>JBBMOC010000022.1:2487600-2828163 GCA_037975185.1 Centropyge bicolor | reverse complement strand
GGGTATCTGGCAACCGGCAACAACATAGTGAGAAGTAACAATTAATCCCTACCAAAGGTTTAGGATTGACCTCAGTTGCAACCAATTTGAGCAGGCAGCGCAAAACACGGTGTGTCCTGTTGGGCTTGGTTTGTGCCAAGGCTTGTCCGTTCTCTTGGTTGTTGGAAGGAAACGCGATGGGCTGCCACTCATACTCCAGCTGCAGCTTTCCAGGCTTCCCAAACATCAGGTAGAGCTCGGCCAGGGTGACGTTCTCGGCATCACGGGCGCTCCAGCCCTCCTCTCTGATCTGCTCGACAGCCCGTTCTTTGGCTGCTGGTGCCGAGCCCTGCGTCAGTCCCTCCTCTGAGCCGGCCACTGCAGGTTTGCCTGGAGGAGTCTGGTTTGCCTCTGGAGAGGAGGTGCTGGTGATCTGTTCCTCCTTGTACTGCTCCGATGAGCTTTCTGTACCACTACACAACTTGTCCGTGCTTTTGGTCTCTGCTAAACTACCACTGGCCTCAGCACCAGTACAGGTCTTGGCCCCCTCGGAGGATCCCATCCCAGCTCCCTCTTCCCGAGGAGCCGCAGTCTGCTGAGAGGATGCAGGGACAGAAACGGACTGAGGTCTCTTCTCCTCTACTTTTGTAGAATTGTCTTGTGAAGGCTCAGGGTTAAGGGGCTCAGTTCGACGACTATCACCCAATACGGTCACAGAAGCACCGCCGGCACCGCCAGCAGCTGTCGTGCCCCCCCGTCCAGATTTGGTGCCAGTCCGAGGTGGTGGAGCCGTGTGAATACCCAGAATCTGGGCAGCTGGCAATTCCTTAGCATTTGGCCGGTTCTTGCCGCTCTCTAGCCAGTGTACAGTGCAGGAGGCCTTGGAGTGAACCACGCGTGCCACGCCAGGCAGCGTGGTCAAGGTGCTGCTCTCAGCTGGGAAAAGAAAGAGCTCCTCCTGCTGGGATTTGCTGGGAGAGGCTGTGCTGGACTGGCCGCCCTCCAGAGCCTCCCTCTCCATGAGACTCTTAAGCTGAAGCGCCGATGTTAAGGCAAATGTTCACAGCTGAAGTGTGATACCACTAGCTGATACTGCATGAAAGAGTAATGTCAAAAACAAATGATCAATTGTATTTTATGTTTAGCATCTTATTCGACTTAGACTTTCTTTATTGTCATTACACAATATACACAGCATTGCAAGTTGGGTAACGAAATTCCGATGCAATGGCTTCCAACAAAGAGTCAGCAACAATAGTGTCAGTCGGTGGAGTAAAAAAATATGTAAAAAAGAGATATAAATATATACTATATATAAATACAGATGCTATGAGCTATGTATAGACATATGTAAATGAACAAAGTTATATACAGGTTATTATTCCATCATTAACTGATAAAACTGTTGATGAGAACATTTTTCATCGATTCACTCTTGGATCTGACTCTGCATCAAACGCTCGCCGCTCGGTGAAGTTGCTAAGTTCGTGATGTTTAAAAGGATACAATCCGCTGGTCGTGGTACGCCCACTTCTGCTTCAGGTACTCGATGAGGCTGGACACTTTCCTGTGGAGCTCCACCACCATCCTGGGGCGGAGAAGACACAACAATAGATTGATTTACAAGCTGCTGTGGTAGGCTGGTGCAGAACAGCAGTGAGCTGGACAATTTAGCTTGGATGCTCCTAACACACACACACCTCTTGGTCTCACACTAAATGACAAAACATACATTTAAATTTAGCCATTGATCTGGGCAGGATTTTTTTTCATATTTGACCCCATTAAACACGAATATACTACATAGGTATACTTTTCTAGTAAAACTGCTTTACAGTGCATTCAAGCAAACTCTCACCTGAAAACTGAGATTTATTTGTGAAAAAGATTGTCATTATGGTGTTTTCATTATTGAGCTGTGCTGTTGGAAATGAATCCTGAAAACAATGGCAAACGTGGATGCATCAAAAAGTATCTGACTCAGGTGTCAAGTGGATTAAATGTTTGTGAATTTTACGCAGTTATGATACTGCAGCAAATTGATTCTTATACGCGGCTGAGGTAAATGTAAAATGTCTCTTTTAAAGCCAATTGCAAGGAAGTTCTTGTGATATACTGTACACTCATGAAAATGTTTTCTGTGTGATTAACTCCTCTCAGACATTAGTTAACAGGTATGTCTGACCTGAGACGAGGGTTGTGGGCTAGACTCTGAACGCGGGCCCAGGAGTGGTTACTGCGTGGTTGGAGCTCCACGGCCACCTTCAAGGGGAGACGCACCGGCTTCTGGTCCTCCTCGTCGCTCACTCCTGCAAAGACACAAAGAGGCTGAGTGAGAAACACTAAACACCAACTTGTAGATGAAAAGGTCAGGTGTGTTTAAGGGGCAAGGCAGACGGATTCAGTGACATTATGCAGTAATAACAAATAAAAACTTAATTGAACCTGAGGAGTACTACAAGAACAGTACAACACGGCTGATGGTGCAATGGAGTTGAGTTGCCTTCTTCAACCTTTTGTGCTTAATAAACTGGAAACAAACTCCAAAAGAGAAAACAGAACAAACCTGGATGAGCGCCTTTGCGAAGATTGTTTGCAAAACACTAACACAGCACTGAAAATAAACACTGACTCCAAGAGAAAGATGGCAGATGCAAAAGGTGGGATTCTAATTTCCCATCCTCAGTTAAAGCAAATCTTTTCTCCAACTTTGGTGAGTGGCTGTTATTGAACGAGGGGGTAGATTACAGGCGGTCAGATCAGTCATCTCCATCATCTCCCTCCTGCTCCTCCTCCTCACTTTGCTCCCTTGGAGTTACCATGGAAACGCCACTAGCCCACACGCTGCCATTGTTACTGCCAAAACCCCGCCCCCACAAACCCTGTACCTCACATCACCGTGGTTTTTATTTTCAGCACTGGTGCTTGTTTACTTTGCATGTATAGTACGTGTTGGGTGTCTGTGCGAGCACATGCTCACCATCTGGGTCACACAGCTTCTTGAGCGCACGGCACATGGGCGCTTTGATTCGCAAGTTCCTCCCTTTGGAGCGTACAGTGGTGGCCCTGGCCAAACAGACAGAAGAGCAGAGGAATCCTCAGTGTTTTTTAAGGACAACCTTTCGGGATCATATTGCACCTTTCTGGGGAGCCTCGCTGTCATTTATCACAGAGGCAGTGTGCTAATAACTCACATAAACACAGACTTGACATGAGAGACAGAGAATGACATGAACAAATACACAAGTACTACACAAAATAACGAAAACATTTTACAACGCAATAGTCAGTAAAAAGCAGTACAAATTTTAATAATGTGTGCGTGGGCGATTAATTCGTTCAATTTTACTACCACTTACCCTTGCTGGATGAGTTCGTTGAGCTTTGCCACATTCTTGTCATCCATTACTGTCAAAGACAAAGCACAAAGCCAAAGAGACGATTAGGGCAACGTCCCTCAAGAGCAGCTGTCCCCCATGACCGAGAGCAAGCAGTGTTTAATCACATCCCTTGTGTCCCCAACTAGCAGGAGAAAAACACTGGCACACAAAACAACTTTTGAAAAAAAAAGACGTTCGCTCAAACGCTCGTTCAGCCACTTCACTTACATCCTCCAACTTTTTTGCGGAGCTCTGCGTAGCAGATGAGGCCGTACAGTTCTTGAGAGGATTTCTTCAGCACCCTGGAGTACACTGAGAAGGAAAGGTGGCACAAGTCACAACAGGTCTGCAACCAGCGACGCAGCAGACGTGTGTATGCTACATAAAGATAACAGGACAGTGGAGTGTCTGGAGTGGAAGGGGGCTCAGGCTTATCTGGAGAGGTGCTTTAACATATGTTTTGGGACAAAGTCTCCCTGCATAACAAACTGCTATGTAAACATCAGTGTGGGAATTAATGAAAAAAGTGAATCTGAAAATCTATGTGACTAGATAGAGAGAAAATGATATTCATATTTTCTTGATTAACACTATTAACATTTCAATTCCAGCATGTTACTTTTGTTCGCCATAACGGTGACTTGCGTTTTAAGAGGTACCATTAAAACGAGTCTGCAAGGACAGCCCTAATTCAACAAGAACAAATAAAAGATATTTCAACTGATAGATTAGATTTGAACAACTTGGCCTTGTCCTTATATAAAATAAAGCAAATTTGCCATCCCATAAAAAAGAAAAAGTTAGATGTTGAGCTCCAACTCTCAGAAACAAATTCTGTTCCACCCTCCAACTTTCACTGAGACTCAGTCAGGTACCACCTGTGTTTGGGTGACGAAGATAAAGGGCAGCTCACCATTGGCAAAGTCAATGTGTTTGGAGATCTTGTGCCAGGTCCGGTAGTAAAAGTGGCGGACTTGCTCCTTGTTCTTCACCATGTTGGCCGGCTTGCCTCTTTTCTTGTACTTCATTGCAATGTTGTTCTGGATGGCCTCAAAATCCTTCCCATGCTGCAGATCAGATTAGCAGGGGTGCGTGTCAGATGTCAAATGACAAACATGAGGAGACATTTTAAAGTTTTATGTGTCCTAAGATACATAACAGAAACATAAATGTCAAGACATTAAGTTGAAGTTAGTTAGTGTCACATAAGGTATTGCCTGTTTTTACCTATGACAAACTATTTGGTTTTACCTCATATAGTCCCTCAAAAAAGCTGTTTTTGTCCTCAGCGCTCCAAGACTCCCACTGACGACGGGCCCTCTTCTGGTTACCAGCTTGCTCCTCCTTCTCCGCAGACCCTTGTCCCTTGGAGGCCTTGGACACTCCCCCTGTGGAGCCAGCCACAGGCCCCGACGGTCCCACTGTCCCCTGCGAGGAAGAGCCATTCTCTGCCCCTGTGTTAAACAGACAGGGTGCGCACAAATCCATCATCGTGAAACATTTGGAAAAAAGGACAACTTAAATATCAGATGTAAGGATTGAGCCAAATGTTTTGGTTGACTGCCCTGGTTACTTTGTACAGTATGGGGGGGGGAAAAAATGCGATTGTAGTTCTGAGGTGTGTGGTTTGGGAGATGTTAAAATACATGCACACGAAGCCACCCACTGCTATTACACTGCAAAACCTGCAAAGCTTTCCCCCTCTGTGGCTCAGCTCTGGCAAGGAGGCAGGAAAAGCAATCAGTCCCTACGGCCAGGTCCATAGCACACGGGTCCAAAACCAACTCGCGGTGGGCTCCAATGGCCAAGTTTACCCCAGCACAGAGCACAATGCCAGGAGGCATTAACAGAAGCACAGAGGCGGTCGCTGTTGCGGCACTGCTCTATGTTAAGACAACTGTAGATTTTCAGCCAAAATGGGTATTAATATACAGTTGCAAATCTGTGTGGCACTAACCTAGAAGTGTCTCTTTCAAAATAGAAGTGGACCGATATAGAATCATATCAAAACAAGTAGGGCTTCGTTGGTCGGCTGGTTGACACTTGGGTGAACTAAATATAAATTTGACGAAACAATCACACAGTCTCTTTCTCTTTCTAACAACAACAAAAGCAATCCGCCAGTCATATCTGTAAGGGCACACTAATTCCTCAATTACTGTTACTAATGTTTACTTCTGTCAGATTGAGGTCCGACGCATTTATAAAAGCATTTTAAAGAAAGAAATACAATACTGATTTGTCAGAGCACCATAATTATACACGCTGAAACGCATCAGTAATAATTCCTCACTAAATCTGCGAGAAAAAAACTAAATCCTTGAGCAGAGAAGATACCGACTTGGTGGTGGTGTGGCGCTTTATTAATAGGCTCCCAAATGAGCAGAAGCCACATCAGTAGTTTCAAACACACTGGTTATTAATGCTCCCGCCCCACCTTTCTTTGCCTCTTGTCAGACTGGTGGTATGGATGATGAGATGCCTCATTTGCATGGATACAGTGAGTCAAGCCAGTTGTCCATTAGGGTTCATTATTATGCAAGGAGGCGATCCTTTAGTGTGCTTAAAAGTCAAGTAAAGCCAGAGAGCCTTAAGTTTTCTCAGCTTAGTGTTACTGTGTGAATTCACCAATGACAGCGTGTGAGATTTGCTGAAATGAGAACGGGCCACTAAGGCATTTTACGTTGTTTGCTGCATCACTACTGTTTGTGATGATATGTATTGACAAACTGTACATAATCACATTGTTTTAATTCTGAAATGACAAAATTATTAATCAGCAATTGGTTGGATAAGTGGATGAACGAAAGTGGCTCAGTGCAATGATCCTGAAATAAAATAAATGAACAGAAATAAAATAAAGTGGGAGCAACTCTCTCTAATAATGCTGCTTCCCTGCCCTGCTCTCACTTTCATGCAGACATACTCCACAACCTCGGATGTATTTTGTCCCACACACACTTAGATAAAGATAGCCATAACAGCCATGTGTTCTTAAAGCATAACGGGAAGATACCGAGAAACTGTGACTGAAAATAGTCGGATGACATCCTAATTGAAATTGAACTCTCTCTTCCTTTTCACATAAAGCCTTCACAGGATGGTGTTGCAACTTGGAGCAGGCAGAAATGTCCCCCCCGGAGGGAGGACACGGCAACAACCCGAGCACCGGCTCAACCATCACTGACAAACAAACTGAGATCAGACCCCCTGCTGATCCCACCTATGCCCACACTTGTGGTCTCGGAGCCGGTCAGCCACGGTACCTTTCGATTTTGCCCCGCCATGTCCATTGATGGTGGAGCCGATTGAATCCTTCCGGATCCGTTTGCTCGGAGGTCGAACGCTCGATCGGAGAAAATGATGCTGGTCGTGACACGGAGGGGCGGGATCCGCCGAGGTCTGGGGGTGCTGGGTCGAGGCTAGCCCGGTTCGGTTCGGCGGAGAGGCGGGGAGGACCGGAGCTGAACCGGGGCTGAGAGCCGTGGCTGATGGATTAAGAATTTCCACTCGGTCGTCTCCCTTTGTACTGCGCTCCTCGCTCGCCTGCTCTCCGCTCTCCTCCTCGTCGCAACCTTCGGGCTTTCTGGACGGATTCCTCCTCCCATCGACACCGATCCCCTCCCTGGAGCCCGGTGTCATGCTGCCAGAACACAATGAGGGAAAAATTTCTCACATTAGGAGCAAAGCGATGTGCAAAATTAACTTCTAAAGACGACGTTCACTGTCTCTCAACATGGCCGCCGCTGTTTGTTTCAAATCCCCTCTCCAGTCCCGACAAAACAACACCAAATATATGCATTTAACGTCTTCAGATCAATTATAATCAACAATCTGAATAGTTTAGCAACAGTCGGTGGTGTTTTAACAAGTGTGTTTGGGCTCGAATGGGCCGGATTTCGGGTTGAATTTCAACTAAATTCAAATGCGAGCGCTTTTCAGTTTAGCGCCCTGCAGAAACGACAACGAAAGCTCTCGCTGCATTCGACCTCTAAATAAAGTGTTTATTCCCAACACTATTTTACCCATTTTCGTGCTCTTCGGTTGTAGGCGACGTCTTCTTTCTCTTCACCATGAGTCCGACCGGTTCGATTGGCAAACGCTGGTCAAATCGAGCATAATAAAAACCCGGAGCGATCCCTCCGCTTTCTGCCCTCTCCTTGCTCTTGCTTCGACTGAGCTGAACTCTGCGCAGTTCAACTGTTTTCTATCAGCAACAACATTACTCAATGCTTCTTTTTTGCAAACGAGAAATAAAACTACACGACCACTGACATTTGAGAGATATTTGCAGGATGCATCGAAGAGGGATTTTTTTTTCCTTCCTCCAGCCCGATGTCAGCTGAGCTCGTGTGAATTGATAAGCACGCATTGTTTTATTAACCTGTGTGCAAGTGGACTTTGTCACTACGTCACCATCGCCTGCAGAAATCATGTCTGTGATAACTATTTCTTTCATATACATCCTGCTATTGTCAGGCTTTTGTGACAACACTCTATCTGCTAATATTACTATTTAGCCTCATGCAAATTATAAATCATAAGTCAAACTCAGGACCAGGCTTTGTGCGCCCGGTGCACATCAAGATTCCTTGTGTTACACTATATTTGCAAAATAGTGTTGTAATGTTCAACTTGATTTAAAATACTGTGTTTGCATGATTGTTTTCCTCTATCAATTTCTGGGTAATCAAAAGGATGGCAGCGCAATAATGATGACAGAAAGAGAAAGCTAAACAAAGAGAGGTTAATTGGATGTGAGTAACTTAGCTTGAGTCTGGAAATGACGGGGAATATGACCCTTCATTCAGACACAGACTTTAAATTCAAGGTTTGTGTCATCCATACACTAACTTGACTAAACAACTTTCATGAGCCACAAAATATGACTGATCTGACAGCAACGACAGTAAGAAAGTAATATTGAAGTTTGTTAATATTTACTTTCGCTTGAATCTCACAACTTCAATTCATTGGAAAGATAATAGATGAATGGAACAATTCGGATTTAACTTGTATTCAGCTTCACAAATGCGGTTTTTAGTGTAGCTTCAGATTAATCTAAAATCTTACAGCAACACACTGAAATTCATTCCACAGTCTTACGTGTTCCCCCTGCAATGTTACAGTCCTAGCATCCAAGTGCTTATAGTAGTCTAATCGCTGGTCTGGTAAAATACTACAAGCTTGATGTTAGGTTAGAAGTGTAACGTAGCAATAGCCGAAGTATCAATACTAAGAGTTATTGTTAACTTTGTTGTAATAAACTGTACTACATGTATATTAGACTCGTCTCCATTCATAACGTGGTACTAGCATAGCTGCTGGTGTTGGCTAGCTAACATTAACGCTGAGGCTGTCAAACAAGCCTTAGCGCTACAAAAACTACTCGTAACACAATAATCGTTTTATGGAGGACCTCGAACAGGTTGCTAGAAAGATAATACTATCCAAGTTTAAGAATAAAAGTTACCTGAAGTGGAAGCCTGTTGGTGATTTTCCCAGTCGAGACACAGGTTAGCATCGCTAGCTGACGGCAGCCGTCCAGCTTGTTACCGATGACAGTTCCTGCTATTCGATTGTACACGCGTTTAGGACACGCCCACTACAACTCGAAAACAAATCCCACGATTGGTCAGAAATACACGAGGACGACGGTTAAAAAATGATTGACAAAAGCTCCGCCAATTGTTAGTGAGAGGAGTCCTGCGACGGACCAATTGATATTCCCTTCCTGTCATGCCGAGTGAATCCCCCGAAATGTGTTTTTTAAAGTTCAAATTTAGTTCTACTCTTTAATAACCTTTCTTTTTGTTTAGTAATCAATCGTTATATTCACGAGATTATATCAACACAAAAGAGGGTTTTTTGCTGTGTAAAAATAAGTTCCACCCAGGAAGTGATTGACATTTTCAAGATCAAATCAATAGGTGATATTCAGAGAATGCACTTGAATTGATTCCTGGCGTACGCCGAATATCACCGGTCTAAGTGGAATCAGAAATTTATATTTTCACCTGGCGACATATAACTGACTAAAAGCATGATTGCAACGCGTCAACTAAAACAAATTATTACGCAGAGGGATTTTTTATTTAGTAGTATCTGCACTATATTTTAGTTGCTATCTCAGACTCAGCCTACGTTGCCTTTGTCCAGCTCAGGCGCGGCCCCGGTGTAAAGAACAAGCGCCTACAAGTGTAGTGCACGGGTTCGGTTGTTTCAAACTCTTTGACAGACGAGCAGGGCGGAGTTATTTTTTTCCTTTTGCATATAATACATCTATAAACAACTGCGTGTATTTAACAGATGTACAAATCAACTGAAACACAAAAGGCAGAAGCTTCATTGCCGTTGTGACCAAAGAGCCATTTTGTCTCAAAAGACTCGACGTTATGGACCAGTTCGCCCATGTTCTTAGGAGGGGTGCCGCGTGAAATGAAACGAGCGCTCCGCAGCACGCAGCAGATTGGCAGTGGACCAGTTATATTAGTTGGGTGGACTGAAATTCTTCACTCCGGGAACTTACTGGACGTCCAGTTGGCAAACACACGAAGTTGTCTTCGGAAACTTGAAGGCTCAAAATAAAACCACTATGACTTCGACGAACATGTTTCAAGGGTTGGATAGTGGTTCAAAACCAAGTTCAAGGTGAAGAATTTATACTCGTGTCGCTCGGTTGTCTGTGAAAGAAATGGCCTGCAGTGTCTTATTTCGTGTAGTAGATGGTCGCTCAGCTCCATGTAGGTTAACGTTACATGACAGCGGCTTTTTAAAACCTTTTTGCATCACTTTTGTGTTTCTGCTTTCTAACACAACGCTAGCAGGCCGCGGTGTTATAAAGAAGTTAAGCCAAATGTCTGTGGGGTCGCTCATCTTGAGCTAGCTTGCTTTGAGTTGTCTTGCGTTAGCAAACTTAAAGAGTCAAGAATTAGCTTCCTAGCTAACCGAGCAGGCGTTGTCTGCTGCGCCTGCGGAAGTGTGAAGCCTCTTCAGGCTGCTGCTCTTTGTACTCGCCAACAACGGCGTTGTGGCCACATTGTTCAAGTTGAAGGAGACTCCGTTTCCTCTTTCTGACTCGAAAGTCAGTTCTTGGATCAACTCCGCTAAAATAGTTCAATTCACATATGTCGTGGCTTTTAATAACGCGAGAAAGTACAGCATCAAGTCTAACAACATAAGACTTTCAGACATATGGCGCCGTTGCCTGTATATAATCAAACAACCTGTTATTTGGCTGCTTTGGTTTAAGCTGCGGGCTGTACTCCAACATATTTATAGACAGGTTACCTTGTGTTTTCTACTTGTCCTCTTTGTGTGTCAGACTGCAGGAATATGACATCATGTTTCAGTAATCTGCAAACATGAACCTCTAAAACATTCTCAAAACATTTGTTTGAATTTTATAGTATGATAGATATCACAGATTTTTTTAGATGAATTCAAAGTAAACCGGTAGAAATCCCTCTCTTAATTTGAAGTCTATCTTTACCAGGTCACACTCACACACAAGGTAATTATTCTAAATCAGACCTAGATAAATAAGTTGCACAGGATCCTACTAAAGTGATACTATATTCCGTCTTCCTCTGCAGGGTGTTGCAGCCTCCTGGTGGTGGCTCCAGTAACCTGTTTGGTGGCTATGAAGATGATTCTGCAGCTTCAAGAAGACCTAATAAGATGGCCTCTAAAATCTTTGGTCCACCGGAGCAGACCCAGAGTGTTCCCAAACGCTCCAACCCTCCAGGTCAGACCAGCTTTTCAGGGCCATAGACTGTTTTAAACGTGAATATACTCTCTGTGATGTCACCCATAGCTTTCTGAAGACCCACTGTGAAGCTCAGTGTGGGTGGCCACCACCATTGCCATCTCAACACCGCCTGACTATCAGCTAATCCAAAAATTATGTAAAAAGGTGGAGTGCGGGTTGCTGAAACTTGCCCACCTAGCTCCAAGCTGCCAATCCAGCTAAAGCTAAGAAGCTAGGCTCTTGGTAGCTTCTTGGACAGACTGTTAACTGCACAGCAAGCCATATTGTTTGTATGATATTTGCATGAAAATTTCTCCAAAAGGCAACAACACCACAAACACAGCAGAGACCTCTAGTTCAGGAACTTGAATTAACTGAGGAGGTGCCTAGCAGACAACTAGTGCCAAGCTGTTACTCAAAGTTGCCACGCCCATAGTTATGCATAACTGCAAGCCTTGATGTTATTCATCAAGTAAGATATATTAAAATTCACCCCTGTACAGTTGTCATGAAGGATGAAATAAGCCATAGGGACCAAAACTGTTTTCGATGTAATTAGGTCATTTGGGATTGACTTGCTTTTCCAGCTGGCCTCAAATGGCCATTTGAGGAACTGCAGTTTTTGGCACTAAGACGCTGTGTTGGCTTCATTTCTCAGTCCTGGAGGTTGTTGCTTGGTCAAGGCTAATAGATGTACAGAGGCAGTCTAGTCAAAGCATCTGTCAATGTCCGTGGTGTGAAAACTATCACTATAATGTGATAGTTCCAGTATAAACACTTTCACTGTACTCTGTGCCTGAATGTAATCCACCTCCAGATTTTGTGGAGTATGTGGTATAGGCAAGTATATTTTCAGTCCAGTCTACTGTTGAAAAATGGTCTGAGTTTCCAGAGGGAAACTGCTGGGTCACCATCCCTGTAACGGTCAGTGAATTGCTGCCAATGTTACATGTGTACAGTGTATGACACCATAATTTGCTCATGCACATGGTCTGATACTGAAGGAGTAAGTGCATTCTGCCACAGTGTCATACATCTGCAAGGCCACAAAATGACCAGTGCCATTCTAGCAAAACAAAATGTGACAGAGTTGAATATGTCATAATGACACAGCAGCAAAACTTAACACACATCTTGATAATACTTTATGTAGGTGGGAAGAGTAGCGGAATATTTGGGGAAGCTGAGGCTCCTGCTCAACCACAGAGACCCTTGCCTCCAGGAGGACCAACCAGCAACATATTTGGGGCTGCAGAAAGTGCCCCTGTCCAAAGCCCAAGCAGAAGCCACCCAAATAAACCAAAGGTAGGCAACGCAGCGAAATTTTTATACTTTAACTGTGCTTTGATGTGTTTTACTTTTTGTCTATTTTTTATTTTATTTCTTTTCATCCATTACTCTTGATAACACACCAACTAGTGAGCTTTTAAATGAGCACCCCAAATTAAGAATATATTCATTGTATGTCTACTCTCTACTGAGCAGTTAGAGTCCCAAAGACTGGTAGTTACCTCATTGATCCTATATTTGATCCTCATTTTATCCTGTAAGACTTGAAGAGCACAGCAATGTGTCACACACCATAGTGTATCAATCAGTCTTCTCCACAGATCAATAGTGTTTGTGCAACCAGAGCATTGTTAGCTGAGACTGCTGAGTCTGTTGCAACAATCTCAGCAGTGAAACAAATAAATTACAAGCAGCCACTTTCTAAGAAATCAGGAATACTGACCAGTTTTCTGTAAACTCGTTGAGGTTGGTGATGGTGTTTGTATTCCATACAGCTGTTTACTTGCAGCCCTGGGAAAACCTAGAAAAGGCATGTAAATACTGTGGTGTTTATCGTGCCTGGGAGAGTGGAATGTTTTTAAGATTTTGGAAAAACCTTTAGCATTTATCCATTACTGTTCTTGGGTTTATTTGGAAAGCCCCTATTGGCTGGCAGACCACAGAATCTTACCAATATCAACAGTACTGATGGTGATTTCACAGAAGTTCAAAATGATGTTGGACTGTTCCCCTTAAAGCCTGGTAGTATGACCTGACAAAAGTTGCCATCCTATGCATTATTATCCTGTGTTCAAGTTATTGTTTGATATGTTTTGTATTTTAAAAAAAAAACCTCACACCACTCACAGCATTGGTCTTGGTCACTCGCTACTGATGACTCGTTTGATCCGTGACACAGAGCGCATGTGATCAAATTGTGTATGATCACGGAGGAAAATATTGCGCTCAGACATATTACTGGATGTATGAGCCTAAATTAAGCAGCTTTAGCCTTTTCATTAAAATGTCCATATTCCATTTAAAATTCATATAAATTCCCCCATTGTGGAACTAATAAAGGAATGTCTTATTTTCTTTTATTTAACCAAGTAAAAGTCGTGTTGAGAATCAAATCAATCAAGAAAGACTTGACCAAGGCTACTAGCTTGCCAGTTTAAAGAAAGACAAATACTTTGACTTCAACATGCCTTACAGATTGGACCTCATGGAAGCTGCACTATTTTACAGAAATGGAGCAGCTACTACGAAGAAGCAAGCCTGTATCAAGTCCTTTCATTGATTATCTTTCTTTTTTTTTTACAGGATAATCTAAGTGTGGGACCTGAACCTGAATCACCAGGTGAGTTTGTAGCAGGAAAATGTCCATGTGAAGTCTTTTTGGGAAATTTAAGATATATTGAATCACCCTGCTCCCTGTAGCATTTTGAGTTTTGCAGCCACTGGATATACGAACAAATAAAAAATACCAACTGTTTTGAATGTGCACAAGTGTTTATTTAAGACAGCTCTTCAGTTGGGTGCAGGCTCAGTCCATTGATAATCTCAACTGTGACTCTAGAAAGATGATATTTCTACTCTGTATTACAAGAGGAAATAGGTGGTTATGTTTTTACGATATTATTCAGTTCTGGCGTTTTTGTAAGACCTTTTTCTTTTTCTTTTTTTTTCCTCTGTAGCACCTGAAGCCAAGGTCAGCCAACCTGAGGTGAAGGAGGAACCTGCCCCCCCAGCTCCCACTCCGGTCAAGGAAGAGCCCGTTGTTGTCTCAGCCCCTCCAGAGCCTGAGCCCCCTACTTCCTCTTCCTCACCTCCTGATCAGAGTGATGAGTCTGATGATCTGAAGAAGCACGAGCCTCATCTGGGACCCAGGCCTCGCTCTCACAACAGGGTCCTCAACCCCCCTGGTGGAAAGTCTAGTGTGGTATTCTACTGATGAGCTGAACACACCACTCCTCCCTGTCTGTGTCCACACACTCCTTGTCTGCTCCCCTGTCAATCTTCTCTCATTCCAACACCCCTCTCCCCACGGTTATTTCACCTGTACATCAAAACGCAGACCAGGATTTTTTTTTGCTCTTCACACCAGATTGCTGGTCAAATGCGTTGTTCTCAACTTCTTGCACTTTCAGCCCCATTTCTGGCTCCCAGCTCTTCATGTTCTTCTTCACTGAAACCTGCAATCATACAATCACCATCCGATCAATCAAGAGGCTAGCTATCGATCACTTTGAATGTGACACTGTTCTATCTCAATGTTGCGGTTACCGTTTTCACTGTTTCTGTTTTTAAGCATGTGTAAACGTAGTTTGGTTTAAGGCACAATTATGTCATTTTGAAAAGAATGGTTAAGATGTAGGAGTGCTATGACAATGTTCAGCTTTAAACAGTCCTTAATTCAAGTTAATTGGTGTAATTAAAATGGCATAAATCATTCATGGCAAACAGACTCAAATTTCAGCTTGATTGTTTTAAACCTTAATGTGTAGGCGTTGAGTCAGGAAGGGGTGAATAAATCTACTCACCAACGAATTCTGTAAAATGTTTCAGGGAGTTCCACTAGTGCCAGATCCTTATTGAATGACTACATAAAACCTTTTGTTTTGCCCATTTATCAAAATAATATATGTGTTGGACAACAACTAATGACTGTATAATCAAAAGCCTTATATGAGCTCAGACTTTATCTTTCTTGCCTTCTCATGAGTTATTCCTTCGTGGTTTCTGTTGATGCCAAAAATTGACTTCAAAAACAAAGATGAGTACAATTGTTTACTCCCACATGTTTCTGCTTCCTTAAAGAAATTCCATTTTGATTTTATGCGATTGTATTGTGCAGGTGCTTTTCTGCTTTGTCCTCATTGCTTTGCTGTATCTGAGAACATGCCTTTTTTTTGCTTGGGGTAGGCCTTTGTTTATGTTTTAAATTAAAACGGCTGAAGACAAGTGAACTCTGGACAAGCGTGTGGCCTACCTGAGTCCAGGTGGGCTCATTGATAATCACCATTTCACCCCTTTCATGACGCACATTCATGGTATTCTGGTGCCAGCCTGTCCCCCGTGTGTTGATGTGCCTGGCAGGCAATGAGCACAGCAGAAGAAAGAAATCCTGTGTATTGCAATAAAACTGTTGTTTTGCATTTAAACTTTGCTCATTTTGTTTACTTTTTAAAAACAGAAATAACACTTCTCGGGATATTTGAGATTCAATAATCATTAATTGAAAGAGGTGTCGTAAGTGAGTTTTAAAAAATGTAAATACCACACATACCTTGTTAAATGTTTGCCTGCATCGGTAAAAATGTGACCTACAAACTAAGTCTTGTCTGCTCCAGATTTTTAGTTCACACTGACACTGATGCTTTTGTCTAGATTTTGTCCGTCGGCAGCACTCTGTGCAAGTTGCTTGTTCTAAAAACAAAATGGCCACTTTATGCCTTGGAGGGAAATATAGTTTCAGCTTTGCATCTACACATTTGAATGTGTGGTACTGTTTTTCATTTCATCCTTTGAGCAACAGTCTAAAAGAGCAAACCACATATGTTGGGATGCTGTGTAAAGAGTAAACTAAATATAATGATTTGCAGATCCTTTTTGACCTGCTTTCAATTGAAATCAGTACAAAGACATTTTGGATAATGTTCTTTGTAAATATAGACTTATTTTAAATTTGATGTCTGCAACATGTTTCAAAAATTGTTGGAACAACGGCATGTTTTCCGCTGTTACATCACCCTTTCTTTTAACAACACTCTTTAAGCATTTGGGAACTGGGGACACCAATTGTTGAAGTTTTGAAATTGAAATTCTTTCTCATTCCTATGTAATCTATGACTTCAGTTGCTCAACATTCTGTGGTCTCAGTTGCTGAATTTATTTTCACTTCATCATGTGCATAATACTTAATGATTTAAAACTCACTGAATTCTCTTTTAATTTCTGAGCTGGGTTGGAGGCCTAATTGCATGATGCCCACAAAACTAAGCCTCCGTATTTTACATTTAAGTATTGATAAACATTTTATAGCTTTTAAATATGACACTTAAACATGCATTTCCTCTAATCTAAAGCCAGAGACATTAGGTAGGTCTGGTTATGTACAGTTTGTATGCTCACAGGTCATTTGCCTATCTATGGGCTATTACAAGGATATAATGGAAGCCTTGAAATTTAACGCTCAGCATCCGATTGTGCTTACAGTTGTGGGCTATAATGACTTAACCTCGGTGTAGAATGACTTCTGGATAATTGCTTGGACCATTGTGACCAGCTTGAGTCACCAAAATCTCTTTCACATGCAGCTTGTCTGTGAGAGATTTTGACTATTGCTTCATGAGGACAATGAATAATGTTTGAGGGAAACTACAATCTGAAAGCAAATAGAAAAGCATCTCATGTCTCGGTTGGCTTCCAGAGATGATGCAGTAACATGGTGTTTTAGGCAATAACAACATAGGACAACTGATCAATACTACACTCTTTTTTCGCTTCTTCTAGCTTCACTATAGAATCTCTGAAAAGGGTTTAGTATGAAGCCACATATTGTGTTTATCTCCATTAGAATTACCTTCTCTTTATTGTTTGCATTTTGTCTGTTTATTGTAACTTATTACCTGGGGAATCATGAATGAATAATGTTTTAAATACGATTTTTAGACACTACATGCTAAAAAAAAAACTGGAGTCAAATCGAGTTCATCCAAGTTTATGGAAGTCTGCTTTGTCCGCTTTTGGTGCAATACCAAGCAGCAGGCCTAAACCTCGAAACCCAGGGAGGACATTGAAAGGACCACCCACCATCTGCTGAGAGTCTCTGAACCAAAATTGATGAATGGTGCGAAATGTAAATATTGTCAGTATTTCACTGCCACCTACTGAATGAAATAAGAAGGACAACTGAACTTTATGCTGACGAAACAATTCCAGCTGGCATTTGGACATACAGTATAATCATTAAGGTCGTGTTTACACTTAACATTTAGCTTGCGTTTTCATGATATGTTTGTCTGACTTGAATTATCTTGATTCTTAGCCTGCTGATTGCTTCTCTGTCTTTCAAATTGGCAATTCAAAGAGCACAATGTGAGGTTTGATCATTTCGATCTGATCTTGAACCGGGTGGTTTACTCTCATCTCATTTGTGTTTTCATTTGGCTTTGGAGCTGTGGGTCCTTTATCTACCAAGTTTTTATGCTTCATTGACCCGTTTTTGTCTCCATTGTTCGTCCTCTCCACAGCAAACAATAGCCCACACTACATTTGTCTTACTGAAGGAAAGTTCAAGTGAACGATGTCTGTGAAGATTGTCAGTTATCCCAGTAATGGTTTTCTAAGGAGGGTTGAATCTCCAAATTCAAATGATGGATGTTTGTTCACAACTCAGTTTATTAATATCTGGGAGTGGTTGTAACACACTGTATGCTGTCTGTCTGTGGGTCTTGATGCTTCCTATTACCTCTTCCTATTATGTCATTGCATTAGTCTTGTTGAGCATAAATTCTTATCTGTTGGTGATGTTATCTATGATACTATTTGTCTTATGCAGAGAACATAAAAAAGGCAAGAAATAAACACAAGACCTACACAGCTCATATGTTATTTCCTCCAATGCATCCAGTAATGTTTCTAGGATTATTATAACTTCCAATTTGATGTGTTCAAAAATTAGAGATGTTCCTTCCTCTTTATGATAATCAGGAATGCCCACTGCAATGATGTTATATAATAACATGTTGTGATTCTGTTCATCTCATTTCCAGAGTCAAGTGAGTTTGCTGCGAGTATCTGAAAGTAGTCTGACCATGGAAAGCTGAAATCCTCCCCATCTTGATCTAATGACTGCAAAGTACTGTCACAGAGGTAAACCCATTTTATGACTATATTTGCATGCAGGTGGAAAGAAAGAAAGACCCTCTAAATCCCTGCAGAATATTTACACACTCCTAGTATTCCTGATTATTTCACTGTGTTAGTAAAAGGTTATTTCAGTAGGTGAAGTGATTATTTTAAGTCACTTGATGCCTTTTTTGCAAGAACCAAACTGAGTGATGACCTTTTTTTGAGGAACAGAACTGTTGACTCAGTTTCCTCTGTGGTATAAACCAACATGTGTTCTTAGCTGGTTTTCATACGCTGACCCTCTTCAGACAAAGCTGCCATGTGCATATAAAACAAAAGTACAGTACAGATAAAAGTAGATGCCTGAGTTGAACAAAAACATTATAGGTAGTTTTATTCTCACAGGTGGGAAACATAATATAATAAAATGGACGAGGACATTTCTTTTTTCCTCTTTAAAATAATCAATAAGGGTTTTGTAAGGTCTAGTCACGTATAGTTGTTATTGTGTGTGTGCAATGTGAAGCATTTTATTTCATTTTTAGAGAGTGCATTGTCATTATTATTAAATTCAAGTACCAGGTCCTGCTGCGGACTTTGGTCAAGTAAAGCTACAAAGTAAAGCTACAATTTCCGGTTTTAACTTTCAAAATAAAACTGCCAATCGTGACTGCATGAAAGTCACATTATTTATGACAATTTGGTAGTTAGAACACCCTTTAGGGAGATACAGAAAATAATTGAGCAAATAATTGAATAAATATAATGTGAGAATAAGTGAGCTGTAGCACATTTTTTTGGTGTCCAGTCAAAATTATCTTGGGACATTTGGACACATAAACTTCGGTGATTTAAAAAGCACTGGAACAGCTGTGACAAATTAGATGTTACAGTCACTGCAAGATTTAGGGAAGAACAAAGTAAGCCAATTCAAAACTGTATGGGGAAAAGTGCAAGTAACATTACTTGTCTGAACCTGGGATGTAGGACAGAATGATATTAATGAAGCCAGAGTCTTTGAGCTTAACTTTATATGAAGATTTATGTTTGACTTTTTTTCTGTGTTTAATCTACATGAAAGTTGAGCGTATGTGTTTTGTATTTTTTGGTGGGTTACTTTGTTCATTTCATAATGTTTGTTGTTATGACTATGTTTCTGTTTTGTTTATGCGTAGTGTTGTTGATGATGGGTGCAACATGTCTCTTAGATAAGCAGATTTCATAAGGAGCAATGTTTAGGGATGGAGAATTTACAACATAAAACTATGACATTCATATGTATGACATTCACCTTTTTGGATTAAAGGTGTACTCCAGCAATTAAGCAAAGCACCTCAGATAAATTGAGGGACATAAAAATTAGATTACAAGAACAGTTGTCAAAATTGAAGCAGCAGAGGCTCGGATATGCTAATTTAAGTCCAAAATATGGATCAAGCTTCAGAAACACTGGCTCCTACATTTCCCATAATGCAACCAATAGCATTGCTTTGTTTGACCCTCCCTGTTTGACAAATGTCCACGTGTCTCAAACTCCACATCCTCAGTTTGTAACAGGATTTGTTATAAATGTGGGAACGAGATCAACGTGGTAAAAACATCTGTTATTTTCTTTGATTTCAGGAAATACCCACCAAAGCCAGTAAACATTATTAAACATTATAGCTACTACATTATTTCACAGGATGAGTCGTACTTTTATTGTGAAAAAATTGGTGGAGTGAACCATATAAGCTATCATGTAATCGATCACTGAAAAGCTGACTTTTTATTATCTCCCATCATCAGAATTAAATTCCTTTTGCGGCTTTATTCTGACAGCGCAACGCCGACTTCCGGTCCGCTCCACCTGCCTGCTCGATGCAGACGCTGTGACGTCACCCGGACTCGGTCAGCTGGCTCGTCCATCTGAACCGCAGGCAGAGCCTCTCCCATAGGGGGACATCAGCATCGACGCCCGAGCCTGGCCAGCAGCACCGGGAAGCGGGGGGATAGCAGACATGGAAGACGCGGTGTTATAGTGGCGGATGCGTTATCGGCGGGGACCCGGGAGCGTTGAGATTATTTATTTACCTATTTATTAATTAATTTATTTCCCTGCCAGTAATGGCCGGGGTCCTCGGCTGCGGCTGCTGAGCGGCAGGTGCAGTATCATCGCATGGACCCAACGAGGGCCGATCGGCAGGCCGGCCCGCTGCACACCCGCCGCGCCCCGGATCAGATGCTCTCCGCGGGGGGAGAGCGCTAGCTAGGGCCGCGTCCGGAGGCGACAGAACGGGCTGGAAGGTGGAAGAGGAGGGGCCCTTTTCTCTTTTTTTTGCATCAAAACATTAGAGGCAGCTTTTCAGCAGCAACCTCAAGGTTATGCGCTGTTAAACAAAACATCCAGATTGAAATCAGTGCAGGGGGGAAAAATGACATTAATTGTATTTATCTGAGGAGAAACTGTGATTGAATGTCCCCCTTTTCCTGCACCGCCCGGATCCAAACCTTGTGACAGTCCCACAGGCCCCAAACAGCCCCTCATCTGGAAAACACGAGCCGGCTCCAGCTGCCAGGATGATGGAGCTGCAGATAGACGAGGTGGTGTACCAGGACGACTACGGCTCCGGCTCCGTCATGTCGGAGCGAGTGTCGGGCCTGGCCAACTCCATCTACCGGGAGTTCGAGCGTCTGATCCGCAGCTACGACGAGGAGGTGGTGAAGGAGCTGATGCCGCTGGTGGTGAACGTGCTGGAGAACCTGGACGCGGTGCTCACCGAGAACCAGGAGCACGAAGTGGAGCTGGAGCTGCTGAAGGAGGACAACGAGCAGCTCATCACCCAGTACGAGAGGGAGAAGGCGCTACGCAAGCAGGCGGAGGAGGTTAGTGACCCCCCCCCCAATCATCATCATCATCATCATCACACACACACACACACACACCAGCCGACCCGGCCCTACTGGGGCCTCTGACCCGCAGCATCACGTCCAGCTTCACGGTGTCCCGTCTGATCTGAGAGGTTTCATCAGACATGTGACTCATGTTTAGGCCCCTGACACGAGACTGCTGAGCTTATTTTTAGTCTCAATACTCTGCAGATAGTGCTGACACACTGTCAACACTGTCTTCTATCAAAGCTGTTAGAAATAAAGTCTGTAACCTTGTAATAAAACTTAGGAGTGACTCATACAATTTATTTTTTATAGCTGCTTATAAAGTACTTTGTTCTTGATGATAAAACCCAAATTAGAAGAATTAGACATTACATCTGTACATGTGTCTTTACTCAGCAGGTGTCAGACAGTTACGACATAGTTAAGACATCACTGCAAGGTTTGAACAACATGGAAAGTCTTTATAAAGTACCTGACAGTTCAAGTTACAGTAGAGCTTTTCATCTGCTTGCCAGGGATATTGAAGTGAAACCAGTTTGGCCAAGATGTTGAGATTAAGATACAGTCACTATATCACAGAAATTGTTCTTTAGTAAATAGGTGTAACACAGTAAATGTACATAAGTGACACTCAAAGGTTAAACACTTTTACTTATAATAGTTCATATAAACAGTGACAACACATTTATATGAATGGATGACAGCATGCCACTTTTTGTATCCACTCCTACTTCTTGCAACTGCTCATACTACGACTAATACTACTATAATGTTATTGGACCTACCTCTATTTTAACTGTTGCAGGTGTTACTGTTACAACTACTACCACTAACACTGTACGTACTAATGCAACATAACTGCAGGGACAAATATGCAATACAAATTCCTAAGTTAGATAAGACATTTGGTTCCATTGTTATTTCTGTTATTAGACCTGAGTTTCTGCACAGCACAGCTGGAGCCTCACATGTAAATCCATAAGCACACAATATGCAAACACGTGATAGCTGTGCATGGTGATAAAGGGGACAGTCGGCGAAGCTCTGACGAATTAAGGGTGTAAGCATGACTCTCAGTGGCCATTTACACTCAAAAATGCAGCAAGAACGGGGACACAAACAACAAAAGTGGACATCAATATGGAGCTATCATGTTACAGGCCAAACTCCACCTCCTACAAATCTTTTTTTTTTCCCACCCCACTGTCTTTCTCTGACCGGTGTCACAGCAGCCGTGGGATCCAGCAGGCGTCATAAAGCAACTTTAATCCTCCTCCCCATCCAAAGAGGCCTCAGCATATCACTGGCAGCCCTGCTAGTATCAGCTTAGCTCAGCTTTTAGTCTGTGTCATCATCTGTTCTCCTCACTGTGTGTGTTTTCTCCCCATGTTGCTCATCTGGTTTGTTTTCACTTTAAGCTGTTAATTGAGAGAGGACGTGCTGGTTCATATTAAAATTTCAGTGTTGGCATATTTATGTTTTTTATTCTATTATTTAAAAAAACAAAAACAAAAATCCTTTATCGTAAAAATATGATTGCAGTGAAAGTGTTAATACTTGTACTGCAGGTAACAGTAGGCGCTGAGCCATTGTTTTACTTGAAAGATGCCAACAGGTCCGGTCACATTTTTGTAGGATTTGGTGACATTGAAATTAAAATGAGTTGTGTGATAACTTGCCAGTAAAGAGAAAATCCCACTACATGAACCTTAGAGTTGGATTCATCCTGCAATCCTCTCTCTCTGTTAATAAGAAATGGCAGCATACTCATAAACAATGTAGCCCAGTATACCAAAACCCTCAGTGATACAACATGCTGCTGTACCAATTCTTGAAAATGACATTGGATGCGACACTGACACTGATCATGCTCTTCTGTTGTTGGCTATTGATACAGATTGGCTGACCAGACACAAGAAAACCATATATGCATATTTACAATTTGTGTTTCCACTTCACCATATTGACCAACTTTGCAACATCAATTAGGTCTGTAATCTGTATTTTATGTATCGAGGAAAGGTTTTGGTAAGTGTGATGCAGAGGAGCATCCTGCTGGCGGTCAAATAGTTCACCTTGCTTTGTAGTTTTAACCAGGATATAGTTGTATTCTTTAACTTTCTTTGTCTGGATCCTTCAAGCAAAAGATGGGTTTTCATATTGATCCCACATGTGTTAAATGTTAAGCTCTGTCCTTCTTTATATCTTCTCTGTCTCATAGAATTTAACCTATTTAGACTTAAATATCTATCAGTCGTCTTTGTTGTAGTCAAGTGTGTTTGATGTTTGTTGGATTTCTTTGGCGTTCTTGTTCACGCAGCCAACAAGAGAAGGCGATTTGCATTTCTGCTCAAATGTAGAAACAAATGTGAATGGAACAAATAAACAGAAGACAGTTTTGCCTGATTATCAGTGGGGTGTGATGGGGGATGGGGCGTCGTGCGAGGGGTGGGGAAATCACAGGAAATCAATAGTGCACAGAGCACACTGAGGGAGTCTGGCACTGTAACCTGATTTGTGCTTATGAGGAGCAGAGACAAGAACAACAAAAGCACAGAGGAGGAGACGTCGGCCGAGGTTTAGAGAGCGTGAGCAGGCAAAACCCCACAGGCCGGATCGGAGGGAGGCAAAGGCTAATCAGAGGAGTGAGAGTGAGACAGAGAGAACAACAATAACACAGCCTCTCGCAAGACACAGGGAGCAACAAGCAAAAAGCGGCTCAGATTACAAGCTTATTAGGCTCGAGCTAATGGCAAACAAAGCCACAACTCCCTGTCTGCTCATGAAGCCTTCACCAACATATCCAGGATTACAGCTCTTCAAGCGAGGTTAACAAATTCAGCCATTTTGTAGCATCCACGCTGTTTTTTCCGTCCTGCTCTGCGGCCGCCCGCCGGATTGATCCGTCACTTCCTGCGTCGGTTTTCACGCTTCTCAGAGTGTGATGACAGTAAACGATTGATAATCTGTGCTTTATCAGATCACGCTGTCATCGCCGCCCAACACTTGATTTTGATTCGCTTGAACACAAAAAACTGACGTGATCACACAAATCGACATTTCCTCAAGCTTTTATACTCATCACAAATATATAATTTATGTCACTATTTTCATGCAAGTGTCAGTTCACTGTTTGTTCAGGTAGCACACAGTGTAAATAGTTGGAAGTGTGACTATATTGCAGTCACTTAGCTACAGTTTGTCAGGCGATGAATTATTCACACTGGACAGAATAACATAATATTCCAGCCCATAAATCCATACACTGTGTCATTCTACCTGTGTCATCCTTGTTTGCACATATCAAATGTTCCTTTTGAAAAAGCATCACTATGTTTTTAAGTCCCTAGTCACCGAGTCACCACTTACTGTATGCTGCTCCTTCAATAACAAATGCCCTGCAGTTTGGAGAGGTTAGGTGTCAGATGCAGGTAAAAGTGGTGCATAGGGGAGTGCACCTGAAGGGCGTCACCGGAGGACACGCTCCCAGTCCAAGGGGATGGGACGGTGGATATTATTACGTGAAGCTCTGAAGATAGAACTACTGCACAGCGAAATGATGGTTGCTACTTTTAGGCCTTTGCATTTCTAACCTAACAGCCAATATATAAAGAGTATCTCTGCTTTTGTCTGTTTAAAGAAATTTTATGGCTTAATATGTGAAGCATTTTTAGGACCTGGAAACACACCATGCTGCCCCTCAGATATGAATATTAAATGTTATGAGAGATGGATAATAGATTTGTGTGCACAGTCAGACTCTTTATTTGATATATAAACTTAATGAGGATAAACAAATTTGAGGTTGATCATTTTTTTGAGTTACTTTTCTGTTGCTTTGCTAAATCGACTGATTAACATTTGTGATATTTCAGCTGCCTTTTGTCAGTAGCTGAAAGGACTAATTGCTTCATTTTGCTGTTAAAATCCACTCTGCATATCAAACAAGTAGAGGTTGTTGTTCTCCACAGTGTTAGATATTAATAGTGGCTGCTGTGTGAGGCCATAGGTTACTACATTGTGGCAACTGCCTTTTTCTCTGGTGCATATCTGCAGCATATTCCTGGCTCTGTGGTCTCCCTGCAGTCAGAGGATTACAGTATTAAGACTTTGTGGACTTGCTGCACTGAAAAAAGGACGTCATTGTGAACAGCTTTATATAAAAAAAAAGCACAACAGGCAATGCGAAGGGGAAGTAGGCAGCCCATTCTGGTTCCCCTGTAACTGAGTTTACATTCACACTGTGGGAGCAGCTGAGGTATGTTAGAGAGCTGTTGAGCTGCTCTGAAAGACACAAACATTTTTTTCACTCAAACACTGTTTTTGACTAATGCAGGGCAGACTGCAGTTAATGAGTCACCGAAAAGGCCACTGCTGCTGTGAACAATATCATAATTACAGAAAAACACTGTGTATTGAAAACAAGCAGAGCCATGATAGTGTGCAGGGTTCCTTTCCATATTAATCCCACAACATCCAGTCCATTTGCAATAGTCACAATATTATGTAATTTGTTAATTTCAGTGTTGTTGGTGAATGTGTTTCCAGCTCTGATTTTCGCTCATGTGTCTTCCATCAGAAATTCATTGAATTCGAGGATGCGTTGGAAGCCGAGAAGAAGGACCTGCAGGTGCAGGTGGAGTTTCTGGAGCTGCAGGGGAAACAACTGGAGCTCAAGACGAAGAACTACTCTGACCAGAGTGAGTGGATACACAGCCTTATTACAAGCTTGATATACTGATGAATGATCCCAGACAGAGCTGACATCGGAATCCACGCAGTGAGGTCCAAGTTAATTCCAACACCATGTCTAGATTTTCCACACCAGGAGAAAATAAACACGGTATTAATAACATTAATTTTAGACAAACAGGATAAACAGGAAAACATTTGAATGGACATCCAGTTGTGATCTGAATAAAACACGACAAAGGAAGTCCACAACATGAAAGATGTGTTGTTGAGTCCAGTACTTCAGTCCTAGTCCCGTTACCTGGAAACTGAGTTTTTGAAAGTTATTGATGATTTTCTGTTTGAGAGCTGTTTTTCATCAGACACACAAAGAGAAGAAGAGCTGGTGCTAAAGCTCAAGGACACACTTTCATTGCAGTTGTAATGGGAAGATGGAAAGGGAAGCAGACGCAACGATGGGGGATGTTGTATTTTTAGATTATGATGCTTTTAAACTGAACCCTGATTTGCTTTTGTTCACTTGTCTGTACCTTGTGAACACTGGCATACATATTTGATTTGATATAAATTTTGTTCTCTTGCCAATTTACCCACAAGGCTTTTTATGTTCTTTGTCAGAATTTATAGTGGAGTTTAGACCCAAACAGCTAAATAACTCCAATCTTGTTTGCCAGTATTTTTAGTGAACAAAAACAGCCTCAGGATGAACATACCCCATGCAACTGTCATGACATTTTATTTCATTGTCCAAGCCCTCATATTTAATTGGAGACAAATTATAAAGTGAACTGGTCAACTGGAAAGGATTAGAGCAATTTGAATCCATTGCTTTCCCTCCTGTTAAACTGTCTTCTCTCTCTCTGTCTCTCTCTCTCTCTCTGTGTCTCTCAGTCACTCGGTTGGAAGAACGAGAATCAGACATGAAGAAAGAGTACAACGCTCTGCACCAGCGTCACACCGAGGTACTTTCTTAGGTTTCACTTTCTTTATCTCCAAAATCTAGCAAACACACAAGCCTGTTAACGAATGGTAATTTAAATACTGTAGATATCATCGTCATCAAATGCCCCAGCCATTATCTTAATAAGGCCAAATCATAAAGGTTTAATGTTCAAGCTCAGCTTTATTGCCATTATCCAATACAAGTTTGCACAATGAAATACCATTGTAGGCTATGCTTCACATACAGAAAGAAGAAAAATTATTAAAAAAAAAAAAAAAAAAATAGAGCAAAGTATATAAAAGTGCCACTAAAACAAGAAATGAAAAGAACTAAATTTTATGCACAAGGAAGGTATACAGTAATATATATATATATACACACACACATATGTGTGTGTGTGTGTGTGTGTGTATATACATGTATACACAAAAATACATACTATATATATTTGCATATACTATATAACAGCACATACAACTATAACAACAATATGCATATGAAATGTCTTTTAGCACTATAATCTCACAATCTGAACCTTTTGGTTAACAAAATATTTCTGGTTTACCCAACATTTACTAGATTATTGAGCTTGTCATCTTTTAACATATAATTTTCCCCTCTTTGTTCTCACATCTTTTCCTTTCGCCCTCGCGGGTCACAGATGATTCAGACGTACGTCGAGCACATAGAGCGGTCCAAAATGCAGCAGGCGGGGAGCAACAGCCAATCAGAAGGCCCCGGCTGTGGACGAACGTGAGTTGCCTTATGCGTGTGTTGACGTGTAGAAGTCGCCCCCCCTTTTTTTTTAAAATCTCTGTGCGGATTCGAACTGTAACTTTCACCCATCGTCTTGTCGCTGATGTTTCGTGTTTTGTCCTGAGTATATTAGGCTTTTTATGTTCATTGTGTTGACGTTGGCGTTCGTTCGTCAGGAGCCGTGCTGAACAGCTCTTACTTCCCACTGACAAGAGAGGAGAGGAAGTGTACAAAGAAAGCTGGCAGCCATTATGAGTATTTCTTGGGAATAATTGGAAAAAATTAAAGTCCATTTTCCAGCAATTGGCCAACCCACGAGTCCTGAATATACATAGGAGCATGAAGCAAGATGAGGAGTGGGACATCTGGTGCAGCTTCTGTAGCTGAACTGCAGATTAGTCGCCCGCTGCAACATGTTCACCATACACCCACTATCTGAAATATCTATTCAGTTACACTGTTTATTCAAAGGCACCCTAATCCTACAAATCCTCTTCAACTGTTAGAAGCAGAGCACTGAATGAGGCTGGTGTTCGCTCGTGATGGTTCGTGTGTGTGTTTTGTTTTTTTCATAGTTGTCAGGACGGTTGCATCATAAATACTGATGAGGCTTACAAGATGCGTTACTTCTCAACAATCTGCTGATTATGCGAAGCAGTTTTAATGAGACGTAGCAATTTTCAAAAGTGCAGAATTTAAAAGTAATAGTCGACTTGTAAAAGTAAAAAAGTGTGTGTGTGTGTGTGTGTTTTCATTGTGTCATGGCATGTTCCTGTCTCCTGTCTTTCTCTAATCGGTGTCTGTCTGTCTGTCTGTCTTGCTGGCTTGCTCTCTGTGCTGCTGTTTGCACAGTCAACGCCACAATTGGAGGAAAAGGTAAATCCCACATTGGTCCCTCAGCTGCCCTCACGCCTCCTCCCTCAGCTCCGCCGTCTAAACCGGCCTGCTTTGACTACAGATGTGACCTAAGAATTTTGCTGATGCCCCTCCTCATATGTAGTATCCCTTTTTTGCGTTTGCTTTCCCGGTGCTTGTGACAACTATTTATTGCCGTGAACATATCAGTAATGTTGCATTCTAATAGAAAAGGATGAAATAATGAACGGTCCGGAGGTTATGATGAGCAATGCAATTCCAGTTTTCCCTCTTTCTCCCTCATGAGTTGCCAGTGTCTGTCTGTCTGCCTGCTCTGCTTGTCCTGTCTATCTCTCTTGCAAAAGGGAAGCAATCATAATATGCAAATAGGAAGCCGTTACATGCATATACATTAATATAAAGTAAAGAAGAAATAGGTGTCATCTGCACTTCTTGTACCTCTTACATACACAAACAGTATTAATCATGTTTGTGCATGTCTGATGTTTGATAGAGTAGCAGATGTAAGTAAATGTGGATTCGTCAGTTTCAGGTGTTTAGGCTTCATACAACCAAAAAACTGCACTTGCAAGGAACTAATTCCTGCACAGTGCATTTGTAGGAATATCATTACATTTATGATCCTGTATGTGGTATTGTGTATAATTAGTTTTCTACCTGTGGTTGCTCTGTCTGTTTGAATGATTTGCATCTGTATCCTGAGTAAACTAAGAAAAGCTCATGAGGAAAATGTGTTTGGCCTGGTGGACTGGACTGCATGCCCTCAGAGCTCTTCTCATTGTGGGGCTTGCAAATCAATTTTGCCCTTGCCCTAATATCTCTATCCCTGTCCTGCTTTCCACTCTTTTTTAATATCAGGTTGTGGGTTTGATTGCAAGAATTTCATGTTTACATGTGGTGTTTTTCCTTGATTGTGTGTGTTTCCTCTGGTTGCTCAGGTTTTATAGCGTTAACATTCACTTACCCACATTCTTACCAAGAGCAAGATGAGAACATTGACACCACTCTCATGTCTGTAGAATAAATATGAAGCTACAGCTGCTGGTTGCTGGCTGTAGCTTCATACTCACCTTTTAGATGTGAGAGTGGTGTCAATGTTCTCATTTCACTCTCTGCAAGAAAGGAAATAAATGCATGTTCCATTTTGGGAAATGTTGTCTAATGCATGCCAGAGATTAAATATAATCAATAAGTCATCAATGATCTGTCTCACGTTAGTCTCCACCCCTCTCTGTGTCTCCTCTGCCTGCAGCAAAGTGGAGCGCCCGCCGTCATTGAGCCTGTACCCCAGTGGCGAGGGCATGGTACGTGGGGGTCTCGGGGGGGCTAGGATGATGCCCGGGAAAGACATCTGGCAGGTCAGCGAGCTCGGCCAGTCTACCTTCTGCTCCGCCTATCAGGTGGGACAGACAGCGAGCCCTGTCCTCCTCCATGACCACAACCGCAGCCCGGGGGGTGGAAGGGGGGACGGGCAGCCTCACTGCTCCCCGTCCCGCTAGCCACGCCCAGACGGACCACCTCCTCCCCCCCTCACGCCTGCTTGTGTCATATTTGAGGAGACTTATTTTATTCCCATCACTGGGAAGTCTTTAAAGTCAGATTTGTTAGGTGTATGTGTTGACTCAAGCAAGCAGGGGTCCATTTTTTTTCCCGTGGCGTTTTCTTTCTCTGTGATTATGTTACTGTGTGATCATGGAGCTTCTGCCATGCGTCCTCATGTTTTAGTTTAAAGTTGCACATTAAGTCTAAGCTTCTGTTTCCAAATGTTTATTTTTTAATTTTTTTTAAACTATGCTACTCATGCAATTTGATTGCATATAGTGCTTTATCTGTGAGAGAAACAGCCAAGGTAAGCACAAAGATAGGACCTCCTGGTATTTAGCTATGAAAACATCCATGTATAGTTTTAAGTGCACATGTTAGGAGTTATATCCCTTAAGTAATTCTCGAGTAGTTCATATGGCTCTGATGGCAGCTTGAAGATACTGGACAGTCTGTAACATTCGACAGTGTTTTTAAGAAGAGGAAGTTCTGATCCATCAAATCATTTCAAATAAAAGATCAAATTAATTTTACAAATTAAGTAAAAATTTGAGTAGTGTTTAAATCTATTGTCTCATTCTTAATGACAACATGTAGCCTAGAGTAACTAACATTGTTCCACAAAACAGGGAGCCACTCGTAAGAAAATTAAGTAATAATTGAGTCTATCTGGTATCATTTTGCCAACAAAAATAAAAAGCATCATGCAGGTGTTAGAGGTAAATAGTTAACCCCTGAGCCTGCCTCCACTATATAATGCTCATGTAGTGTTTGTCTCTTGCTCCCATGTCCTCGTCTCATACCGCCTCTGCACGTGAAGGAGGATGGATCAGAGTCCGACTCGGTGGCGGCCACACCCAGCAGCACAGGAAGCAAGTCCAACACACCCACCTCCTCCGTCCCCTCCGCCACTGTCACCCCCATCAACGAGGGCTTCCTGCCGCACTCCGAGTTCGATGCGATGCGGGCCGGGAACCGCAGGAAAAGTGCCAAACGGCTCAGCCGGAATATGGAAGTGCAGGTTTCCCAAGAAACAAGGAATGTCAGCATCGGTAAGAAGATTTCACCAAATAGGTCCTCAGTTTAAACATGGAGTGTCTCAGATAATGACTCTCAAAAAATATCATTGCAATGTTTAAGGTCTTCTAAAGATGCAGCTGAAAAGTAATTCTGTTGTGTCTCTGTCGTGTTTTTCCAGGTATGGGAAGCAGCGACGAGTGGTCCGAGTTTCAGGAGATCATTGATTCTACCCCTGAGCTGGACATGTGTGTGGACCCCCGTGTGTACGGAGGGGGAAACAGGTACAAAAACTCACATTCAGAATCCTGTTCCTCCAAAGTGGAACTGCCTTCAAAAATGAACAGCATTCATTTTTCAGTTCGTCCAAGGATGTGCAAAGGAGTGCACCAGGGCTTATTTTGTATGTTGTGTAACTTTTAAGACAATTGCTTTCAAGGAAGATTCAAGAAGATGGGAGTTAGTTTCTTTAATTTTACTATGATGTACAGCATCTTGCATTGAGGTTAGAGTTAGGGTTAGTGAGCGAGGGATTCATGCAGTGTTACTTTCATTATTTCTTTGTCTTTCCCCGCTGTTGTCTGATGAAACCCACCATGTTTTTCAGCCCCTCCCAGGGCATCGTGAACGAGGCCTTCGGCATCAACACCGACTCTCTCTACCACGAGATCAAAGACGCCAAGTCGGACATCATCGGAGATGTAGATGCAGGTGCCGAGCTGCTAGGTATGAGCAGGACTTTGACTGGCGGAACTTTTGCTGCGGCCATTCATTAGCCAAAGTGGTTTTCTTGGTTAAGCTTGGCAGTGAAGTTGAAGCAAATTTTGCCGTGAAATCAATCAGTGAAATCCTTCTCTTTCATTCAATGGTAATTATGACCCCTAGATCCTTCACCTCGCTCTGAGGTGATCAGTGCTCACCATGACCTGGTGAAAGTGAAGCTTGTTATCTTCTACTTCTACTGCCAATGTGAGATATCAGCCACCAATCTCAGACTAAGTGTAGATCCAAAGTAAAGGTGGATGCATGTGCGTGTTGCACTAAGTCAGCATTTGTTTTTGCTTTGCATTACTGCAGGGCAGGAGCTCCATATGAGGTTGTGTGACTGTGCCACTGCACCGACTCTGACTTTTTTTCTTTTTTTCTTTTTTTTTTTTACCTTGCATGGCTGAGGCTGGAATACACTCCATGCCAGCAGCTCATCCTCACATCACATCCTGACAAACCATACACTCCTTCACTGGCTGCCACCCCAACCCCAGCTGCCCATTCATGCAGTGTCACTTTTATTATGTCTTTGTAGTTCTACTTTTTTTTTTTCTAGGGCATAGGCATGATTGATGCAGCCCGTTTCCAAGTTTTAAAAAAACTCATTTCCAAAAATTGAATTTATTATATTTATCAGATTTCATTGCATTTTATTTCATGTATTTCTTTATTATTTTTCTTCGATGTCATTCATCAGGGTCTGTTTTGGGCCAATACAACTGGGTTTTTTGGGGGGTTTGAGTTATTGTCCCAGATTTTTTACACGACAGAAATAGACATCTGTCCATCTGTTAACCTCTCACCCGTTTCCTTTTTTCCCCTTTTATGTGCTTCTGCTGGTGACACCCATAGGCGAGTTCTCAGGTGTGTATCGGAGCATGCGTTTGCTTTTTCTTTTACTCTCTCGACTCCTCTCTGCTCTCCAAACTCCACAGCTAAGAGTAAATATCAATCCAGGCAAACAAATCAGAAGGCGCATTACTATAATTTTAATTAATTATTCATGTATAATGATTAATTTATTGCTTGGAACTCTGCAAATTTTAATGATATCGTAGATGCCCAACATCCATACACATGTAGTAAGAGCCATTTTTTCTTATTCCTTTAAAGTCACAGTGAAATTATTTATGATCGACCCAAAAGCTATTTCATTTATCAAGTTTTCAGCCAGTTGGATTAGAAAAGTTCTTCCCAGTCTCCCATTGGTTTTGAGCGACTCTCCCAGCCTCATGTTCAAACAGGAAATGCATCATCTCACGGAGGCAATATGCTCTTAAAAAGTCTGTTTCACTGGGACTTTAAAACCAATCTGATGATTTTTGAATAAATCAGGTCAGATAGCAGCTTTTGTGTTCTAGTTCTTTATCCCTGCTGCTCTTCTTTCAGTCCAAATTATTAAATGCTTATCAGCATCCTCTCTCTCTCTCCTCTCTTCCCTACCTGTCCTTCTCCTTCTCTACTCTGATTCTGTGGCCCTTTTCTCCCTCTTCCATTCTTCTTCTTTTGCCTCCAGTCCGTGATGATTTCTTCGGTAAGGCACGCCCTGCCTACGCTCATGGTCACATTTGCTTGTTATGTCATTTCCCCCGGCCTCTAGCTTTCACATCCTCCTGGGTCCCTCTTTGTGTCCCTTTGATTTCTGTGGCTTTATATTTACCTGTTTCACATACCGAATATTTTTATGTTTTTCAATAAAGAACTTCCCATTTAAAAAAAATGTAAATAAATGCCATTTTGTTCAGAAGGAAAAGATCAGTTGTGAAAGTTGTAATAAAGTGTGTTTTTATTCTTGTAAAAGTAAGTCTTCAGGCTGCTTTGCCAAGATATAAGTTAAAGATAAAAGTGATTTACTTCAAGAGATTAGTTTTAGTTTGTTATCTAAAGGATCTGCCTCTGCAGCCAGTTCACATATCACAACACACAGTTTTTAAATCCAGTGCCCACCAAGGACCATTTTCTCTGCACAAAACACAAACCATCACCATGCAGTTAACACTGATTATACAGGAACCTCTTGGCTTTTTATTTCTGTTTTGTTTGTTTTTGACATGTCCTGAATTTTCTGTGTTGAAATTTCCCCTGTGTGCTTGGCTTATGTTGCCCAGTGCTTGCTGCTTGCACGTAAATATTCCAATTAATGTCCGGCAGTAATTAAGATGATTAAGATTTAATAGCGAAATGACTGAACATGACATGGTGGTTAAGGGATCCTCCCTGAATCCTGAATACATGTGTGCTCATGGAGCTGGATATTGATTTAATATTGATATTGTATTTTGAGTTGTACTGTGCAAATATGTTCTTTCCCCACTAAAAGCAGTTAAAGATGCTGCAAGACTCGTCCCAGCTGTCTCTCACAAGACAAAAAATATTGAAGGGAGACAACTATTTTTCTTATATAACTTTAGTTTCATGAGTGTTTACTGCTTGTTCTCCTGATTTTTAACTACAACCTGATTTAGCTTCCTTGTTAACATGAGTGCTTAAATCGATTCTCTGTCTATTATTTTCCATTTAATTTCAATTATTAAACTTTTGCCTTTTGTGGGGTTTTCCATGATTTGTTGCACACTTACCTTGGCTGGTCCAAAGTTGCCACAGAAACATATCGATAAATTGGTTTATTGATTAATGGATGTTGTGTATTGTGAGTAACAGAGATGTGAATGTGGCTGTTGCAGGGATGGGCAAGGAGGTGGAGAACCTGCTGACAGAGAACAAACAGCTCCTAGAGACCAAGTAAGAGACACAGAGGAGATTAGTGTGTGCATGCATTTTAGGGCTAATCTTCATTCTCATCCAAAGGCAAAAAAAAGTAGCTTTCCAAATCTGACTGACCATCTCTTCTTTTTTCACACTCATACAGCATATGTTATCACTTTAGACCAATTGTGTGTGTCTGTGTGTGTGCGCGTGCAAACATGAAAACCCAACCTGTAGTTTCCTGGAGCTGGTTTTTGCTGGTCTTAACCTCCTGCTCTCTCTGCTCTTCACTCGACAGAAACGCTCTCAACATTGTGAAAAATGACCTTATTGCCAAAGTGGATGAGCTGTCGGGGGAGCAGGAGGTGCTGAGGGAGGAGCTGGAGGCGGTGAGGCAGTCCAAGAACAAGGTGGACGCCAGAGTCAAGGAGCTGGAAGAAGAACTGAAGAGGTGAAAATAACAGCAAATCGTTTTATTATTGAAACAACATGATGAGAACCAGGAGGAAACAATGTGCTCCTTTAAATTGGTTATATGAGAGAAAGGTGTTCACACATGAAGAACAGGCCAAGTTAGATAAACAGCAGAAGACAATAAGCACAAAAACTTAATATGATAGCTTTAACTGTGGGACTGTAATCCAAACCATAGTGACCCAACCAAGTGAATGCATCCTGACAACAGACACAGAAGAAGAGTAACGTGATAGTCTTGATCAACAGTCACTGGTGACGTGTCCCAGTATTAGAACCAGAGGACAAAGTGTCTGGACACAGATCAGAGTTTTTCTGTGTTGTAGCACCTTGGCCCTGTTAAACTGCTGTAATTTCCTGCATCGATCCTTCAGTGATCTTGAGCTGAGTCAGACGCAGGAGGAACTGCTGAGTGAGCTCCTCAACTGGGAAACTTTTCTTTAAAGAGGAATAAATTCTATACATTTTCTGTGCATACAGTAAAGTTGCTGCTCAGCCTTTTTCTCTTTAATCCAGCCGTGTTTACCTGTCAAACCAAATTCAAATGTGCAACTTAAACACCTCTTAAAAAGCAGTCGCTCTTTTACATATGAGGAGAGGCTTTCACGATGGTGTCGCAGCTCATTTGTGTTTATGAAGGAAGTTGTTTACATTGGAGGAAGATGCCTTTTACCTGCAGTTAAAGCTGACAGGGGAGCAACTACTGCTGCCAGAAAGTGCTGAGTTGGAAATTGTAAAACTCACCAGGACACAGCTCCAGAGGCCCAGCAACATTTTACGACACCTACTAAATCTTCAGGTATATTACAAACACTTGTGGGCTATGAAGTGAGACAGTTTTAAGTCAGAGAAGAAATGGACGGTTGTAAAATTGAGATGGAAATAAGAGAGGATCAAACGACCAAACAGACTTTCAACTGAGTGCAAAGATCAAGACACGAGATGTTATTCTGGTTTCTTGATATTTTTTTTTTGTGGTTTGCTTTGCCAGTACAGCCAAGAGCATCGAAATGTACCCAGTTCAGAGAGACCCTACCACTCAACTACCAACAGTTCATTAAAAACAGTCACAGCCTAACAGTCGCATCTCTTTCAGCTTGTAATTTCAATTAAAAAGAAACACAACTTATAAAAAACTTTATAAATCCTTAAAGGTAAATTTTGCTATTTTTCAACCTGGACCCTATTTTTCCATGTTTTTGTGTCTAAGAGATTATGGGGACATTTTTTAAAAATTGGCTCACTATTGACAAATAAGCACTTTTAATGGACGAACATCGACAGCGTGCAATTGTCCAGAAGGATTACATTGATGTCTGCAGCGCGCTCGCTCAATAGTGGACCGAATTCAAAAATCGTTTTTGTCCATTAGTCACTTAGACACAAAAATATGGGAAAATAGGGGCCAGGTCTAAAAACACTGAAGTTTCCCTTTAATAAACTTTAAGTAATGGGTGGTGTGTTGTATTCTTTGGGTCACACTTTCTGGGTTTTTAAAATTTTTGAGATGAAAAGCACAGGTGTAGATAATAAAATGAATGATGGCTGAGCTCCATTTAACCTCTTCAATTTCACATTGTGGTGTCATGCACGCTTGCTCACTATCTCTTGAATGAAATAGATCTATTGTCAGCAGTTAATTGGCATCAACTCCTTCTCTGCCTGTCCAGACGTTCACAAGCCACAAGCAGAAATAAAGGTTGTGTAATGCTGTTTTTTGCCTTCGGCCTGCAGGTTAAGAGCAGAGGCTCTCGGTGCATCTCGGGACTCAAAGGATGAAGGAGGGGATGATGTGAGTAAAATTGCTTCTGTCCCCACCTGCATTACTCATACTACACATTTCAAGAATCTCACATGATAGATTTTTAGCTGTCAATTTAAAACATGACATAACTCCCATCGGTGTGCTTATATCTCTGCCTGTAAATGTGTGTGTCAGATCTTCATTCATTAAAAAAAAAATGTCACTCTGCTCTCTCCCAGTTTTCATCACCCATGCAGGACGGCGACATGACGATGACGCAGCGGCGGCGTTTCACCCGGGTGGAGATGGCCCGAGTGCTGATGGAGAGAAATCAGTACAAAGAGAGGCTGATGGAGCTGCAGGAGGCCGTCCGGTGGACAGAAATGATCAGGTAGACAGGAAGACGCTGATTTCAGCTATGAAGAACTTGAATGAGCACATGTTGTGAACAGTTGCTGGGTTTAAAAATGACTACATGAAGCTGAATTTTGTGTTTTTATACTAATGATTTTTGAAGAATAAGTGTTGTTTTTACTGGATTATAAATGGTCTGAATTCATGAAAATGTACTGCACCATTGCTTTGACTCACACCTCTCCTTCCTCTCAGGGCGTCCCGAGAGAGTCCTCCAATCCAGGAGAAAAAGAAGTCCACCATCTGGCAGTTGTAAGATTCAGCTTTTATTAAGCTCATTTACTGCAGTACAATAAAAAAACCCTTAATGAATGATTCTGTAAAACAAAACCCATCAAACTTAAAACCTCTCCTCCTCTCTCTCTCCGTCCTCCAGCTTCGCACGTCTCTTCAGCACGTCGTCCAGCCCTCCGCCCGTCAAGCGGCCGTACTACAGTGTCAACATCCACTACAAGTCTCCCTCGCCGGCCGGTTTCTCCCAGCGACGGAGCCACACCATGTGTCAGATCTCCACCTCCAACCGCACGCTGGAGTTCTTCCCTGAAGAGTGAGCAGCCAGCCAGCCAGACACCGTCACTCAACACTCAATCCTAACCTGCTTCCTGCTTTGGTGGCCTGGTTGCTTGCTCGCTTGTGGCAGCTTGCAGAGTAGAAAGCCTCCAGTATTCAACATTTGGGATCAGCTGTTAATGCCTTCACATCCCGTTCAGACAAATCTCTTCATGCATGATTAAAGGAAATATTGTCAACATTATCTTATCTGAATCTTTGGTTTTAATGGCCTTTTTTCGGCTATTTCACAGTTGTTATTAAAGAGACTGTTTGCAAAGATAAGGCCCTTTTTAATAACTGCACAAACTTCCTTCTCTTTTAAAACCTGCAACTAAAAACATATTTAAAATCATTTCATAAATATCAGTTTAATGTGACAAAACACATCCCTCGGCTTGAGCAGGATGAAAGCTTATTTGAACTGGTGCTGGTTAACATCTGCTATTTTCTTCCTCTCTTCTTTTATCTCTTCTCTCCGTCTCTTGCTGCTGGCTGGCCAGGCTGCTAACGCTTCGCTCTTTCTCTCTTCCCCTTCCTCCCCGTTGCTTCCAGACTGGCCAGTAACGGTGTTGCGTCTCTCCTCAGTGACTCGGCACTGTTGGCCCGCCGAGAGCAGCGGCGCGAACAGTACCGGCAGGTCCGAGAGCACATGCGCCGCGACGACGGCATCATGCAGGCCTGTGGCTGGAGCGTGCCGTCTCGCTTCAAACAGGTACACACACACTCTCAACCCCCGGCCCCTACGTGGTCAGAGGACCCACCACCGAGCCTCCACATACACAACAAATACACAACAAATACACACAAATAACATGGTTTGACTGGGGAGAATAACCTCACAGCTGTTTGACTGATTGGTTTCTAACCCCCAGAAAACTTAGTTAGATCTATAGTTGTAGGGAAAAAAATGACAATGTCTCGCAAAGGTGAGGTCACACAAAAACATTTGACCACAGATTTCAATTTGGTAACACTTTATTTGACGCCTATCTCTATAACGCATTATGTATTTAGAAAATGTATTTATAATGCGTCATAATGACATTAGAGCACTGTATAACTGTAGTTATAAACACTCATAATATAGAGTAACTTATAATCACATTATAATGCATTATACCAGTGATTATAATGCATTATAAAGAGTTTTAATATATGACAACTATGATAATTATAATACCCTTTGATCCTTGCAACAAAAATCAGTTAGCAAGGGACCAGCAATCATGAAGTATTATAATACTTGACCTTATAAGCCATTACAAAATGCTCTATAATGTGTTATGCTCATTGTTATAAAGCCTTATGATGATTTATGAGTGTTTATAATGATAGTTATATACATTTATAAGCATATCATAAATATATGTATAATGCATTATCTATGTGGGAATTGTCAGTGAGTTGCCAACAGTTGACAAACCTGACCTTATAAGTGATGATAAAATGCTTTATAGTGTGTTATGATTATTGTTATAAAGCATTATGATCATTTATGAGTGTTTATAATTATAGTTATACAGTGCTATAATGTCATTATAAGGCATTACAAATACATTTATAATGCGTTATAGAGATAGGCGTCAAATAAAGTGTTACCTTAAATTTTAAAAAATGTGTGATGCTCAAATCTTCCGCGCTGTTCATCACACTGAAGTTGAACACATTTATATTACAAGTAGCCTTGATCTTTATCACACATAAAATTACATAAATTTTCTTTGTGGTGTATGTACAACTAACTTGCTTAAGATCTTACTGACTCTTGTTGTAAACCCCAACAAGTAACACGCCCTCGTTCTCTCTGAGCTACTTTTTCAAAGATCCCTGATGTTTGTGACCTTTTCCTTTTCTTTCACTCTTTATGTTGTGAGAAAATTTGCAGGATTTTGGCCCCATGCTCCACTGTTAAATTATTGATACGACAGCTGAAACCAGTCGGGGGTCGGCCCTCCTGTCAGACTGTTGATTAATGCTGGCTGCTGTTTTTGTCAGGCCCATGCTGATACATGGTGACACATGGACGGATGGACAAACAGAGTTACACAATGAAGATTGTTCTGACTGTACCTGCTCGGTCATCTCTACTCTGTAGTGTCCAGATTAAAAGGAGCATTTCATAAATTTCACAGAGGGCCTGATGGCTGTTAACAAACCAAACCAACACAGTGTTACTCTGTCTTTTAATAGTTTGCAACTGCCCTGTTTGTAGTTGCAGACTAGTCCCAAGCCCATTGGTTCCTGTTCAAGATGTGCTCTACAGGTTACAAAAAAATGTAGTTTAATTTTTAAAACAGGCTCAGTAATTTCCCAAAACAGCATTTTTTGAAGACTATTTTCAGATGTGGATTAATGTATATATGTAATGTATGACTGAAACTACAGTGCCCATATACACTAACATGAAGGAACATGTTGGGTTTTTTTTTTTTTGTTAGTTTGAACACAATAATGGAGCTCAATTCCACAGAGGAATAAGATGTATCAGGCTTTGAATATGCAGACACTACTTGTTAGTAGGATCAGTTCCTTGTTGGATTTTTTTGGTCTTTTTATGGGATTCATTGACAATATTAAGAATGTGTTCGTTAAAGAATAGTAGTTCTCAGTCTTTTCCACTTTGGTTTCAAACATGAACATGGTTTCAAAGCACAGAAGTGTATTTTAAATCGGCTCCATAGGCCAGAGGGGCAGAGTGTGTTGGTAGGCAGGTGGCTCTAACTCTGGTCTCCCACAGACTGGTGGTCAGACGGACAGCGCTCAGGACAGCCCGCTGAAGAGACAACAGGCAAGTGAGACCGACAGAGTGCCAGCATGTGCCTTTATGGCTTCACCTCCTTTTAACCCCCTCCTAAAACCCTGACCCCAAGATAGGAGCAGATGACTAATACCTGAAAACAAAACACTAAATACATATTCAGATAATCTATTTTAATATAATTAGCTTTTTAAATGTAAAAGGTCAACACTAAGTACAACTTTGCCATGAAATGCAAGACTGGAAATGCATGAAAATTTTCATTTTGAGGCATGACATCACAAAAAACATTATATACAGACTAACACATGCAAGCACACAAACACACACATTGTGACTGCATCGTTCTGATAAACTCTTTGTGGAGTTGGTTCCATCTAATCTCCTCTCCCTCTGCCAATGTTGTTGCAACCTATTAACCTTTTAACCTCTGTCTGTCTCAACCTGCCTCAACTTCAACATTGATGCCATCATCCCTTACTTAGCTCTGCTATGATCTCAGAGTTCTTTGTTAAAGGAAAAATCCACTCTAAAATTATTTTACAGTTGCTACGTTTTTGATCTGACATAAAGATTAATTTGACATAAAGATCACATTTTGGTGCCACAATCAAAGATGGATTCTTTCTAAACGCATTTGATCCGTACTGCAGCAATCAGCAGAGATAAAGCTATTTTAGAAGAGGCAGATATTCATGGTCCAGTGGCATCCTGGGAAAAAAAAAATCATTAACTGAAGTTGTAACATCACAGATTGGAGATTTCAGTGGAGTTTTCCTTTACTGCCTGCAGTGTACAGTATGTACTGTACGTGTATACGGTACATACACAGACACTGAATGTTTTTAATAGAGGACAGAAACATGTTTTGATAGAACCAGCCAATAATTCGCTACTTTCCTTTTCTCCTGACCTCTTATCACCTCTGCTTTTAGACCACGAATGAGAAAGAGGACAACCGCATGAAGAATGTACCCGTCCCCGTGTACTGTCGTCCTCTGGTGGAGAAGGACCCCAACAGGAAGGTGAGGACTTTCTGTGATATGCAGTTTAGAAAAGGTGCTTTACTTCGCATGAATGTTTGAACCTCACCTCTTTGCAGAACCATGTGTGACCATCATTGTCCTGGATGGGGTTGCAACACTTCGATGAGGCCTTGTGCTTCACTCACAGATCTTCAGGTGGCGCTTCAATCTCTGACCATTTACGTATTTTTCATGTGTGTATGTGCACGTGTTTGTAGTTGTGGTGTGCAGCTGGTGTGGACCTGACGGGATGGAGGGTGAACCAGGAGTCTGTGCCAGCCAAAGCGCCGTCGGGCAGCGGCGACCCCCTGCACGCCGAGGAGGAGGGAACTGGCAAGATCAGCCACAGCTCCCCAGAGAAGAGGAAGGTAGGCTGAGCGTGAAGCCTATTTATTAGACACAACTGGAGTGTATTTCATTAACATTTATCACAGATGTGGAAGAATCAAATTCACATATGATGGACATGTACAACATCCTATCCTTTTTCCTCTGTCTCCCCTCTCCCTCCTCTCCTCACCCAGTCGAAGGAGCTCCAGGAAACAGACACCATGAGCAGTCGAGTGTGGATCCTCACCAGCACCCACTCTGCCAGCAAGGTGGTCATCATCGACGCCAACCAGCCGGGCTCGTTGGTCGACCAGTTCAACGTCTGCAACGCCCACGTGCTCTGCATCTCCAGTGTGCCGGGTGAGGCGCTTGAGTCCTGTTAATTCACCTAATTTTTCTGTGTGTAACTCAAAGATTTTGTTATGTTGACATGTGTGTGTTTGCATGCAGCTGCCAGTGAGAGTGACTATCCAGCAGGAGAGATCGTGTTGGATCCGGGCGACGGTGGAGCAGGTGGAGGAGACGACACCGGCAGCGTGGAGGGCATGTTGGCAGGTATCACTCTTGTCGGCTGTGCCACCAACTGCAGCGTTGCTCGTAGTAATTGTTCCTCACGCACTGACACGCCCATAATGGACAAAGGACAAGGTGGGCACATCCTAAATGCTCCCTGTATCTTTTTATTACCATAGTTAGTTTGTCTGTTTATTTCAATGCTGGTTGTGCTTCAGCCCCCACTGCTCCCCCCATGAATGGGAAGATTCACCCCGCTCAGTCAGCAGAAGAAGCCACGGAGGCCACAGAGGTGCCAGAGTCGACAGCCAGCAACACGGAGCTGGGACCCCCAGGACCGTTTACCGAGCACGTCTTCACAGACCCCCAGCCTCGTCCAGCAGACGCCTCTGACAGGTGGGAGCCCAAAGTCTGTCCTCACGAAGACAGCCATCAGGAGTGTCATGAAATAACTGTGCTTGTCCTCTGTCCACACAGGAACGCAGGTCTGTCCAAAGAGGAAACATCTCACCCTCCAGAGTCAGAGGACGGAGGCGAAGAGGCCAAGAACTACACCAGCGTGGCCCCCACTATGTGGCTTGGGGCCCAGAATGGCTGGTAAGTCACTCAGCAGAACTGTCCCACTGGAGACCCACAATATCTGAAACTACATTGTACAACCAAGATTCCAAAAACAATGTGATGCTGTGTAAAACATAAATAAAACAGAATGTGATCAATTACTGATCCTTTTTATCATATACTCAATTGAAAACAATACAAAGACAATATATTTTTGTTTGACCTCATCAGCTTCATTGATTTTTGTAAATATCAGCTTATTGTGAATTTGATAGCAGCAACATGTTTCAAACAAGTTGGGACAGGAGCAACAACAGACTGTGAAAGTTGTGGACTGATCCAAAAACACCTGTTTGGATCATTCCTCAGGTAAACAGGTTCATTGATAACAGGTGATAGTATCATGATTGGGTATGAAAGGTTCATCCTGGAAAGACTCAGTCGCTCACAAGCAAGGATGGAAAGACGTTCAACACTTTGTCAAACACATGAAAAAGGATTTTACCACATGAGCTCAGGAACACTTGGTAAAACTGTTGTCAGGAAACACAGTTTGTTTGATTGCAACATGTTTTTATTTATGTTTTACACAGCATCACAACTTACAAATTGCATACACTGCACTGACCTGTCTGCACTTTGGTTTTGCTCTGAAGTCTCTTGCCTCTGCCTCCAGGCTTTACGTCCACTCAGCGGTTGGAAACTGGAAGAAATGTCTCCACTCCATCAAACTCAAAGACTCTGTGCTCAGTCTGGTGTAAGTCACTCTCACTTCAACACATAAATGCAAATGGTTTTTTTTTTTATGAATTTCTGTTACTCCAACAGTCTCTGTCTCCTAATTGCAGGCATGTGAAAGGTCGTGTACTGGTTGCCCTCGCTGACGGGACCCTCGCCATATTCCACAGATCAGAGGGTATATGAGGTTTTGAATATTGACTTCGTCAGAGCTCCCACAAACCAAAAGTCTAGTTGGACTAAGAACTAAGAAAAGCAGCATTAATGTTTAAGGATTGCCACAGTCCAACTGGGTCCAAATGCATTCAACTGTTTTATTTGATTCTGTTTTATGAATGTCAATCATCCAAATGCCCCTTAAACATCTGTTTGTATATCAGTTCTTGAGGCTGCACACATTAGACCTGTCAATGAGAAGAGAAGCAAAGAAGAAAAAGCTAAATTTAAGTGATTGCGTCTTGCATCAGGGAGGCTCTCCAACAGCATCAAAGCAGCTGTCATTACGCACAACTCTGGCTATTTATAGCACCTGTACCACCAATTCATCACCTCCAAACTACCATCACAGTATCAAGCAGTATCTTAATCATCATTATTAAATGGCCCCTGCAGTCACAGTGCTTTCACAGTAAAACAGTTCTATGTGTCCATGGCATGCATCTGACTTTTTAAAAAATCGATAGTTGATAGTTAATTGCTTCATTGATCAGCACTGATGTTAAAACACTAAACTTTAAATTGATGCTTTTCATTCACATGTTTTGTTTGACCTATATTATTTATTTTAACATTGCATTCTGTATATGTGTGTGGTTTGGTCAACAGACGGCCAGTGGGATTTGTCCAACTACCACCTCATGGACCTGGGCCGGCCTCATCACTCCATCCGCTGCATGGCCGTGGTCCACGATAAGGTTTGGTGCGGCTACAAGAACAAGATCCACGTCATCCAGCCCAAGAGCATGCAGATCGAGGCGAGTTACTGTTGCATCCTCCTGACGAAGGCAATTTCCACTGACTTCTTTCACATGTAATAGAACTGTAATAATGAGTTGATTGACTGCTCTGTAGAAGTCCTTCGATGCCCACCCTCGCAGGGAGAGTCAGGTGCGGCAGCTAGCGTGGATCGGCGACGGCGTGTGGGTGTCAATCCGGCTCGACTCGACCCTGCGTCTCTACCATGCACATACACACCAGCACCTCCAGGATGTGGACATCGAGCCATACGTCAGCAAGATGCTGGGTGAGAGTATGTTGGCTTGTTAAAGAGAGAATCTCATCCTCAGAGACAAAGTTAAATGCAACATACTCCCTAAAGTAAACTGGCCTGTTCAGTCTTAAGTCCATCTATGCTGACTCTGCTTGTGATTCGCAGGTACTGGCAAACTGGGCTTCTCTTTTGTGCGAATCACAGCACTTCTGATTGGTGGAAATCGCCTCTGGGTAGGAACAGGAAACGGCGTGATCATCTCCATCCCTCTGACAGAGAGTGAGTCTCATTCATACAGCTTACAACAAAAGTATGTCATGACCTTTGTTTCATTTTCTGACAGTGCCTGTCTGATGGTGGAAGACGGGAGAATACGTCTGCTAAAACCACAAAATGTGACAACATTTGTGAAGGGGTTTTTGTTGAGCAGTGATCAGCAGTCTAATTCTCATCAAAATATTTTTTTTGTCAGTAACTTTGCCGAATATCTCTTAAACTTGTCAAAAGCTTTGAGTGACATTAGGTGGAAAACTAGAGCCTGAGTGCAGCAATAAGGATTATTTTTGATGTGGATTTGAATCCAGCACCACCACTATGTTGTCACTTTACATTTTCATCATAAAACCTCTGAACCATGAGCTACAGAAAAACATTATATTCCTGGATTTGAGGCTTCCTTTGCAAATTTTTAATTTTCAGATCATCTAAAATTCTACTAATGGGATATACATGAGTTTCATAAACAGCAGCTTAATGATCAAAACATAGCCTGAATGGACCAATCAGGAGTCTGCAGTTTCATCTATCAGCACAGCCTCACACACTGCAGTGCCGTTTATCTGTGTTCTCCTTTAGCTTACTCCCTCTCCTCCCCTAAACTCCCCATCTCTGTTTCCACCTTCCTGTTTTCCTGCCTCCCCTCAGCGGTTTCACCTCTATCACAGACAGTCTTATGCATAACTGTTACTGTCACTGTCCTCTTTCTCCTCTGCTCTCCTTCCTCCCTCCCTCCCTCCCTCCTCCTCCTCCTCCTCCTCCTCCTCCGGTAGCGGTGGTCCTTCACCGGGGACAGCTCCTTGGTGTGAGGGGTAAGTGGGAGAGCTCCCTCCCTCCTGCTGTTGTGATCTACCTTTTCTCACCCAGTCAAACCTTCATGTCCCCTGTTGTCCTCTTTTACCTGTGAACATTTAGCTGAAGGTCACCAAAAGTATTCTGTGTGCGATGACTCTTTACTGTTGATCAGAACAGTGCTTTTACTCATTGGTTGCTTTGCATGCTATCATTATTGTCATCAATCTGATTTTATGCATCAATGACTGAAAAATATGTTTGTGTGTATCAGATCCACTGCATGCAAGAGGATTTTTTAATATTATAAAATAAATCTCATTTTTAGTTGATTTGTGGAAGTATTTGCATTTGTGGGTGTTTTTTTCTGCAAATATTCTTTTTGCACGCGTCATGCTTCCACTTATGATTTGCTAGGAATCAATCCTGATTGGTCAGTTTCTCACCTGTGGGTTTCTCATCCCTCAGCCAATAAGGTGTCCCCGACATCGGCCAGTGGAGTAATCCACGTGTACGGTGACGACGGCTCTGAGAAGAGCACTGGCAGCTTCATCCCCTACTGCTCCATGGCACAGGCCCAGCTCTGTTTCCATGGACACCGTGATGCCGTCAAGTTCTTCGTCTCAGTTCCCGGTAGGCACAAAGCCCATCTGTCTGCTGATGTAACTGACTGTCTGTAACGGACTACATTCCCAGGTCTTTAACCTGTTTTTGACTTCTTTGTTTGTGTGTGTGTTTGACAGGTAATGTTCTGGCCACCCTGAACGGCAGTGTGCTGGACAGTCCATCAGAGGGGCAGGGCTCAACAGCGCCCCAAGAGACGGAGGCCCAGAGTGTTCATAACGTGTTGGTGCTGAGCGGAGGAGAGGGTTACATCGACTTCCGCATAGGTGAGTAATTACACCTGCACAGAAACCTGACACCACACACACACACGTATAAGGTGTCTCTGTGTGACATAGCAAACAGCTGAGATATTAGAAATACAGTGTCTGTGTGTATGTGTGTATACACAGGATATAAATAAATAAATGTGTATTTTGAAAATTGAATATTTTTTCCTACATGCATTCATTTATGTTTTTAATTTCCTCATTTATAACTTATTAGTTGTGTGAATGCTATGCAGAGTATTTAATGCCCTCCCATGGCCACAATGAGGAACTGCAACACTACATTATTTGCAGTTCTCTACTATGTCCACTAGAGGGCAGTGCACTTCTGATACACTCCGATCAAGTGATGTTAATTAGTTTTACACTTTGCAGTTTGGCAGTTTTTAACAATTACTCATTTTTAGCTTTTGAAAGTTATTTTAAATGTTTATTGAAACTGATGTCCTAATTTTTTATACAAATGCAACATCTGTTGAAATGTTGGTTTAGAAAATACAGACATGAGGAAATATACAATGGACTAACATATCAGCACAATAAATTATGGGATGTGTTCATCATGAATTTCCAGCTCTTATATTCTGTTTTCATCTATTTTGCTCAGGAGATGGAGAGGACGATGAGACGGAGGAAGGAGAGAGTGCCGGAGCTTCGCAGATGAAACCTGCTTTGTGCAAAGCTGAGCGGAGCCACATCATCGTCTGGCAGGTGTCTTACATACCTGAGTGACACCTGGATCTGCTTTAACACCTCACTCCCTCATCTCCTTAAAGAAATCTCCTCCTCCTGCCCCAAAAAGCTTCCAGCAACCCAAAACCTTGTAATTATCCCCGGTCATGTAAAAGTTCCCCCTTGGCTCTAAAACGACCCTCCAAGCCGTATATCCTCCCTTGTAACTATTATATCCCCTCCTGCCCCGTCTCCTTGTAACTTTAATGCCTTGTAAGTACCTCCTCTGATCTAGTAATCTGCCTGCCATCCTGTTTCTGTCCCACCCAGGGCATTGTAACTATCTTCATGAGCCTTGTAACCCAGCCTCATAACTACCTCCCTCCTCTGTATTGATCTTATATTCACCCTGTAAGCACACTGTATCTCCTCCTATATTTACCTCAATTGTCCTGCATCTCCCCCCAAAAATTACTCCTCCTCTTCCTCCACTTAGTTTGTCATCTGTGAAACCTCCACCTCGTCCCCCAACATGCATCAGTTGTACCAAAAAAAAATAGCAAGCAAGAACAGCAGGTACATGAATGTGAATGACGCCACTGACTTGCATTTCCACCAGAAATCTGTCTGATTTTTCTAACAGCCAATCGGCAATCCATAACCATTTATGTCATGATATGGACCCTGTTAGAATGGAGCTGAAGGATGCAGATGTCAGGCGTACGTGGGTCGATGTTTGACAGCGTTTGTGAGTGAATTCAGATTCAGTGAGGCAGCATACAGAAATGTTGTTTTGGCTTTATGATTGTAGTGGATGGCAAACAAGTTTGGGTTTGTTAAACATTAAAGTGAAGGTATGACTATATGGAACAAAAGTCAAAATTATGTTGAATTTAGACGTCTGGGCTTTTTTGGCTGTTACCTAAGATATTTTGCATCCAATCTTGCAGTCACGTCTATTTGAAGAGTCGATTAGTGATATTTGCTCATTTTCTACCCTGATTAAAAAAAAGAACCCTCATGAGGAGAAAAATAATGACTTAGTGTGCGGTAACAGAGTCCCAATGACAGGAAATATCTGGTGCAGCTGCCTGGTGTAAATCATAGGTCAGAAGAGTCGTACGAACAAGGTCGTCAAAACCAGTCAAAGGGGGTTGATCTTAATGTGTTGAGGGTTCAGTCCGAGACTCTTTTCTCTCGTCTGACTGGCTGTTGATCAGACGGTTCGGTGTAAAGCAGGTGAACAGTGACGTGTTGTCATTATGTGTACAGGGATTATTGTAAATCTCCAGACACACTGAAGCCCATCCTCTTTGTTCAGTATGGAAATTCATGCATTGATCTCTATCTGTGTGGATTAAATATTAAACATTTGTGTGCTGAAAAAGAGTACAGCTGATGTGTGGATGTCTTACTTTACAAAACAGACAAACAGAAAAACACTGATTAAACACTTTTTAAAAATGATTAACAGATTTATTATGTTGGACAATTTCAATACAATTCATACAGCATGATGGTATTTTAGAAAAGCCTGAATGTGACAAAAGCTGCAATGGAAAAAAACAACACTTTTAATGGACAAAAAATATTAGCACATTTAATAAAGTGCAGTTTCTCTTTCATTTGGAAACTGAGCCTGACATGACCATTACCAAACCAAATGCTGCTCAAAAGCTTTAGTCAAGCATCATATTTTAAAACATCTACCCTTTACATTCAAGTAGTCCCAAGTGATCTGTTTTACACCATTACAGAATTTGAATTTAAAGGTACAGGAAACTAAAAATCATGAATGAATGAAAAGGCAATAATTGTGTTGGTGGTCTTTTTTTTTTTTTTTTTTTTTAAAAAGAGCTCATTCCAAGCAACAGCGGATATTTTTGTAATGTGCAAATTTCAATCTGAACTGCATCCAAAAAAAACAACCAAACAAACAAAAAAAAACGAGCTGGTAAACAAGTGTTATGTTATTCAACTGTTATTCAGTGAATTTGTGTAACGTCAAATATGCACAGCTCATATGTTTTCTGTACTTTCAATAGAAATTAACCTTTAGGGTGTATTTAAAGGGGCCATATTATGCTTTGGGGGTTTTCCGCCTTTAGTGTATTCTAGTAAGTGTGTAGTATGTAAGAGGTCTGAACTGCCTGAAACATCTCATTTGTAGTCCAGCCTTTCTTCCGTTACTTGGTGAAAAATGTGACAGAAATGTCCCCCAATGACTGGAAAACTGGAATGTGTGATGCATATGTGCATTTTACACCTTGGACTGCTTGGTCAATGATAGCTGACAACAGTTCAAGCTAAAGGATGGATTGATACCAGCTCTCTGTTACCCTACTTCAAAATTGGAAGCTTTAAGTTTGACCTTATTTCCATGGTAAACAACTTGCATGTTGTGCAGCTAATGAGGCTAGCATCTGATTCTCCCATAGGCTGGGGTGATGTTGGATGAATGTTACAATAGCAAGGGACAGTCAAGAGAAACTGAACACAAGCCTCATTTGAAACGAACTAAATAACCAGCTTAGTTAGATGCTGGTAACTGTGCCTGTGGGAGTTGACCAGTCAGAGCAGTCTGGTGTGGCGTTAAAGAGACAGAAGCTAAATGGAGCGTTTCAGAGAGAGGGTGAATACAGGTGCTGTAGCAATGTACAGTATGTTTTTTGAACATTAAAGCATGTAAACATATTCTAGTAGAGCCTACCCAAATAAAAGCATGAATCTGAGAATGAGCATAATATAGCCTCTTTAAATGCAGCTATTTATGATTATCATACACGGATGAAAATTACGAATCATTGCCTTTTATTGCTCCACATTCCAAGCTTATTGCTTTAAAACTTTAAATATGAGCTAGTGTTCTGGACCAAACAAAAACTACAATGAAATCTTAAACAAAAGCAGACACTGTCAAGTTGCTGATCAAATTATTGCTCACTTAGTGCAAGTCTGCTTTGTAAAGTCATTTCACCTCAGATAAAAAATACATTTGGAGGAAAAAAAAAAAAAAAGAAGGAAGCAGCAAGACAGCAATGACACTTCTTCTCCCGTGCAGCTACAAGCTACTAAAGCCAGAAAAAAAAAAATTCATCTGAGGTATGATGTGACCTGTCTTGTAAGAGCACTGGTTTACCTACAGGACGGTGAACACACAGCACATGTAAACCATCAGTTGTAGAGCCAGTGGCTGCTGATGTCCTCCCAACACTGAAGCTCGTTCTGACGAAACCACAGAGAGATTTCCTTCTGGGCACTCTCCACCGAGTCGCTGCCATGGATCACGTTCCTGCAACGCAGAGCCGACACAAACAGGTTCAGGACATTCAGACACACACAGAAATTGTACCTAACCTGGACAAAAGCTGTTCTATTCATAACATTTAAAATAAAAATCTTTAGCTTCTTTTTTATCATCAGGTTCCTTTTTTTAAATCCAGGGCTAAAAAAATTGCATCCATTTAAACAGAGAAGATGTTATACCGGTTAATTGGTTCCATGTTGATTTGGTTTTAAAGGTCATGCACAACCACAGTAAACCCACACCAGTGATTTTAATTAACTGATTACACTTCTTGTCAAGGCTGTGTGGGCATTTACAGACTGCACTCACTCCCCTGCTGGATTTGTTGAACCAGTTTGAGCAGTATAAATTACACTTCTATCATTCGTACAGGCTTATTTCCAGCAGACATTTTGACTTGTCACTATAAGAAAAGCACAGGTGTAAATAATTAGAAATAATCATGGCTAAATTCTATTTAGGATCCTGGATTTGTACATTCTGTCTCACTGTCACATGGTCATGACTGACTGGGACACTTGGACAGAACAGAGTCATTGTAAATGTTATTAGTAACACATGCTTTTCCTGCTAAGACAAGGCAAACTGTCTGCTGTGAAAAAGGCCAGTTCTCCATAAGTGTTTCCTTCAGGAGAAGGAGAAATGAACCATTAGCTGATCTTACCTGCCCACTTCCACACAGTAATCTCCTCGGATGGTTCCAGGCAGTGAGTCTGCAGGGTTCGTCTCTCCCAACATCTTACGCGCAGTCTTGACCACATCCAAACCCTCCCAGACCTGAACAAACACAGAAATGTACATGACTACAGCATGCAGACAAAATGTGTTTTCTTTGTGTTATAGCTCTGTTATAATATTGACAACAAAAATTATGGTGAAATCTCTGTTTAATATTTTCTGATGAGTAAAGATGAGAAAGCTGCCTTTATTCAGGGGCCTGAAGAAACATCATCCCCCAGTGTCTGACGAGGTAAATCTAAATTAGCTGTTGATTGTTTTGATAACTGTAACTGTGTACTTTGACAGGTCGATAATTTGATTACTGTATTGTCAATAATGTCAGATGAGATTGTTTTATTTTAAAGGATTGTTGTGTTGCAGATATATTCAGAAAATTCAACCTGTGAAAGAAATATCATTGTATCATACATTTTCTAACAAACCTTAGTCATTCATTTATATATGATGATATGAAAGAAGTAGCTATGACAGTAACACATTCTCAACCCAGATGGCTAAACAAATAGTTCAAGGTTCGTACTTTTGTACACTTTGGACCTTTTACAGTAACAAGAAATATCCCTCAGCAGAATCCATTACAGTGATATCAAACTGAGAATTATGATTAAAACACGGACTAAAATTTGATTTAAAAACTGAGTTCCACCATATGTTCTGTGCTGCAACAAATATCATATCCATGTATGGAGACTGATGAGAAAAGACTGAAAATTACTACTGGCTCAAATTTAGCTACTTTGCTTCAGTCTTTTCATTTTGAAAGCCATAACATAATTTTTCCACTCCACAGCAGCTGATTTTCTGACTCTAAACTCTGACTTAATATGTGAGTTATTAGGCTAACTGAAAGCCTTTAGTAGCCTGTGGTCATGTGTGCTGTATGTGGGAGAATCTCACCATTGCTACGATTGGTCCAGAGCTCATGTAGCTGATCAGTTCCCTGAAAAAAGGTTTACTCCTCAGGTCCCAGTAATGTTCCCTAAGAAGATCCTCAGAGGCCTGGTACAAAAGACAGACATGTAAAGAATCATTTACTGAGTACATTAGCCATGATTATTGATTTGGACCATGAATAAATCCATTTGGGAACATGGTCTCAATGGAGAATAAAAGGTAAACAATAAAAAAAATACCTGCACAAGTTTAAGGCCGACCAGTTTGAACCCTTTCTTCTCAAAGCGTCGCATGATTTCACCCACAAGTCTCCGCTGGACACCATCTGGCTTCACAGCAATGAAGGTGCGTTCATTCACGCCAGTCCAGCCTAGAATCAGAGATAACAGTTAGCATAAATGAAAGCAAAACCAGCAAGTGCTTCAAGTGAAGATACACAGCCACCACACACAACCAAGAGCAGCTTGCATGCACCGTGGTACAGATTGGAGGAGGCAGCATCAGTCAGTCAAGAAGACAGTGGCGAGGAAAAATGTAATGTGTTGTAGTGAACCAACAACTGGGGAAAGAGATGATACAAAGCTGACACAGCTGAGTCCTGCATGGTGCATTTATAAATGTCTGATCCATGATGACAAACAGCCTGTGTCACACATAGTTTATTTTACTTGGGGACTGCCTCTGTACTCTGGGGGGTACACACATAGAAACCATCCCATGCAGCAGTGCACACATAGGTCTGTAAATGTTCTCAGCATCCAGATCATGATATTAAAATGAGAAGTTGAATCAACAGCAGTACCCACTAGGGTACTGCTGTTGATTCAAGACATGAAGACATTTCACTTCTCATCCAAGAAGCTTCATCATGCATGTCTGCTCAGGTCCAACTGCTGTCACTCCCTTATTGACGTGCACACACAGGTTTGACTTGTACAACAACTACATGCATCTCCACAAATGTTGTCTATTATTTGTTAGCTTCACAAGCCACTGTTGGATTCACAGATGTCCCTTTCAGGCCTCTGATATTCTGACTTATGGATTCAAAATGTAGTCCCCCTCACCCTGCAGGGAAGAGGCCTGGACCCTGCACTTTAACAACAGTTCCTGCAACAAACCTCTAAGTCACAACAGACTCAATCTCTCTTATTTTTTGCCTCTGTTGCCTCTCACCAGATTCTTCAATCCGTGCATGTTTAACCACCAAATCTTCAAGTTCATGTAGATCTCGCTGCGACCTTTTTCTCGGCCCCATTGCAGCTCTGCTCCTGCTGCAGCCTATGAGCTCACACAGGCTCCACATGAAGCCTCAAGGCTCCAATGGCAGCACGCTAACACACAAGCTATTAATAGGATGATGATGAATCAACTTATTTGACAGTGAGGAGCACACATGGACTCTCATTACACACAGAAGCTGGTGTAAGTATGACGTAAGATTAGTAAAACACAACAGTCTGGGCATTAATAGTCACGCTTTAAAGCTGAACGACTCTGCATTGCTTCTGTTTAGCATAGAATCAAAGTTATTTAAAGCTTCATGTCACCATTGTTTCACCGGTTAACTCTGCTCCTGTTAGCTAGCCGAGGACCGTGTCCACCGAGTCCGTCTCTCCTGCTCACACATGGTAGAAAAGTGTGAGCACATTATCTAGAGACAAAGTCAAACTCAAGTTCATGAAGTATAAAAAGGTGAAACACTCACCTGACTGAAAGAAGTAGGCGAACATAGACAGAAAAAGGCAAATCATTTTTTTAGCCGGTGGACGGAAGCACACTGCAGCAAGGAGGGAAGGAGGACGTAAGGACGCACGTACGCACGCACGTTGCTTAGGAACGATCCATAAAGCGCGGGCACGTGGTGTCAGGGACTCTCGGGATATGCAAAAGTTTTAATTAATAATAAAATGGAAATAGTTTTTGTAAGTGATCAGTTAAGATTTTTATTTACTCACTATATAGCACTTTTTTTTTATCACACGTGACATTAAACAAGTTATTATGTGTGCTCAAGATAAGTCTAAATTCATTTCCTGTCTCATTATATTATAATGTTGACTTAGTTTCTTATCATTTTAAAATAGTATATCAACGTCTGACAAGTTAGGTGAAAGTTTTGACTCAGATTCTTGTTGATCAGCAACTTTTCAGTCTTGGCATGACTTTTTTCAGCCACAGGTGTTTAAATTTTTTGTCAACATCCTTTCCTAGTTTCCATTTGCACTTGTAAAGTTTGTTATATCTATTAGAATTTTTATTTTATATTCTTCTAGAATTCTATTTTTTACCAGCTTTGTCTCTATATGTACTTGTTTCTGTCCTTGTGCTGCTGAAAATCCTGAATTTTCCCTCTGGGGATCAATAAAGGCTTATCCTACGAGAAATGAGCTTCCATACAAACCCAGCATCTACTGAATGAAATATAATGATGCTACATCCTAACAGCAGAGTCTTGACATACAGTGTAGGCTACAGCTGTCCTGTGCTCCAAAAGACTAATTTAGGCTGGTAGGCTGCTGCCTGAGGATTTGTCAGGCTTATTTTTAGCACTCACAAATTGAGTACCTGTGTAAAAGCAAGTGCCATGAATGCTTTGTTTCATGTCTATTTAGACATGAGTGCTTATTAGAAAAATAATGTGCATGGAAGACTTCCCTTGCTTAATTTATTGTGAAAACTTACAAGCCTACATTCATTAAAATTGTTTGCCTGATACTTTAGGACCAGGCAGATTAACCAATAAAAATGAGGCACAGCAACATGTCACTGTGTTCAAGGGGTAAAGTATCAGTCCCCAGTCATTTCTACATTAAGTGTTACTGTGCCTTCTCTGTGCTATAAGGATGTAATTATCTCAATGATGTAGTCTATGAAGTACTCTCTAGCACAGTCACAAAAGAATAAAAAACACTTATCGCAGTCATATTTTATCTCAAATTTAATATTTATCACATGACACAGACAATTATTACATACAGATAATCCTGCTTTAGATGAAAATAGCAGAGAACTCATTTGAGTCCAGGAGGACATTGAGCCAAGGGCTTTCAGTGTATTTGGACAGAAGATGTTATGGTTTCTGTTTACACTGATTTGGTCCAAAATGTCCAAGATTTTCAGCTTCAGAACCATGAGTATCAGACTGCCGTCCCCTCAGTCCTCTGCACCTCTTGTTCCTGCTTGCGGAAATAGTCTTTGTTAAGCAAGACGTCCCTCTTTAAAGGCAAGCCTGGCTCCTCCATTACCTTGCCTGTTGCTTTCTTGTGCTGGGCCAGCATCATGGCACGGAGCAAGGGAGGGTAAGGGACATAACGCACAGGTGGCTCAGGGAGTGGCTCAAAGTCCTTCAACTGTTGCTCTATGTGTTTGGGAACTAGGCGCCAATCGTGGTACATCACCTTGTCCACCTCCTTGACCTCGCCCTCCTGTTTTCCTGCAATGCACAAAATGCAACAAAGTCATTACATGCAGTTTGTTTAGAGAACAATTATTCACTATTATTTTTTTATTTTATATTATTTATATTTTTTCCTTTATTTGCAAATGTCCCCATTGTGGGACTAATAAAAGAATCTTATCTTATACTGCAATACAATTACAGACATCTCAATGAATGTGAAAATTTAAAAGTGGAGTTGTCCAGCTGAAGAACAGGCCATATATTAATGGGAAGTCAAACTGAATCTGTCCTTTTCCTTTAAAAAGCATACAAGCCTACATTTGGATGCATATCATTCCAAAACACCTTGTCACAAAATCCAAAAGCCCTCGTAATGTAATGTAATAATCAATAGATTGTTCGTATTCCATTTATTCAACTGTTGAATATATCAATTTCCTGCAGTAGTAAAAGTAAACTGAACACAGAAGTAAATTGCACTGAATTTATTACTATGAGTCCAAAACACCTTATTCAGCCTATTAAATATCCATCGTGTTGTTAATTTTTCATTAATTTAACCCCCCAATATCTGCTGACATACTATTGGTGACCTCTATGGTAGTTACAGCTATAAACAAAAGCAAATAAACAGAGCCCAATCTTACCTTTGTAGGTGAGGATCCCCCAGGCTTTACCATGATCCATGTCCTAGAAAATACAAGAAGCGAGTGTCATTTGTTTACAGGCATCACCGGCTTTTCACTCAGTTTAACACTTAGCCTGGCAATATACAGACTCACCTCAGCTGTGTAGTCCACCTTGACCTTGGTGATCTGCCAGTAGCTGGGCTCTGTGTGGTCCTCCAGCCAGGACTTTCGGGTGAAGAGGCGACCCACTCCGAACATCCTCATGCCCGCCAGCAGGGAGAAGAGGCGACTCTCCCTGCGGACATCCTGCCAGGCCAGCACAGGCAGCATCTTCCCTGTGTGAGGCCGCCTCATCGTCTCATAGTCCAGGGCGAACTTCTGGGATTCCCGCGGCCGGGACTTCAGCTCTCGGTAGGCCCGGATCTTCCGAGCCATTTCTGCTATAAGGCGAAGTCGCTTTTTCTTCGCCATGACTGATGTGCAGGAGCTCCTCTACAATCCTTAGTGATACACACTGGTCGGTGCTCAACCTGCAAGATATTATAGTGATTTATGTGCACCTGAAATCAAACCTTTTGGCTAACATTACAGGAGAAATACTTTCATGTAAACCCGCCGGCACTGACTGTCATAGAGACCATAAACACGTTCACGTTCAGTCCTGATGTAACTAGGCTAACTGTTAGCTAGCGTCACATGCTACAAACACATTATAACATCGTTTCGTACATTGTCACTGACTGCTTTTAATTAGCTTTACAGGAACAAGGTACTCTGTTTATAGTCCGTAAATATTTGGAACTAAAATACCTCTATGTCCCTGATGAGCAGGTCCAACTCCACTTGACCTCCGCAAGCGAGGAACACAACTTCCGCTCACTTGGTCCGTCCGCATAGATTTCCCCGTAAACACGCCAGTCCATTCTTTGTTCCACATGAGGTATATTAAGATTAAGTACAGGGCAGGTAGCACGTAAGTTATTACAGTAAATAGATCAGATTTTTTTTCATCTTTGTTTTATTATTTATTATTATTATATGCAAATAAAAACAGATTCAAAAGTTAAAAGGCAAAATAGAATTCAATAAATACCCATATATCGCAAAAAGGTGATAAACATATTAAAATACTAAATAACAAGTTGGCGTCATTACAAAGATACCTCATACTCTAAAAAACTCGAAATTTCAATGAATTGGATGTTTAATGTTTCACTTATTCAGCTAATCGTTTGATGTCAATATTTTTAATTTTAAAAAGGTAAAAAATGTTTCAAAGTCAAAAATACAATGATTTTTTTCTTAAATTCAAATATTTAAAAATTGATATTGAGCTCCTCAGTTGTTTATTTCACGCAGGAAATGTATTTATAGAAAAAAATGGACAAATGCCAAGCCAATTTCAATTCCATTTTTCTACTGAATTACAATGCTACTGAAATAATTCATACAAAGTAAAAAGTCAAGAAGCAATTCAAATTTTCTTGTAACCAGTTTTCCTTGTAATTAATGAACACATCCACTCATTTGTGCATATGTAGCATTCATTTTATTTTCAGCTGAAAATCATGCTGATAAGTTATACAGAAAAGGCAAGTAAAGACCTTCACATACAGTATTATTAATATGACATGTTAAAGAAGAAACACTTAGAATTTTCCTATTTACAGTACAACAGGAAGAAAAAGTGCTTGGATGCATCAATGTGAAGACAAAGACTGCAAAATAAGACATAAAATTCAATATGCTTGTCTACAACTACCCTCTTGGTGATTACATTGCGAGATCTATCGATTGATTGATATAGGGATAAATCTGATAAATCATTACACAAGTGGACAGAATGAAGTGTGTCAGGTCACCTTACTGAGCATTGTCCTCCAGTACCTTCGCCACTGTCGCTGTGGCTCCATCATGACATTCGAAAACAAAAAATTCCTTTTGAAAACCATTATCACATAAGATGCTTGTATTGCATAGTACCTTAAGTCTTTGTGGGTGTCTGCTTAAAGCAAGACCAAGAGAAAAAGTGATCAAAGACCGGTGACTGAAGCAGCAGTTGCCATACTGTGTAACCTCAGCACCTGGGTCAAACACTGTTTTAATACTTTGATACTCAAAAGACACTATAATAAGAATTTTTTACATGTGTGACCTAGGGGTGATGTTCCCCTTCATTATTCATGATCAATTAATATTTGAACTGATTTGTTTGTATGTATTTATTTATAATGTTTGTATTTCATTTCTCCAGCAGGAAAATGAGCATCAGAACATCAACACTGCAAACCACTCCTGCAGCATAATCAACCTCTCTATTGTCCTGTCATGAGCTCAATATATTCAGAAAGATGTAGTTATCAATCAGCCAATCAATGTATCAAAATATGGCTCAATCTACAGCTGCAGTCATGATTGCGTCCACCTTAGCGCAACATATAAACTGTGTTTTTAGCCATATTTAAAACATTATTGTTGTTTGAAAGACGGTAAGCATACAGAGAGCTGAGAGGTTTCTATAACCATATTGAAACTCATTTTCTGCAGTGAATATTTTATTGGGGAAAGAGGGAACTTTTTACAGCCTTCTTTTAGGCCAACAACTCAGTGTTTGATACTAAAAGGATTTAGAATAGAATGAGACCTTAATGAATTACAGTCAGGAGGAGTTGGTAAAGGAAGTGATGGAACAAGGCTTTGGGAAATCCCCCAATAATACCCTTGCATTAAGTACAAATAGTTTACATTAAAACTACTCAAAATTCCACATTTTGTCAATGAAAGAAACTAAGTTTTTAAAAAGTTCTAAAAAACGATAAGGTGTAACAGTGATGAAAAATTACTTAAAATGTGTGGCAGTCTCTTCTGAGTGATATACATGTGTCATGATCAGATTTAAAAGAGCTACACTAAATAACAATGTATACTGCTTACATCTTTTAGAAAAGAGGAAATCCATAGTTTACTTCAGAAGGTTTTAAGAGGAGACTTTCAAAGGCTGGTGACAGATGGATATTGGTGCTAATGTAACAAATATTTGACTTGCAACTTTTTTCTCAAGAATTATCTGATGAGAAATCATAAATGTATGAGTTGTTGTTGACATGATGGCCTTTCAATGAATGGAACATTTTCATTTTCGGAGCACTAAAAGCAGCAAAGTACATTCAGGATCATTCCACCTCCATCTAACATTTTTTAAGCTTTTGATCTGTCTCAACATTTTTGACAGTTGACGTTTTTGCTTTCAAGCTGTAACCTGTGGGTAAGAAATAAAGAATATGACCTGTCACTTCCTGTCTGTTCCACTCATGGGACACAGTGTCCCATTGATTCTCACTTTGGCAACCTAACACAAAATTGCAAACGCCAGTAAAAAGTAACAAATGACCATGATGATGCACTGATGGCAATTACGTTGAGAATGATGAACTGTACATTATTTGCATACAAGATGAAAACACAGAAAATATACAGTCTCTCATCTTGAAACCCACTTTTTGCTAATATACCATGATGACCACCAAAATGTGGCCATACGTGGCTTCAGTGTTAAACTGTACAGCCTTCCTCCTGCACCTTTTCACTAATCCCTGTACACGCATGACAACAAGTTATGCTAGCTAACAAAATAACACCACATCTTTTCACTTATTACTGAAGCTGGTTTGGATACTGAATGGATGATGAACATGAAGACATCTGAATGGCATGAGAGAAGATCACAGTAAAAACGTGCAGGCAGTAGAACCGCCGTCACAGTTTTCCATCTACGTACCCACTCCTGGTTATTTTCTTCACTACTGGACAACACTGATGTTGAGATAAGCTTGAGGCAGGTAGGAAACACCTGATTAGATGCCATAAGACAATGACATCTACCAGTGTTTAAGAGGAGGTAGGATTCGAGCCGTGCAGTCATGTCCAGCGGCATCTCTTCCTCTGACAGGCTTCAGGGTCAGACGAACAACCCTCTGAGTCACTCTCAGAGGAGGACGGTCCAGCCAAGGGAGGGACAGGCAAACGTGAGGGACGCTCAGGCCCATCTGGGCTTTCTTCTATGGTGCCACTATTGAGACTGAGCACCCAACCCAGTTTGTTGTGGAGCAACTGACGAAGGCCTGGGGGCAGTGGCAACACGTCCAGGGTGTCTATACAGTCAGGCAGCAGCTGGCGAAGGCGAGCGCAGCAAAGGTAGAGCAGAGAGGTCGGTGCAGAGCAGGACCTGATCACCTTCATGCTGCTCTTTGCTGCCGTGGAGCACGCCATCGGATAAAACCTCTTATTTTGTAACTCTGTGGCAGCAACACCTAGATTGAGAATGGTGACAAAGTTTTTGTTTAATGTTATAATACCACGCTTTTGGGCATATGTATTAATGTTTGCACAAAAGCCATATTAAACAGATGTGTAGACTGGTATGCTTCATACATATGGTTATGGTTCTCCATTTGGCTTTTATAAAAAAATATATAAGACGCAATTGCTATATAGTGGACTTATAGTGCTCGCCAGTACTAACCTATGCACTTCCGATTCTTGAAGAAAGTGAGGGTGCCATGCCATGTGTCCAGATGGACTCCAATGATGGACCCCTGTCCAAACCGGGAGGAGAAATTCATCTTGTCTCCTTTATGATGTAACAAGCCTGACAAAAGAAAGACAAACATTTCATTGATTTGATTGAATTCTAACTTCCATAATAACCATTGAGAGCAGTTACTGTTACATTATAGCATGTTGTGTTAATCTTACCAGTGTAAGAAAGCCCCCAGCTGTCTGTATCTTTTCCCAGCAGGCTGCAGAATGTGTGTCTATATTTGTCTAGATTGACATCAGAAGTACCGATGCCAACCATCTGTACAGAAATAAAGAACAATTTAGAGACAAATAAACTTGATTTTCCACACAAATTTGTCGGCATGAGTTAAAAAACATTTACTCTAGCTTTGGCACAGTGAGTTTTGATAATAAGTCAGTGTTAGGTTTACCATGTCTGTTCCATACACTGGGGACGTCATCTTGATTTCCCAGAAGTGCTGCCCTTCAGCCAGCTCCTTGGAGCCACGGATTGCTGCTGTACCACAGCTGTATTCAGAGTGGAAGTTCACTTTGCGATTGTCACAGCTCAGTAATGTTGCTGTCGATCGACTGTTGGCATCCCAAACCCAGTCAAACTCTGAAACATCAGAAATTATTCCGATATTAATTCATACATGGACACTGATACAAGAAATTAAGTATTTTGTTTATAACTATTTTGTTTATAATCAACTAGTATACAAAAACATAACGGCTACAGTGGTGTAACTTAAGTGACATCACTTCACTTATAAATCATACAAGATGATTCAGCCCTTGAAAAGCAGCAGCAGTCTTGTACCTTGGTCATCCTCTCCGCAGTGGCAGTCTTTTACTTGGTGAAAACCTCGCAGACGAGGGTTGTAGTTGGTCTCAGCCTGGGAATCGCAGCCACAGTAGGACTCTCCGGTGACAGGCACTGCACTGGGCACTGGAGGAACCATCACTGCTGAAAAGTCCGCCTCAGAGTCTGAATCACTGTACTGGAGAGCAACAATGTAGATAGAAAGAACAAATGCAAATGTCAGCAGCATTGCTTACGTAACAGCACAGCACTGGTTTTGTTGTTAGGCTGCTGCAAAGTCAAAATTGTGCACTGGATTGGGAAATGTATGCATCTGTAAAATTTGATAGTAAAATGCAGACATCATGTTGCTCTCTTTGGAAAAAAAGGATTGGTTCGGACACAAGGCATGTAAACAACTGAAACTTGCAGCCTCGAGCATGGAACATTAACATCAACAAACACACACTGTTTATAATGGCTAAAGGCAAATTAGAGGCTTTGTGTTTGACATGGCTCCCTGAGATGATTTTTGCCTTCTCATAGTCCATCTTATCTCCTGACTGGAGTATAAACAAGTGGCATCATATGACACCAACAACAACTTAGACATCCACTAACATTCATATCATATCTGATCAAAGCTTTAGTCCATGCTTACCTCTAGACGGTCATAGCTCCATTCTTCTCTTTCAGAAGCCAACACAAGTGCCCGGGCATCAGCATCCCGTCGTATCCCACCCCAAACGTATCGCCATGCACGGCTGTTCCTGCTTCGCCTGGACATGGCAGCAACAGGGTCTCAACAGTAGAAGAGCCTGCCAGTCAGATCAGGTTTCAATCCAGATGCTGGAAGAACAGCATCAGTCCAGCTGCTGAAAAACATAATGCATACATTATTTAAAGGGTGGACATGGAAGATTTCTGTGGCAGTTCACCTAGATAGATTTTTACAATGCTGCTTGTAGCTTTGCCCAATCTATGTCCTCTGAATCTGTTTAAAAGACTAAGACACATGCAAAAACTGTATGAAATAATTTAGTCATTTATTCATGTATCTTGGTGTCTTCAATAACATTGCTACACCTTCCATTTCTCCACTGTACTTATTAGTTTCAACTTATAGTATTAGCAATCTTATCAAATGTAATTTAGCCCAGAGACACTTTTGTGGGACAACGTTAGCCGCAACATCCCACATAAACATCGAGTCTCTACAGCATACAAGCTAAACATACATCATCTACTTATCTTAACTAACTGTCACTAGTCTGGTCCCAGTTAACAGATCATTGCCATCATCAACACGATTATTATTAACATTTGACGTGCGATGTTGTTTTCCTATCTAGCTCCAGTTAGCCACCTAGCCTAGCTAAAAGGAGCACAGCTAACGTTAGCGGCACAGTATTCAGCCCGTTGCACGGCGCATGAATTAACATGTTAGCAAGCTATAACAAGGTCAGAGGCATCACAGTTCAAGTCAGACTGCTGGTTACACTTGTGTATAAAGCTGAGGACACTTTAAGATGTCACTGGCTGTCGTGTGTTCACGGTTTATTAGCCGTGTAATAAGAAAAGGGTGACCGGAGGCGGAATAACTTGGCCGGTGATGCAGACTCCGACCTAGCATAAACTAGCTAGTTAGCTTCCGTTAGCTGCACGCTGCTATCATCGGTAGATTAAATGATATCGTTACCTGCCTGTTGTTCACAACCAGCATCCACGGAAAATCATTGACACCACAGAGACGTTGTTCCTCGAAGCCACCTCGAAGCCGGATGGTTATTGAATGAGGCTAGCCGAGCTCCCCTCTTCCCATGACCTACTTTACATGAGTGCGACCGTAAACAATAACAGGCAGGAGGCAGGATCTCTGCAGGAGCTGCGAGCTCAGCCTCCTCAGCAACTTTGCAGCTCACATCAAACGATCCTGGCATCACACGGACCAGGAAACAGTGTTTGATTTATTCAGAGGTGGAAGAAGTGTTTAAGTGTTTTACTTAAGTTAAAGTACCAATATATCTTTCTCAATAACTGTGCATTCATTTTTTAAAAAGGATATCAACAAAAAAAAAGCATCAAAAGTAGAACTTATCATAATATTGCCCCATTTCAGAGCTTTGTATTATATATTTTGATGTATTTGAAAGTATTGTATCTATTTATTTATATAAGATATTAAATTATTTTGATTGTTTATTTTAGTAGCAATATCACAAATGATAAAACTGCTTATATACAAGTAAAAGTCCTGCATTCAAAATGTTACATAAGGAAAAATAGCTACAGTGTTTGCAATAAAATATAAAATAAATATATGAATATAATATAAAATATATGCTTAAAGGATTGGTTCTGTCTGACTGAAAACAATAGTAAGGAGCCTTTGTGAACAGAGAAACAGATTTTGCTTGCTGTAATCATTCCTCCTGTTTATGCTGCTTTATAAAGATCATCTCCTGAAGCATTTTAATCTAAGTGATGGTAGACAAAATCCACAGACTTCATGTTGTGTCAGGTGATGCACAATGAGGCTTCAGTTGTCAGGATTAGATTGCAAGTGCATATTTTGCCAAATTACTTTCTTTTTGGTATGAAATCCCCTCTTTTTGTAAATTTCCCCACTGAGGGACAAATAAAGGTTTATCTTAACTTATCTTATCTTATCTTTTTGTTTCCCTGGTCAGAATAATCACTAGATTTATCTGATGCAGACCATTGAAGCCTCATAGTAACTTGTTGCACAGAACGAGCCTGGAGTTTGTCCCCCATCAGTTACAGCAGATACAAAAGCCTGTTTCCATGAACATCTATGCACCTGACTAATGTTTTAAACCTATCCTTTAAAGTATGAAAAGTAGAAGTACTCATTACGAAGATTAAGCCAATTTCAAGTTTTTATATTTGTGGCACCTTATTATTGATGAATTAACATAACAGTCTTATTAATGTTGTAGTTGGTTAAAGGGAGAGCTGCTGTGAGTTTAACTGCTTCGTAATTTTCTGTAAATAATAATTCATCCAATTTTAAACTGTTGTTGTCTTTTTTAATGTAAAATCCTAATCTGAACAATAACTAGAAACTACAGCTGTTGAATGATTGTAGTGGAGTAAAAAGTACAATATTTGCCTCTGAAATGTGCTGGTAGTGTGGAATGAGAATAAATAGAAATAGTTACATACTTCAGAACTGTACTTAAGGAAATGTATTTACTTTCCACTACTGAGGATATTATAACAAATTATTATTACTGACACATTAATGTGTAAGCAGCATTTTAATGTTGTACACACTGAACACAAAGTAAGCCCACACAGGAAGCTATCTCTACAAAATGCAGTTTATAATGATCTGATGTTTAAATGTGAAACTTTGCTGCAGGCAGTATGAACAGGTGTGGAACCATCACTTGCCACATGTTTTATCTCTTGCAGTTACTGATTTTCAAAAGCAAAGCGAGATCCAGCCCCTGGCTATATTCCTGTGCTTTTAACTCTTAATGAGCCTTAGCTCCTCAGGCAAGGTCTTTAGGTAGTTCCACAGTCCAGGCTCAAGATTACAGGTGACTTTGTATTTTCTATTAGTACTTGTGGATGACCAAAATCAGTTTTTCTGATCTGATCATCTTTTAAATCCTTTATACTATACTTTAGGAACTGCATTTTATGTGTGCTTATGAAGTGCTGTTTGGGAGATTGAATCATTGAAGGCTCTTTCTCTCGTATTACCCTTTACTCATATTTTCCACAGTTTCTCAGCACACAGTTGTATGTAAAATCTCTTAATCGTAAAAATGCTGTTGAATTTTAGTGTTATCCATACAGGTGATAGTATTGTGATATGTTGAATACGAAAGGGGCATCAGTTGTTCATAAGCAAGGATGGAGAGAGGTTCACCACTTTGTCAAACATGACTTTTTGGAACTGTATTATTATTGTTGTCATTAGCAGTCAGTGAGCCATTGTCCCTGTTTGACTGTAGCGCTGTTTTTTCAGCTGCAGAAGATCAGAGAAATTCATCCTGATATTGTCTTCAGTGACATCTCAGACTCAGAAGTATAACAATATATTCAGTGCCAGTGTTGTATAAGTCATTTTCATTTCATTCTTTCTTTCTTCTTCATTCTTTTTAACATTGTAGCATGAGGGAACGACCTGAAGATAAAGCAAGAAAATCTCTTCATCACTCTTATGTGTTAATGCTTTGATAATAAATATATATATATAAAAAGGGGCATTCTTGTCCACCTCTGGATGAATTGCAATAACTTGTGGTCCTCTGACTTTTCATCTAGCTCCATGATCTGGTCAAAATTTTAAGTTGGCCAATACTTTGGTTTTACTACCAAAATAACTGACTACTACATTGACCTTCAGAAGTCCCTATTGTTCTACATTTTCCAATTTAATTAACCATTTATTATCGGATATCCATATATATATCCATTTGTACTAAATTGTTTGAGAATGAAAAGACTCAATGTCATTGGTATCAAACAAAAAAAAGGCTTGACAATGAAGTTCTGGAGGAGGTTGAGTTTTATTTGGAAATCTGACAGGCATGGCTGAACAGTGAGCTCTCACCTTAAACGGAAGAAACAAACAAAAAAATTCAAGACAGCAGCACTACAGGTAAACGATACTAATGTTTGAGAATGTCATATTAAACATAAATCCACTTGCACACATTATGCACTCAGGTCATTCACACACACACACGCGCGCACACACACACTGTCAACTCCATGTCAACATGTGGACATCCTCCATTAATAATCACACTACATCCAGAGGAATTCCAAGCACTTAAAACAATTACCCACAGTGCAATTAATCTAACTATACACTTATAATTTATATATTTTGATGTATATAGGGTATTCAATAAACAGTTTTCCATTTAGACAATTTCATTAAGTCAAAATCTTCATAACTTTCCATAAATAGTGAAAAAAATATGTCTTGTCAGCTCCTCACCACTGTGATTCAAAAATGGTCCCGGAAAAGAACATGAAAAAATAAAACACTAATGTGCACAATTCTTCAGCAGTCTCAAAACGAAGAATGATCAAAACCACCAACAAAAAACAAAAATCAAAGGAGGGGAATGGGCAGAGGGATAAACGTTGATACTCACACTTACAGCACAGACTGGTTACTACATTTACAGGGGGTGGAGGGACTCTGGATCACTGTACAGGTTAAGATCAGACAACAAGTCAAGCAGACTGTCCACACATCATCCCACAACAACCAATACATCTTCATGCCCGTTCTGTACGCACAAGACCTGACACAACTGGATGGCTTTAAACAATATGGATAGATCACATTACTGAGGACACAGCTGTCAAGTCGACCGCCAACATGTTTCTGTTGCCATCCCATCCTGTCAGACCCACAGGGGTGTAATGGAAGTAGGTGAAAATCTCCTATTTGTTCTTGCTGCGTTGATGTGGAATGAATGAGATGGTGTTTGATGGAGACACTTATTTTGTAGATAGGATGAGGGCCACAATAAGGCCGTAAAGCCCCAGCACCTCGGCGAAGATCAGGATCAGGATCATGCCGACGAAAAGCCGAGGCTGCTGGGCGGTGCCTCTCACACCAGCATCACCCACTATGCCAATGGCAAATCCGGCTGCCAGACCGCTCAAGCCCACGCTCAGACCAGCACCGAGATGCAGGAAGCTCCTATTCAAGGGACACGAGAAAAGAAAAGAGTGACTTTCTAGTCATGTCTTGGCAATAATACACTGTTGAAACATGCTGAGTATACAGATGGACAGCAGAGAAGTAGATTACGATGCATGAGTGCTTTCTTAAAGCCGCCTATCAAATCTACAGAGGGGGAGTGTTTGATAAACAAAAGAGTTTAAGAGTATTATTTTAAGATGTATTTTACCCCCAAAACAAAAATCTGTCAAATGACCAACAAGTAAAATCTGCAAAATCCCTCTTTTCTCTTCCTGTAAAAAGTTTAAATACTGCTGATGATTCGTCTTCATCCAATCAAATAGGATTCGAGTCAAATAGCTGACCTTGCCCCCCACACTTGACTATTAGTTTGTAGATCATAGTACCTAGTGGGAATGAGATCATGGGTCAGGGTTGTATGTTTAGATGTCAGTTAGCAACACTTTGTTTCCATTTTCAAAGAGTGTGATTGAGGTGTAATCTATTCATTTCTCCCTCACCTTTGTCTTCCAGGTGAGGGTGAAGGCCAACAATCATCTACAGCTCCATCTATCACTACAGCACCGTATCACGCTGTAGTCGCTAGGCCATACAGAACTTTTGAGTGAGCCAATCAATCTGAATGATTTGATCAAATCTGTTTCCCTTAACTGAAACTTAAGATGCAGTAGCTGCTGTTTGACTACAAAATGTGAGATGGTCATTAGTCGTGCCAAACCCTTTGGGAATTATTTTGGTTCTCCAGCTCACATAGACTGTATGTTTAAATCGCACTGCTATTTTATCAAGCCATATGATAAAACATTTCCAGAAAACAAGTCCTGATGAATTAACTGTTTACAACTCACCCAGCAAAACCCTGCAAAGAGCCGGACATAGCAAATGTACCACGAAGAAGGTGATCAAACATTTAGTAAGTTTAAGACTCACATGTTTTTCTTCATAGATGACAGAGGCAAAAGGCCACTTAATATTGGCCTGAATTCAATGGGTGGCCAGAATTTACATTTGTTATTTTTTCATGTTTTTTTCGTTAATGAGGTTGGCCATTATGTGTATAGACATGCTTCAACTCAAAAGCATTCAAACTATGTATCAGATTCTGAATGATAGGTTTCTCAATTTACACAAGTAACATGAGCGTAAATAACATGTAAATGTACTCAAAGGTTCATCTTACTTGTAAAGGGTGACTCTCTCAGAGATGTTGTTTGCTATCAGGACAGCCACCACCAGCCCGTAGATGGCGATGATACCAGCCATGACCACGGGGATGATGGACTTCATGATGAGCTCTGGCCGCATCACAGACATGGCAGCGATGCCTGTGCCGCTCTTCGCTGTCCCATACGCTGCTCCTAATGCTGCGAAAGAGAGAAGAGAATTCCTGTTAATTCATCTGTTCAGTGCCCGACTCTTCGCTTAAAAACTATACCTGACAAATGACTCAAACCAGACGAGTTACAGATTCAGATGGAGTTGTATGAGAATGATTAATCCAGCTGATCGATTTTCAATTTTCTCCACCATCATGTTAGATCAGAGACATGGTGTAGAGATCTGATGTGTAGGTAGCAGACGAAATGAAACAACAAAAATGTTCGACGGCCAGTTTTCTCCCAGCCAGCAATAAATAACTGAGAAATTCGAGCGATTCATCAACAATAAGAGGCGTACTTGCAAATCACACTAGTGCATCTATTTATAAGGTGTCCACACAAACCATCTCTGAACAGCACAAACACACGATGAATGGTTGCATTCTGGAGCTTCGGCACTAATCATCACTCTGGTCACCTCAGTACTTAATTATATGACTATTTTCATGACTAATGTCACAAATGGTAGCTTCTCCTAGGTTTCCCTTTCTGCTGTCACTGTCACCTCGAATTTCACTGATGTCTGGTGTGCTTGTCCACCAGCCAGTTGTATGTCTGCCAGATAATCTCTTGTCACACATCTGCCCCTCTGTCACCAAGCAACCTACATCACATATGAAGGTTCGACAATCCACAGTGATCGGTGCTGTTCTTTGTTACCTGGAGAGCATCAATCCTGCCCAGGGCACTTACTGATTGTTATACATGGCTTTGAGGGAAACAAGCAGCAAGCAACTCTGAATACAGGAAGTTACCTGCTTACTATAAAGACAGGCTGGAAGCAAATGAATAAATAAATCACACAACACCAAACCACTGCTTCTCACTTGCTGCTGTGGGTGTGTTGACACTTTCGAGGGCTATGTTCTCTGACTCCAGGCAATGGTGGAAATAAGCAACGCAGCATTTTCTCCAACAATTTTAACAGCTCTGTACCGAGCAGCACTTTTCTTTATATTCTGGGAGTGAAAGGCCATACAAATGATGATACAATGATTTTTGTTGTCCACTGATATTTTCTGCAGCTCTTATTAGGATGAAAGCATAACATAACTGAATGCACCTATTTTAAATGCATCATTGGCTAACTCTGCACCGCTTTCCCACGATACCTTGAAAGACAGTATGTTTGACTCCAATACATAATGAATAGCAGTAGACATCACATTTTTGTCCAGTGGGTCTTCAGTGTTACACAGATGTCAGCTATTAAATGACTGAGTTGCTGCGAGTGCTTATTAAGTATCAGCTTTCCTATCTCCCCTCCTAAATGTTACATCACTGATTCTGCTTCATGCAACTGTCACCTCAAGAAATCCTGGACCGACTCCACTGCGAACAAACTAACAACTGCTCTGACACTAGAACAGCACCCATGAAGATTTTACACTGAGAGGCATAATATTTATCTGATTCAAAGCTCTAAAGTCCAAATTACACTGCAGGATCGAGCTATCTCTTTATGCCTGTGGTGCCGGAAATAATTTATAACAGAGCCTGACTGATACATGGGCCAGATAAGCAACAAGAAAATGAAGTATGGAAATGCTAAAGATATGTCTGAGGTAATTTATAAAGGGCATTGCCATTATATATATATCATCGGCAGATAACCAAGTGTTATCCATTTATGTTTAAAAAGAAACACTATCAGCCTCACAAATCTAGTATTTGTCAAGCCCTAATTTTAAGTTCTATTTGGACTTTATCAATTGAACGTGGTGACACTGCTGCAGATGTCAATGTCATGCATTCAGCCAACTGTCTTTTAATTCAGATTTGTGATTAGTATACAATAAAAAACAATAACAGTCAAAGTTTTTAAAATGATGTGAGATGAAGAGGTAACATTTCAAATCATTACTGAGAAGAACCTGTATCTTTTATGTTGTCTTTACACTACCTAAATAAATTAAACATGACAGTTCAAGCAGAAGAAAGTTTGGGCAAGATAGTCCCAACGTGTACGCTGATTCTGGTATACATGAGCTACGTCCTGCAGAGTTGGTCCTTTTCCTTAAATTAAAACAAAACTCATTAAGATTTAATTAGACGCACTGATCCTGTCGGGTGTTGGCCAGGATCTGAAAGATCAGCGTTAAATACAGTTTCTTTGCCAATGCCATGAGATGTAGTGTTTCCTCTACTGTTTACCTTCATTCAGGTATGGCGGGCCACTGATTTTGCAATCCCTGGACTGATGTTAATTTACATAAAAATGAGTTTCATGCTGTGTGGTATACAGGATTTAAATATAGGGAAAAGGAGAGCACACGGCTGGATCGGTACATGTCAGAAGATTGCCTGGGTTTAGGTATTATATTGTGTATATAAAAAAGATAAAAAAGTTTGATCTATGCATTTTTAGATTTACTATCTTAAACGTCAAACGTATGAGCCAACTCTGGCACTCATCCGCAGGACAAACTCCACAAAGTGTCACTTGATGTAATCATCAATGACTTCCACATTATGGAGGCAGTTTTCTCTATATGCAGAAATAGGCATCACCTGATTGACTTAACTTCCCCAAACATCATTGTCAGAGCACCAGATTACAGGTATAATGCCACGTCCTTTTTGACAGACTGTGAACACCCTGCCTCCAACCTCAGTCAATGCTAAGCATGAAAACCAACAGAAACGTGAATGAATGGGTGGATCTTCCCTTTAATTCCCCACAGTGATGTTTAGGCCTTGATGTTGGCCTTCCTGTAACGCAGCTCTTTACCAACAATGGCAAAAATGGATCCAATCTGAGCAAGAATCACATTAATCTTCTAACTCATAAAGATGTGGACCTTCCTATGTGTGCCTGTAAAATGACTTGATTATGACAGATTAGACATGGCCTGACCAGGGCGAGAGAGGGTCTGCGTCACCAACCAGCACCTACCAGGAAACAACATTACAGCTATGATAATGACACGATGTGATGTGATATGATGTGATATAACCTGGCTCGATCAGGGGGGCAGCTAGCTAGCGTTAGCAGGGTGGTCGTTAGCTTGATGTCGGTGCAAACCTCTCCCCCCACCACTCCGCCTCACATCGGGCAGGTGTGCGTGGAGCCGTGACCGACCCAGCTAACACCGACATTTAAGACAGCCCCGTGTTGTCGTTTTTAACATCAACACAACATCTGACTACAGCTAATTGTCCACCGTGACTGTGATATCGCCAGAGGATGAAATGTCAGCTGCTGTAGTTACCGCTGAAGACCATGGCCGCAGAGGCTCCCATCACAGCGAAGAAAGGCGAGTACTCGGGGCTCTCCTCAGAAGACATTCTCGCACTTTTCTCGGGGCGATACAGCTACAAGGCAGACTTATCTTCTTTTTTCAGTTTTTTCCTATTTTCCCACCGTCAGCTTTGGGCAGGTTAAAACACTGAGAGGGGGCGACAACGTAGCTGCCAGCGGGAGCACCGGTGTAGAGGAGGAAAATGGCGAAACGGAAAAAGTCACATGATCAACCATGTCGGAAGGATCCATCTGTGTGGACACGGGGGTGCTCGAAACAAACAGACTTTAAATATCTTACACTTGCTGTTTAACACACGGTGGAAATCTTGTGAAATTTATTGTCATTTGGTAGTAAAATTCATAGCGACTATGTCATACAGCAGTTTTTCGTATACGACTTGAGTATTTTGTACTCTGTTGTGTGTGTTTTGGTACGTTCTGCTGCAAGTGCACTGACTGCAGTTGAAACGCTTGTTGTCACCACATGCTGGCGTATTAATTATAAGGGATCAAATAGATAGTAAAACCAACCATAAACACTGTGTTTACTCTATAATTTATTTTAAAAATGCAATAACAAGTAAACAAAGTAATCGAAAGGCGATCGGAAAGCTCAGTGACACAATGTCCACGTCCAGCATGTGTTCATCCTCCTGGCTGTGCAGCAGTATGTGTCTGGTGTATGTTACTGTCATCATGGAATAATCTTGCAGGGATGGGTTAATACAAAACATCAGACTTCCCTTAGGAGACAAACGAACTAAATATTGTCTTGATTAAGTGACCTGGAGACACATCCTGGAGCTACCCTCTTCAAGGTGACACTGTAAAATGGAAATGGGTGTTTCTAATGTCAGCTTAAAGGACAATTCACCTCAAAAACTCACCTCAGAACATTTTTATGCTTCTTTTGGTCAGATTTTCTGTACATTTTTACCACATCATATTTGATCATTTATTTCCCCAAAATGTACATTTCTGCCACAGCATCCTCAGTGAATCGTGCTGCTTTGTTGTGATGTATGTCTTTCCCTTTAATAATCCATTTCCTTGAAAATGTTTGTGTCCAGTTTGCATTTTTGGAAAACACACATTTGTTGGCCAGAATATTAATACATTCAGAAAACATTCGGTTTAATTGCACTGAAAGATTAGAGCAAAAGGGCTCTACATATAAAGTCACATCACTTCTCCTCCAGAATATTACACCAGAAATCCGTTTAATACGCAACACTGCTGACAGTTTGCACTCTGAGGAAGGGCGTCTGCTCAAAATGTCTGTGCACAAATAAACACTTTAATTGGAGTTCTGTCCTGCGCCTGGTTTCTAATCTTCACTGCAGCCAGGTCTTGTTGAAGTGAAAGTAAGACTCATTAAAAAACAGATGCAAACATTATTTTCCCACAAGAGTTCTGATGGATTACTATATGCTTATTGGAAATTTAGCTCTTTTAGGTACACTGGCTGTACACTAAATAGAAATGAGAGGTACATCATTGCAGTATTTTAATACTCTTCCAACTTTACAAACTTTATTTACATGATTTTTTTTTATACGTTTGAGCTCAGTCTTTCACCCAAAACCTTGGTTTTAAATCAGTTCTTGCAGTATTGACCACAGTGCTAATTGCACTCAGCACCTGTTACAGAGGGATTTGTCTTGGTGAGTTGTGTTGTTAAAACTTGCTTGACAGGGGAAGCTTCAAATTTTAATGTCCCAGCTCCACCTCCTGCACAGGGCCTACAAGGGACTTTATGAATTCTCTAAGATGGGGTCTTATCAACTTCTCCAGTATCTTTTTCTTATATTATTTTCTGGTTAATGTTGTGTTTTTTACCCCAAGGCCCTTAAAAGGGAACGGTACTTCCCCAGCATTTATATTCAGTAAACTTGGGAAAACACCTACAGTACTTTGTGACATGCACCAAAGTGTAGCACACTAATACTGCAACATATTATGGAGGATAAAAGATTAAAAAATTACAATGAATATTCCTTCGCGCTACTTGCGTAAAGTTGAAAGTTTCCCACAGCTTGTCACTCAGTCATGCCTTTGATTAGTTCGACTGTGTCACAAGAATGGACTTAGAATACATGACAAAAAGTGAAAGCAGAGCAGACAGTTGAAAATATGTGCTGCGCACACATGACTGTCAGCAGCCTCTCCTCTAGTTCAGAGTTCATTCATGTGACCTGTTCCTGCTTCCAGTAGAATAATCATTTCTTTACAATAAGAGGAGACTATCTATTAACTTGAATTTTAAGAAGTTGAATAAAATTTCTTTTGCTTTCCTGCCTGTGTTTTGAAAACTTGGAACAAGTCGATTCATTCTAATACTACTGCACTGAAACCGTTTGTCTATTTTTTAATTATTTGTCCACAGTATGAAATTCACTTTTTTGTTATCTGTAAAGTTTTATTTTTAGTTTATAGTGTAGTAGTTTTTAATAAATATCATAGGACTGCCAGAACTAAATTTTATTTTGCAGTTTGTCAGAATGATCTACCCATATTAAAATAATATAATCTGATAATCAGTCAAACTCATCATGGACATGCAGAAATTGTGCTGCTGTAACATGCAAGTAATAATAATAATTGTGAATTATTATAATATCAATTTAAGGAACTGAACTTTCTTTTATTCACAAAACTCATTGTCTTCATTTTATTAGGTGCACCAAGATAAAACTGATGGTCTAATTCCATTGCCCTGCAACAAATCCTAGTCATGAAGGCTATAATATTTTTAAGTTTTAGAATGAATGTATAGTATATCCATGTAAAGTATATTAGAAAGTACTAATATACCTTCAATCTAACAGTGCCCACATCACCATCTGCTGGCTGATTTAATAACCAGACATCCTGTTAGATTTCTCCTTCTCTGTAGAGAGCTTTGCTAACATGCTTTCACATGTTGAGATTAGAAATTGCAAATTGAAACTGTGAACTTGCGGACAGTTCGTTACAACACCATTACACCATGCAGTATGTGGCAGGAAATGCACAGTAAAAAGGAAGTTAAATAGACACCCAAAGTCTGAAAGCATTGTAGAGGATGAGCAGTTTTCAAGACATGAATGTTGTCTTTGTATTTTGAGGTGAAAATACTTTAAATACTAATAATTTTTGAGCATCTATATTCTTTTTTAAGTTTTTAAAAATAATTTTTAAAAAAGAGCGTTAATCTGAGTTTACATGTACACAAGCAAAAGAAAACCGAACTACACAGGTTACAGACATACTGTATTTTAATGAAAGATTAGGTTAAAATAATACACTTTTAATGAAAGAAGCAGACAATAAAAATCACCATAAATATGCTACATAGTCCTAATCACACTTTGCTCTAACACGATTGAGTAAATGTATCTGTAAGGGCGGCTCGGTGTTAGGTTATACACAAACACATGTAGGATAGATCTCATCAGCATGGAGTAAGAGTGAAGATATCCCAGCTGTGCAGTGGAGACTCTAGATGTGGACCCCAGACTAATGCTTCTCAAGACAGTCGAGCTTAAGACATCTCAGCACACGCTGCACTCACACACACACACGCACGCGCACACACACACACACACACACACACACTAAAATGTATACCTACAAGCAGAAGACAGTCATACTCCAAATTTAAGAATTCTTGCAGGAGATTTTTGTGGGCTTTAACATTACTAATTCAACATTCTGATTGCATTTGGCAAAATATGAACAAGTGTTACTGATCTTACCATAAAAAAACATGAATTTCACTGATAAAAAAAACAAGCCCTCCAACTGTTATAAGCATTTCCATACCCATCACTCAAAAGGATCTATGGGTTAAACAAATGGGCTAAATACTTCACTCAGTTTAGGCCAGATGTGTCTAAATGTGCACCTTAAAACTCCAAAGGAAAACCCAAATACCTGCATCGAAAGTGTAAGAAGATCAGAGTTATTTGACTTGCTCTGGCCTCGCCCCCACAGAGTGTGTTTACTGGGCGCTGATAAGGGTTTCATTACTCAAACACACCCTTTAAAATCCAACATGCACACGTGCCTGTGTGAATACATCTCCCAGTCGTTCACACACAAACCCTGCACTCATTCAGTCCATGTCCCAGCACAACTAGCACTTGGGATAGCAGTATCAGCAAATGTGTTGTTGTGGTCGCTGGAAAAACATGAAAAACAGAAAAAGATAAGGCATCACATGCTATTCTTGGCAAAGCCGTACAAAGTGAAAGTGTGGCACAGCGATGGCTCGTACGCGGGATGAGGAAGCTACACTGGAACCCTTTTAATTCGAGGGGATGCAACTTTTGAAAAAGTCATGAAGAAAGATGAAGATTTCCCTCTCAGTCCCAGCCGTTGTCCTTTATCATGTGGGACAGCTCAATGATAAACTTCCCCTCCTTGTACTTCTGACTCAGCTCAAAGGCTTGTTCCTGCAGAAGTGATAAGCATAAGTGTTATTAAAAAACAGTAAAATATAGCTCAAATCAGACTTAAACAATGGCTATGTTAGTTATATAAAAGAATATGCAGACACTCCAAATGTGTCATTTATTTCAACTAAAAGAAAATTTGAGATTTCAATTTCAGTACTTGTAATGTCTGCCAAATGAAATACATGTATTTTTCCTAGAAAACATTGCAGCATAATACAGTATGAGAGAAAGAGTGAATGAATCTGTGGTTCACTGTGCCCTTCACATCTCAAATAATTTAATCTATAATTACCCTGTTTCCTCAAGGCAATTGAAAAAAAAAGTAATCTGCTACAGCATCATAAAATGTTGTAAGCTGTATTTATGGTTTATGGTGTCACTGGGGTTTATGGTGTAGCTTCAGATGGCTGTTCTCCATCACAGTGAAGGAATGAAAGTAAACATAGCAACTAAACAACAGTGGTTTACAGCTCAGAAACAAGGTGAAATAGAAATTACTTTGATGTAACTCCAGTTTAAGTCAGTGCAGTTTACCATCACTGTATATCAAAAGTAAATGAAAGAATGTAAATATAGTCAGGGAACATGAGTAAAGCAGTACAAGGTCGGATCATGTGCAATACATCCTGCTATTGTTAGCAGAGGGGCCATCAGCTGCTGAAATCTGATGCTGAGCTGTAAATCGAATCCTACACCACAGGTATGCATGGTGGGAACCACATGAACCCCTTTCATCAGACATAAAACTGCTTTAACGATGAACAAGTCAGCATCTTATTTGTAGGTGGACGCACTCACATATTTCCAGCCCAGTGTAGTGTGACAGTTTTCACAGTAGATATCGGCTACTGCATGAAGTCCCGTAAGCAGCAGCCTCTCCTCCGCAGGACCACAGCCAACGTTCACCCTGAAGACAAACCCAGTGTTGTCAAACAGCAGCTCATCTCTGATCCACACAAGGATTCACAGCCATTAGTCTCCTTACCATGAGACTATGTGACCCTAACACTGAAGCAACTTATTTCCTGTATTGTCATAACCATTCCTCCAAAACCATTTAGAACAGAGCTTCATGTGAACAGATCAAGGTTTAAACTGAATAAACGCTGACAGAGTTAGATTAAATGCTAAAGTTATTTAATGGGCTCACAGAGAGCCTTGTATTTCTGACCCACTAACCCAGGAGGACCGTGACTAAAGCGAACTCACCCAACTTCAAGGTTCACTCGAGAGCAAATCAAATTATCTGTTGACAATGTGGTTTGTGCAAACATGTTTGATACTGGGAATTTTTTCCCAGTGAGAACTAGACCATTTTAGAAATGATATGCTGGGAAAACAAAGAAGCTCACAGATTTGCCAACCTCCCCTCTGAAGACACTAACAGGCTACTAATCTAATTTGAAAAGCTTTGATAACAAAGTAAATATGAGGCAACATTTAGGGGAAAGTGGTTTTTAAAACTGTGATGAACATGAATCAATTGTAGCACTTACTGAAATCACTTTTTACCCATCTACACAGTGATTATGGGGATAAAAATAATGTGGACACTTAAGATGGCAAAAAACATGTTTGTACATTCAATGTGCCAACATGTGGTAACATGTAAAAATAAAATACTCACACAGAGTTGAAGAGGTAGGCTCGGCCCTGACTGCCTTGGAAAGACTAGAAGACATGAGAGAAAAATGAAGAAAAAAAAAATTGTGCATTACATGTGTTTACTTAACATAAGGATCAAACCCAATATGACATTATGTATTTTTTTTCAAGCTCTCCAAAATATCTGCAAACTTTGAGAGATCCCTATTTTGTTTTATGCAAGTCCAGTTTTACCAGTAGAGCCAGTGAGAGCGATGGAGAGGCGTTCAGCCACCTGAAATGATTATTAACAACAAAGAGCAGAAGCATACACACCTTGGAGATTAAATCGTCATGGTTGGCCAGGTGGGCGCGGCAGTGCACGCAGCTGTAGCGACGGTGGCAGGAGTCCAGGTAAGCCTGGAACGTCTTAGCCTTCGTCAGCTTCACCATGTCTGAGGAGGAAGAGGATAGGAGGAAGAAGGAATGTAGTATATTGTTGTGCATGGGTGAGTGATTCAGTAATATGGGCTGTGACTGGTCACCCAACATATGAATGAAGGATTTTCATTCTGATTACATTCACCTGAAGCAGTGAGGAAGCTGAGGACATTAGACACACACAGGTTTTCCAATAGCTCTTCACATATCTGACAAAAGCAATAAATCACTGCACAGCATTACCCTCAACATAACCTGAGATAAATGTTAATAGACAGTGATGCCAGAAGAACTGGTCAGTTAGCAAATTACACACTATTAATTTAATATCTTAGACAATTATTTGCAGATTACAGCTTTTCAAATCTTTTACTGGCTTTGTTTTTACATGCGAAGTGAAGTGAATTTTTAAGAGACTTAAGACAAAAATCTAGGCTCAGGTAAGTTAAGTTGAAATCAACACGTTATTGATCAAGTTGATTGACTAAAAACTACGAAGCTCAATTCCACCAGGGAAGGATGAAAAAGGGATGAACAGTTAGAAATCATAGTAAACCATGAGTATAAAAGGTATGAATTTCATAATTTTGACTCAGGAAAGCAAAACGTTCAACTTGATATCTCATTATTTAGATGTATCTAAGAAGTCTGGCTGCATTTTACAGCATTATGATTTACCATGATTATTTAAACCATGTATTTTTTTTCATGACAGAAATTGGTTTCCGTGGCATTTGGACGGTATATTGAAAACAATGAAGTTCTGTACTCAACCATCGTCTTATTGTGCAGAAACTGACCTTTAATCAAGGTAACTTGTGACAGAGCATGTATTGTTAGAAATCAAAAAAATTAGTTCAGACTAATTCGGCAAACAGGTCAGGATACAATTTAGCAGCTTGCTTCCTGGTCCATAACAGTTTGCACAAACAATCCTCGCTTCATTAGATGCAATCAGTTCATACAAATCCAACCCCCTGCGATGTGTCCTGCGCCATTTACCCACTGTCCAACACTGGTGACCGTCTGTCAGTGTCTAATAACGACGCACGAGCCTTGAAACGGCCTGATTCAACTGTCAGCCACGAGAGAAACTGACCACTAGCTCTGACCTAGCTTGCGTGCTAGCTAGCTGGTTAGCTTCGCAGTCACAACACAGCAGCTAACAGCAGCTCAGATGCGCATTGCAGGATATTCTCGGGCATCTGTAGACTCACCTGATAATACTGAAGCTCTTTACAGTCTACACAGCAGACTAAGGTGACTGACAAGCGTCCGATGGAAGCAGGTAAGTGGTCGGCAGGTCGGCTCGGTCCAGCGGGCGACCACGCGTTGACGGCTCGGACAATAAAGAGCAGCTCAGACCGCCTCTGCTCGGTGCAGCGGAGCCCGTTTACCCGCGTCTCTTGTTTGAATCTGAACAGCTCTCGAAATGTCTCCGCGACCTTGGTTCGAAACGAGAGCTGGAATCCGACGATGTTGGCGGGCAGACAGTATGACCGTGCTGCGGCCCCGGCGGGACAAAAATGCGGTTTGTTTATGAAAACACGCAAAGGAGGAAGTCTGAAGAGTGCAAAACAAACCCCCGTCCACCAATGGGAACCCGCGGGTGACGTTCAGAATGTGGGTCAACCAATCAGATTCGACTTCACACCAGCCCCTTCATGGCTATCACTTTGATATTTGGTCCGGTCCCAGGAATCCTGTTAGTGGGTTATCAGGTTCTGGTCGTGGATTCTGGGATAAAAGTCATGTAGTTTGGCTACAAGCTGACCACATGAACATACTGTAGGGAACAGATATTGAAGATTATGTGACAGGATTCAGGAACTCTTTACTATCTTTGTACAAGGAGGATGGGCAGGTGGGTTGGTTGTTGTGGTTTCTTTATTCATTATTACATTATTACATTATTGCATTGCTGACGTGAGGGTGTGTGTGTATGTTGTTTGCACTTCGATAGCCAGGAGGTCCATACTCACAAAGCACAGCACCATCAACTACAAGGTATTTTACCATTAAACAAAGTATTCTAATTATCCAAGAATCACAACAGCCCACATTTTATTGATTAATTTCACTGTTCAATTAAATCTTCTGTGAAGCTTCAGGAGATATCAGGTGGTTGGCTTGTTTTAGTATCTTGATTCATTTGCATGCTGACTTGAGTGTGTATGTTGTTTGCAGGCCTGTTGCCAGCAGGTCCAAATTCACCCAGCACAACATCCACCATGAGACATTTTATTAACCCGTAAACAAAAAACTGAAAAAGATTCTCACAATGTGTCCACAAAAATGTCCACAAGATCAAAACACTCCATATTTGATTATTTTTACAGTAATTTTTTATCTCCCTACATTATGAACTCACCTGACCATTGTTTTCATTCATATTGTTTGATTTGTTGATTATTGCCCTATTTAATCATTTGTTCTTTAAATTATCAGAAAATACTAACCCTAACCCAAAGATATGTAGTTTACACTATTAAGAAAATCAGCCAATATTCATATTTGAAAATATTATCTGTAAGTTATTTATATGATGGATCAATTCTGATTTATTTTTCATCAGTTGAATAATTGAGCTCTATTGAAAAATCTTCCCTCCAGATAGGTATTGTGAAATTTCCTTGCCCCAAACCACCCAAGTTTTAAGTTGTTTAGTAGCAACATGTGTAATTTGCAAATTAAGACTTTGCCTAATGTCAATAAACCCTTTAGATTTCCAAAAGTGTTACCAATGACATTCTCTCTGTGTCTTTAATTGTAACTACTGCCCTGTTTGTATTTCTCTCCACTGGGTCACTTATTCAAACCTTTGCATCTACTGTATTAAAGACCTTAGTCTGCACTGATCCACTTATATTCCATTAACTTATTTGTCACACACCAAGGCACAGCCAAGCAGGTCAGAAAAATACAGTCTTTGTTTCACCAACATACTGGTTGATTATTATCACAGTGTGGCTGGACTTTGACCATAGCCAACAGGGACACAGGTGAGGCTTACTGCACATGTTAACCCTCTGTATATATGCATGCGTAGTAGATGAGTGACTGTATTGTACACAGCTCTAAAACACAGCCTAGATACTACATTAGTAACACTGTACTCAAGTGAATTGTCCCAGATAATTTATTTCTTACTCAAACCAATCAAATAACATCCTAAAGTAACACCAGTCGCAGTCAAAACAGAGTCACGTTTCCTGTCTTATCTTGAGATATGTGATGTCAGTTGACTTGGTCCAGCTGGTTAAATATTCACTTCAGCTACAAACACTTGACCTTTTTAGGATCACATTTTCACAGATTGACAACTGTAAATAAAGCAATGTTGCTTCCGGTAAATTAAGATGCCAGACCCCACCCATCATTTTACTCATCAGCATCAAATCATAAGTAAGGCTCTGGCTCAGAGTCTGGAAAAGGTGACTCCTTCTATGATCCACCCACATCAAACCAGTCTGATTAAAAGTACACACTTGTCCAGTAAAACTGTTCATTTTAAAACGTTACTCATTTCTCTTTGAGGCAGACAGAGCTTTTGATTCAGTAAATTGGACATTTCTATTTGCCACATTAGTAAAATTTGGCTTTAGAGAATCATCAAAACTTTCAGTAACTCTATAAACTGAACCAAATGCACTATGTGCTCAGCAGCTGGGTGGCACCAGCGCATACACCACCTACCCTGCACTATAATAGTCACATCACATAACTAGGGGTTTCACATTCCCCAAGCTGTCAAAGAGTTTAATCTAAACTTCACTGCAATGCTTGAAACAATAAACTTACAATAAACAACTTACCAATATCAGTTACTGGCAGAATATCTACTGTTATAATGACAATGCTCTAAAATAAATTATCTATCGGCAATTTCATTACAACCCACATTCACCTGGTTTGAATCATTAGATTTCATCATCACCAACTATAAGAGGAAAAACAAGTCACCTAGGATCAAACTGATAACACTACAAAAAGCCACAAGGCTTAGAAGCTCTATAATTCCTCCACTATTTCTTGGCAAAACCAACTCCAATATACTCTCAAGTGGATCAACCAATCACAACACAGGTATCATCAGCATTGCTATTTTTTCTTTCTTCTTCTTCTTCTTCTTTCTACCTTGTTTATCATTAACCATTCAGTTATCCATCCATGTTAATTAGATCAGTTGTCTGTCTTAACATAAATACCATGATCATTGTGAGGGTCTGGGGCCAGCCCGATTTATTTTCCTCTCTCCTCCTTCTCCTCCTCGCACAGACATGCACATTCCTCCGGTCACAGTTAATGCAAACATGAATACTTGACACACTTTCTTGCACATGCACAGAAACACGTACTGATCGGAAAGTTCTGCCAAAAACAACTACCACTTTGCACCTAATTCAAATCATGACCTCTGTTTGTTAAAGGTTAACAGTTGTGTTATTGTGCTACATTTTGTTACACCTTTTCCTACTATTGAATGAAAACAGGAAACATAAAATCAAATCACTCCAGCACTGAAAAAAAAAATCAATGATTGTTTCTTGAAACAGTGGGCTGTGTCGGAGAGACTGTGGGTGAAGGCAATAGAAATAAAGCTGTTGCAGATAATTCCATCAACAGCGATTAAGGATCAGGATTAAAGAGTTAAATGATAGCTTTGTTCCCACTGCATGGGAACAACTCTTAGACTAATCTTGTCATGGTCAAAGCAATGGGTCACATTGTCTTTTTTTGGTACACGATCCTCATTCATCATTTCCATTTCTGAGTTATTATTTCTTGCCATGTGTGGATGTGTTTTGGGGTCAATCCTGACTTCTGTTTCTGCAGAGGTAGCTTGACAGAAGAGTCGGATAATCAGTCATCACCCCCGTGGCCCCGAATTCGAATGCACTTTTTATGTCTTCATCTTCGTTGCACACAAACAAATGCACCTGCAATTACAGATACGTTGGTCAGTAACGATTTGCTCGGGGTCCTGGAGACCACAGGCCCTCTTTAACAGCTCAAAACACATTATTTAAAATTGTTTATTCACCTTCATACCTCCAGACACGTCCTCATTTTAAACAGAAGTGCTTATAAACATGACTGAAAACGATCCTTTATTTCTGTTTGGGGTCTCAGAGAAGTAAAAGATGTTTTATACATTTAATTTTTAGCTCTACATTTGTGATTGGTGTTAGCACGTTTTATGCACCACTGCCCCTCCAAAATAAATCTATTTGAATTTCAGTTATTGGAATTTTATAACTGAAGTAACATCCCTATGTGGAATAACAAACTGTGCACTACGTACGAATAAACATGAATGATTTTCTTATTTGGTGTAATGAGTCAGTCAGTATTATTATTTTTACATATACAGCAGTGGGCTCTGTGGGACATTAGGGAATAAAGCCCATGTCAAGAAAACAGGGGCAAAAGTTAAAATCAGATGCCGTCCATGTCCCCATCATTTTTCCTGGAGCTTTGAGCTATAGTATGTGAGCCAACCATTGATGGACATCAAACCCTGATGTCCTGAATTGGCAGTTGTCTCAGATGTTACAAAAGCAGACAGCATGGAGTAAGAGCTTGAAGTACTGATGCATTGTTCACAATACAGTGTACTAATATGTTCCTGTATGTTACTGATACCAAGGTGGCAGCATTATGATATTCTTCAGTGTTATACCACAATATAAGGTGATTTTAGACACTCATTCTAAACATTGTCCCTTAATAATGAAGTGTATTATATAATATCTTGCAGTGTATTACATCCTGTACATGGTAAAAAAAATACAGCTGTTTTGAGATACCCTGTGATTCCCATGCCTGATATTGACGACCATTTTTTCCAGATGTGGGGGAATCTCATCCCTTTGTTTATGTGGATAATGAGGAGAAGAGCTTTTCTTAGTCACGACCTCAGGGTCACTCACAAGTGTTCAAATGCGGTGATGCCCTCAGCAGCTGACGAGGCTACGGCATATGACTTCGATTGTTTTCACGCTCAAACTATTCAGTGACCACTCATGGTCTGACGATGGGGGTGATCTCATCCCAGCAGAGATTACTCACATGAGGACAGAGGTGATGCATTCAAGACTCTCGCAGCGGCCGTGTGAGTGTTACTGTTTGTCTCCGCTGAAACACTGAAGCTTAATGTGCACGAAACCATGAAGTGCTTTGGTTATATTAAGTGCTACAGTTAATAAGGCGGGGACGAGGAGTAACAAGAGAAAAAATCATTGTTTTATATTTATGATTTTTTTTTTTTGCATCTGCAAATTATGATATGAGGTTTTTCTTTTACTGACAGATTCATGACCAGTTCTGTAGATGTTGGATTTAGGAAGCTAAATACAATTTACAGTTACTCTGTGGAGGCTTTGACCTAGTGGTCAAGTGCACCACAAAACAGGGTTTAATGAGCAAGTCCTTGAATTGTTTGTGACTCTTGTTACATTTCACATATTCGTTACAGCGTGAACATTTGCACATTCCTTGGTCAATGTTTTGCCTAAAATCCCCTTTGTTTTGCACTTCTCTTTTTTTTAAATTTCAAACTATATTAAATTTTTTAAAACATATTTCTTATAGCACATTTCTGTTTTGTTTGAACTTTAGCAGTACTTTATTTTCATTTCCTCTTACCGTGTTTATTGTTACACCAAAAATACAGAGGCAAATTCCTCATATGCAAAAACCAGATTCAATGTAAACCTGATTCTGATTCATTTAGTGGTTTCATACCTGAATTCCACGGGCTGCGAGGTGTTTAAAAAGACTCTTCCTCATCGTTACTCTGGAATGACAGCATAAATAAACATGTGAAGTATTCAGTTTTACATAGACAGCATTGAAAAATAACACAGAATTTGATCTCGCTGTTATATAAACTGTCTCATTTTACCCCAAGAATGTTGTAAAATTCTTCAGAAAAACCAAAACTCCATGTACTCAGGATGTAATGTTCTCAGTAATGTATTTTGCTGATATCTTTGTCAATGACTCTCTCATGACCTTTTTAGATTTCTTCATACAGCAAGTCTGTTGTAAGTCCTCTTGGGAACTTCACTCACTTTTCTAACAAAGAGATGACCAGCTTGTTCTTCAGGATGTGCTGCTTAGGGATGAACGTCCTTCAGCACACAGAGACAAAGAGAGAAACAACAGACACATCTGTTCTGTGACACATTCATCTTTCATCAAATATGAGATTAGAAAAGAAAAATCGAGGCTGGTATGTAAGATCTCTAAGACACACACCAAACACTGGGCATAGACATGAAGACAGCTCCTACAGTCTGGGCAGAGATGAAGAACTTGTCCCTACCTGTGTAATGACACATGCATGAACACACATATAGACTCAGCACGCACACACACACACACACACCTGTTGATGATGCTCGGCAGGTAAAACTGCAGTAAACTCTCTCCCAGCGGCACAAAGGGCAGCAGGCCGCTGTAGAAGAGGAGCAGGAGCAGAATGCCTCGGTTCACAGTGAAGCTATACGGCATGGAGCTGTTCTGCAAGGAGGCAGACAGACGCAATGACAGACACTTCTTATGACACGGCTCATCTCTTTCAATCACTGTATCACAAGGGCCATCAATGTCATATAGTGTGTGAATTGATGAATGTAACTTTGTCTCCCCCAAGTGGCTCTTGTACCGTTTTGCGGCAGTTCTTCATGGCCCTGGAGTTCACAGAGGCCCAGACGGTGATCTCCTCCCTGTCATAGCGTTTCACCAAATCTGACACCTGCACACAGACAATGAAGGGTCACACGTGAGATGATGAGATAATGAGGTGTATCGGACTGAAATCAGAAATCTAAAGTTAATATGGAACAAGATAGATGAGTGCAAGCTTTGCAATGTAACAGGAACTCACAGGCAGTGCAAACATCTTTAAACCTGAGGAGGACTAAATATTGGAAATATTGAAGGCACATTGTTGACAATCTGCAAAGAGAAACAGTGGCTACAATTTAAATCCTGTCATTAGAGATAATCTTGACATTTGATGCATAGCTGCCAAGCATCATAAAAGCAAAGCCTCACATTAACCTGAACTATGGTCTGATTGGTGAGTTGTTCACATTTCCTCCATCATCCAGACATTTAAAACCATGATGTCACAATTTCTGTTACCAGGTTGGGCCAAAAACCTCTTAGACAATGCTGTTTAATTTATGTGATCATTTTGAATAAACTTGTTTAATTGCTCACTGAAATCTTATTGGCTTGTTTTTGGCAATGCTATATATCAGAGGTCACAAACAGGCGGACCGTGGTCCGGGTCCGGACCCAGAAGCTGTCCCATATGGACCCGGACCTACAACCAAAACAGAAGGTTATGATTTAAAACCTGACATGTTGTTTCTATTTTAACCCTGCGCAGCTTTTGTAGTTTTTACAGTAGTGGTTTAGTGGATGAGACAGGCACAGACCAATTATATGCGAGTTAAATCATTCCACGTGATACCACTCAGCCAATAAAGTCTGTGCATTCCAGGTGGTTCCAATATTGCGACTCTACCGTTCAGACAGATGAGAGAGTTAGAGGCAAGTTACACAAGAAAATATGGTAGAAAGAAAAAGAATGATGGAAAATAATGAACAAATGGTGCTCTCCAAAAAAAGAAAAGTGGACAGCAAAAATAGAGCATTTCATCCGGAATGGACAGACTCATTTCAAAAAAGGGGAAATTCAAGTCTTTACTTTCTGAAGTTAAGCACTTTATTTGAACATGCACAATTTTAACATTGTATTTATTTTCTCTTGTTTTGAAATGCAGCCCTTTTTTATTTAGTAAATGAGAGAACATACGTATCGACAGTCATACATCTATAAGTTCAGTTCTATGTTTCTTGACAATAAATATTGTCAAAAAGTTTTCGAATTGTCCTGAATTCATTTGATTTGACAGTCATACATGCAGAGGTTGATACAACTACTAGGCTACTTAAATATATATCACAATGAATAGTTAGACATTATCATCTTCCGGACCTTTGCTTCAAGAAATTTTCTCCAGCTGGACCTCTTTAAATTTTACTTGAATACCCCTGCTATATATCATCTCTATAAAATATCAGCAACCATTGTATCAGAGTTTAATGGTTAAAGCAGCAGGTTTCAGACTGAGATATTCACAGAGCAGATTTTGGAGATTCTTTCATATCATTGGGGAAAGTACTGTTTTTTTAAATGTGTACTGTACCTTTTCTATCAGCTGGAGGTTGTTCTCTTTGATCTCAATGCTGACAGGCATCTTAGGGAACTTCCTGAACAGGTCCTCCAGCAGAGCAAACTTCCTGTCTGCACCGGTGCTGTATCGACCTGAAGGAGGGAGGGGTGAAAACAAATATTACACCACACGCACACACACACACACCTACTATCCTTATTAAATACCTTTGTGTTAATGTTTGAGAAATAGACAAAGAGAGGAGAAACTCACCTGCATAAAATGTCACCTCCAGTCTCTCCTTATACAGAGGTAAATCCTAGGAAAGTTAAAAAGCAGACATATGGAGGCATGAAAAGATATTTTATTTATAGATTTAAAAAATTGCATCCATTTTGGGATATTCTTGGTGTAATCATCACCCTTGTGCAGTTCTTGTTATTAAGTTGGGTTAATGGAGATCTGCAGCAAACCAGGTTTTTGCTTGTTTTAATCTCTCCAGGTTTTTTGCATGTTTTAATCTGACCAGTTTTTCTTGCATGTTTTAATCTGACCAGGTTTTTTGCATGTTTTAATCAGAAGTGTTGATGGCATCACACCAGGCTAGAAACACTGTGTGAAAGTATTTTGGGTAAATTTGGTTTTGCATGCTATTTTGCATATTGCAATTAAAGTGGAGAGGATGACAAAGCAGAAATACAGGTGAATATTTGTTTGACATACAAATGTAATTGCCAGTTAAATGCGCTTGCACCCAGGATGATAATCTTCAAACCTGGAGCTACTGTCTCACATGATCTCGCCACCTTTGACCTCCCACCTGGAACTTGAGTGAAGACATGGTGACGTCGTGGCCGGTTTGCCTCAGCAGATTCTCATCGTGTGACACCACCACGTGTCCATCGTGCGTCAGGTGACAGTCCAGCTCCAGCATCTGTGTGCCCTGCTCCACCGCACTGGACACAGATGGAGGATAAAAAATAAATGAGATGCATTTGTTATCTCTACAGTGAAGAAAGCTTTTGTTTGCTTCTGCTCTTCCGGCAGCTTTGAGATGACATGAACCAATCTTTTAAAATGCAAATGCGTCATAAACATTTAATACAGCACATACTAAAAGATTGTACACAGGACTCTGTAGATTCTGTTCGGTCAATGAATGCATTTTTCCATATCCCTGACATCCAGCATCTTTCATGTCTTAAATAATAGGATTCACATTTTAGCAGCAAAAGCAGATTCTTTGCAGACTTGTCAACTTGTCGTCTGATCACACAACGACGTGCATTTTTCAAAAGTAGTTCCAAATATGCTAATGCTCAACCTAAAATCTTGCAAGGATAGTTTATTACATGGCATCCAAGATTTCCAAGTGGACAGATGTTAAATGTAAGTAAATAAGTTCCATTCCAGGTCTTCACCCTTGACCCCTATGAAGTCAGAGTGGTTGTGTGACACAGCTTGATTTGAGCAGGTCAAATCTGAAATCTAAAAGTTAGTCTGTTTTTTAAATTCACCTATTTTCTGGCTGTTGAAAGCCTTTAGTTCCAGTTTCACAGATATCACTGACTAATTGCATTACTGTCCTGTAATGAGCATGAACATCATCTTCTGACACTTTTTCTAGGTGAAGCTAAGTGCATGTATATATAGTCCATCATAAATCTTGAATGCAACAATTCATGTCATATTTTTCATCATTTGCACACAGTCCTGTTTATTCCTAAAGAAAAAAATGTGCAACACATCCATATTTGAAGCTGAGAGACTTTGAGAGGGTGAAAAATGGAAGCAGCACAAAGAAGTAAAAGTGAAAGGGTTTGAACTGCCATCTGTTCCTCTCACAGCTGTGGTGAGCGGCTGAGAGCAGCACCTCTTCAGTTCGCTACTCACTGTGTGAACGCCTCCATCGTGCTTTCTATCCTCTCTCCACATCCTGGGAACAAACAGAGGAGTTACGGTTGATGGTGGCAGCAGAGAAAAATACAGAGGGAAAGCACACGTTTGGACCAGCTTTGGTTGCTGCTCACGCCTTTCTGAGAATATTACATTGCTGTCTTTAATGCAGGTGAGGTGGAAGCAGCCAATAAAAAACACTGATCAAACAACATACTGTAATTTCCTAACGTTGTCATGTTATTAAAAATTCTTGCCACATGCTTCAGTAGCCAGAGATGCACTGAGTCACTCACAGGATGAGCTTTTCAGTCAGATATCAGTGTTCTTGTTTCAACATGCTCTTTGTAGTGTTGGCTTCTCATATCTTCATTTGGGCTATTTGCTACAGGTTAACAACAAAACTGAAAAAATGCACTGTACAGTAAAATGAGATTCTGTTATAAAGAATTACTTTTCACTTTCTCCTCCTACAAACATCTGTGCATTCATGAGACACATTATTGAAAAGGTTTTGTGAAGATTCTTGAATGGAAAGTGAAACAAAAATCCCTAAATAGCATAAATCCTTCATCTATCTCCTTTGCTTTTTTCATCAATAAGCCGGAGCTGAACTGATCAGGACATCGTGATACCCCTCCCTCCAGATTGACCTCCAGTCGCCCCCCTCCTCCCGCCCTTACCTCCTCTGTGTGAGATGTGTGTGCTGTAAAAAGCTGTGCGTTTCCTCTTGTGGAGAATGAGTGGGTTCTTCAGCAGGTACACTGAGGTGAGAGTGTATCCACCCAGAGCTGGGAGGATGAAGTACAGGAAGCTACTCATCCTTTCACTTTAAATACGTCCCGTGAGTTTGAGTCTCTGCAAGGTCCCACCACGAAAGCAAGTGATCGAAGTGTTTTCCTGATAAGCCACAGATAATGAAACTCTTAATAAAGATCTGCAACAACCACACTCAGTGTGTCTGAGGACAAGTGAGCAGATCCAAACGCTTGACTGACAACACCCTGCTCTCTGTCTTCCTTGAAAGATAAGAACAAACTGGACTGACTGGTAGGACTGAAGAAAGCCTCCTTTCTGCTCAGTCTCAGCGAACGCACCTGAGAACGTCAGAGCTGTAAAGATAAGTTAATGAAGCACCAGCTCATAACCCAGAGCTCACCTCACCTCGCTCTCTCTCTCTCTCTCTCTCTCTGTGGCCTCTCCCCTGCCTGTGGCAATACTATTCCACTCTCTTTAAACGCTTTGTTAAGCTGGGATAGTAGTGGCTTTGTGTGTATGTGTGTCATACCTGGGCACTGCATTTTTGCCAGCACCTTTCTAGGATTTCTTTTATTCTGCTTCATTGTTCAGAGTGTGAGATTGGACATCAGTGTTGCATAATACAGAGCATATTTGATACTAAGTCAAATCATAATATGCTTAGTCACAGGTGGTGCAAAATGAAGAAAATGAGCAACCTTCGCCAGATTCGATGTAGCACAGTTCGAAGCTGTGTTTAGAAAAGACAGATGCATGACTGGGAGCACAGCAGGATTTTACCCTCTGTGTATTTGACAAAGGGGATGTGGCCTCTGGAGAAATGTAAACTCTGACCCACGAGGCCAGAAACTGGAAAGCAATCACACATCTAGAAGCATGCATGCTCTCTATACATACAGCACAAGGTCAGCAGAGCGGAGCACCATATTGTTCAGCTTCAATAACAAAGCTGGAATGTGACAAAACAATGCAACAGGCCGAGCCGCCTCTTAAATGTTATAACAAGCCTGGTTTTCAATAGAATAGAGGAACGTATTCAGGGGACTGTGATGCGGCTTTCCAGGTTTTTCTCACTTTTGCAGGTGTCTTCTTTTGACGTACAAAGTCTGAGTAAATCCTGGTTATTTTGAGGCACAGATCAAGCTCCGTGTTTACCTACTTTTTTGTTTGGTTTTTTTGACTTAATTGCATTGCTGCTGTCATTCCAGTCATAACCAAAGACTGTTTGAACTTCAGGGACCGAGGGGGGAAACCATGCTCAGACATGTTATGAGGTTAGATTGGAAAGCCGTGCGGCAGGAAAAGCAAGTTCATGATGAGGTATCCTACACTTATATGCATTTCCCACGACTCTCAGACTTGAAGTTCACTTCAGGGGCCAGTTTGATGAATGAATTTCAGTCTGATCTGCAGGCCAGGCTTTTGCTCTGAGGTTGTTTTAATGCAAGTTAGACAGTTTCACAAACATAAAGACAGACTTATTTTAAGCCAAAAATTTTTGATTTGGCGACTTGATTCTGACTGAAGAGTCAATATGAGTCCTGACACAGGATCACCAGATCCACAGCAGCTACATCTTTAATTCTCCTGGACACTTATTCCACCCGTCTCTGTGACTCCTGACAGACACTTGAATGAATTGAATGACTGAGGGGGCACTGAGGCACAGATTGTTGTAAGACTAATCAATAAAATGTACATTATTAATAATAATGATTTATTCAGTGCAATAAATCAATGTCAACAACTTTAAATATTTTAATTTTAACTAATCTAAATAAACAGCTGCTATAGCCATAATGGATTATGAGACAACAGGCCTCTGGACACACACACAGACACAGACACACACAGACACAGACACAGACACAGACACACACCTCTTTGTGTGCCTGTCATGTTTTATACGGATAAAATGACCAAATTTGTAGTAAATGAATGCCACTTAAGAACTCCAAGAAGAACTAGACAGCTTTGTGCATCTATCTGAAGTTTGACTATCAGTTAAATCATAGTCAAAGAAGCTGAAAGTACAAGAAAAAAAAGAAAAAAAGAAAAAATGAATCCACAAAGGGTTGCAACAGTATCAGGAAATTTTATTTAATTATATGTATATAATTCTGTTTTTTGTTAATCGTTTAATTCATAATACCCATGAATATACAGACTATAACCCTCAATAACTCATATCTCTTTGACAATCTACTTATATCTTCTTTAAAATAACTCCTTAAGATCTTGGAAGGGAAATCAATGAACAAAAAAAAAAGTTTCAGAAAGATTGAAAACACTGCCAATAATAATCACGCCCATAAGAGAAATAAGGAAGAAAAAAATACAAATAAAAACATCCTAATAATTAAAAAAATGATACAACTTTAACTCCCTTTTATGTAAAAAAAAAAAAAAAAGAAGAAAAAACGACAACTCACCAATATAACAACAATAGCAATAATAAGAACAGCCATTTAAAAACAACAACATCTGGAAACTGGCCTCATGACAGACAGGCCTTTAGACTCGTCGATACTGTGTGAATGTATATGGTGTGTTTAAGTGCAACTTTTCACAAACACACAGATACACTCCTCAGAAAGAGTGAGGAAAGTGTGTGTGTGAGTGTGTTGGGAGGATTGCAAAAAAAAAAAATTGTGGTCCTCTTGGTTCATTCCCATGGTTTCCCCAGTGAGATGTTTGGTCTGGTGGCAGGTCAGAGAGAAGTAAAAGCAAGCAGGGCCTGGTTGATGCTGACCAAATACACAGTTGAAATACATACACAATATCCGTGTGACTGTTTTCGTGATGGTCAAAAAGAAAAAGTCTCACAGATGTAAAAGCACAGGTGACTGCAGAAAAAGAGCCCAAGCTGTGAGGGACCAATACACACTTCCAAAAACACACACATACAGGATGAAAAGAGTCTTGGCTTTATGTTACTGAGGAGCAGATACAACAAACACTTGTACAAAGACATAAATTACTGCAGACACATACACACATACATACAGCAGGTAAAACTTAAAGCTGAACAGGGAGGATGCAAGACAGGATGGGGAATCAAAATAACCACCTCAAAGAGAGGAGGGGGAGAGCGTGGCTGGAAAGACAAAGTGCAGGCGTGCTGATTGAGTTATGATTGGAGTCCGTTTCCTGCTTGTGTGACCATCCATGACGTATGATCCAGGCAATGATTTTCTGAGGAGGGGAGGAGGAGTGGCAGCAGAGGCAGTCCCACTGTGGAGAAGCAGACACAGGCGGGGAAGAGGAGGAAGAGGAGGAGGGGAGGCAGCCCTTTTGAGTAAAGCGTGGTGAGAGTTGGGAGGTTGAACAAAAAGGATGAATATCACCACATGCACCAAAAAGCCTCACACACCGATTCCCAGAGTGCTGGCTATGGCTTCTGAGAGAAAACAGCCTACGACACGGCTCGAGCCCGAGACGCAAAAAAACAAATCATCGATTCCGACGACGAGAGGGCGAGGCCAGTGAGACCTGGAGTCTATCAGCAATCACAGGCCTGCCCTGACACACAGAGGATCCAGTGCATGTGTTGGTCCATTTAGGGGGCGGGAGGGGGGGTGCGCTCCTCGACTGGTCCCAGTGCAACAGGCAAAAATGAGTGCAGGCTGAGCTCGGTGACTGAGCTGGAGCTGCTGTGGTGCTCCAACAACAGCAGTTAGTACAGTCACATCCAGAACGGAGAGAGAGAGAGAGAGAGAGAGAGAGAGAAAGAGAGAGAGAGAGTGGGGAGCGGACACTGACGGGAACAATGGATGCAGATAAGAACACACACATGCACACACTCAAAGAAACACGAGAAGCCGTCTCTTGAGGAACAAGCACCACTGTAGCACTAAATCACCCACATCGAAGAATAAACACCCAGTATGTTAGCAGGGAGTCAGGAGAACACAGGCAACAGGAGCGCTTCAGCTGGGATGTACACTGTACGACCACGAAGGGGTGATGGTTGCTTGGCTGTGCACTGAGCAGGAGTAAGTGTGCAGCACTCCGACATTGCCAAGTTTCACCATTTTGTTGTTGATTATGCCACATTCATGTCATATTGGATATCATAATTATCAGTTTCTGATGTCATTGTAGTTGCTACTGCTCTGGAAGCACTGATTAGAGCTGCAACGATTAGTCGATTAATCAATTAACTGGTTGAAAGAATTATTTTGATAATGGTTTAATCGTTAGTCATTTTTACAGCAAAAAAAGTTTAACATTTGCTAGTTCTTAAATGTAAGGATTTGCTGCTTTTCTTTGTAATTTATGATAGTAAATGAAAGCTTTGGGCTGTTGGTTGGATAAAGGAATTCGAGGACGATACTTTGGGCTCTGTGAAGTTTTGATGAGTATTTTTCACTTTTTTGGGGGGACATTTTAGACGAATTAATTGATTAATTTTGAAAGTAATGGGCAAATCAATCAATAATGATTAATAATGTTCACAAAAAACTCTAATCACATGACCATACTAAATGCTCTACCATCCATATCCATATGACATGATCGCAGCACTTATCAGCAACATGTAGTTTTCTCAGTAGCCGTTTTTTGTAAAAGCTACAGCCACAGACGCCAGAAAATTTGGGCCATTTACATTCAGCACTCACATCAATGAGCCAAAAAAGATCATAATCTTTGTTCGAACGTGCATTTGTTTTTCTGCAGACTGCATTCAAGTGCGGTCACTTTGAATACATGTTAGATTTGGCCCCAGCCTGCATACATATTGGACTCCATAACGTTGTCCTGGGTCAAACGGTGGCAGATAGCAAAAACAGTACAGTGAGATGAAAGGTTGATCAACCAGGTCCCATTTTCCAGAATACTGTACATGCTCCCTAAACATGGCTCTGGAAACTGAGGAACAGCAGAGTGATCTCGTGATGTTTGTGAGATGGGCAGTTCACCACGTCAGCTGCTATGGAGTTGTAACAAATGAAATTGAATATAGGAATGTAATGCTGACACTGGATCGGCTATTTGATGCTGGTTGTATTTCATGGAAAAAGGGATGTTATAGGGTCAAACAGTAATGTTATCCCAGCGTCCCACATCTGTATTGTTTACACAAAAAAAGGTCTTTCGCTATAAAATTTTGATTAAGTCAGATAGTTCCCGATTATTCAAGTGTCACTCTCACATCTGCTGCTAATTTGGGGGCAAAAGACAAAAACAGTTCTGACACGGCACCACATAGTACCGTGACTGTTCTGGAAAATGGGGCATAGGTATCACTTGTAATATCTGAATGAACATGCAATTATAGACACTATTCTTTATGCTGTTTGATTCTGTCAACTTGTTTCCAATTGTGTAACGCCTCCTAAATATAACCAACTTTCCACAAATGAAGGGAGAGTTCAGCCGTCTGCCCTTGGTACAAGTTATAGGTCAAGAAATGCGTTTTAGGTACAGTTGAAAAATACGACAGATATTCCTTAGTTGCTCCCCAGCCAACTTTCTCGTGTCTCTCTGTCACTTTGGTTAATTTCAGGAATGCATGCATTCATATGAACATCATACAGTTTCTTTTAGGGAAAAAAAAAAAAGAGCGACAATAAGGAAATCTACAAACCTGCCAACATGCCCGTAAAAACATTGAATGTTTGTCTCAAAATCATATGCTTCAAAAAAATAATGACCAGCAAATATAAACCCCAAAAACATACAAATACGACTCTGAGCTGATCCAAAAACACTCGAACAACGGTGTACAAACAAAAACTGCGACAAGCACACTTAAAAAGAAAAAAAAAAAAAGCTTTTATATTTTTGTATATACATACACACACCCGATTAGAATCCCCCGTTCTTTTAGCCCTCGATTTTTCCAGGTTGTAATTTACATGGAGCAAGACAAGAGAGTTATGGTGTTGGTTAATACAGTAGTATGTGTTTATATGAGAAGGAGCGACAGAGAGAGGAGAGACAGGAGAGCTCAGACAGACGAACAGATCAGCAACAGGTGCGGGAGAGGTGGGAAAAAAAGGGTTTGATCAGGACACGGGGTGAAGAGTGTTACAGTAGATGGGACAGGATGAGGCGGGACGTTAAACAGGAAAACAAACATGAGGTGAGAGGAGGGAGAGTCCAACATGGACAAAACTGAAACAGTATGAGTACGCCAGACCCTACCACCCCAACCAACCACGGAAATCAAAAGTTAAACTTAGCTCTCTTGCAGTAGAAATGGAAAGATAAGCAGTTAAATGTTCATATTTCTTGTTTTCTCTTTTTGTTGGTTGCTTGAAGATGCATTTTTCTTTTTTTTTTTTTTTTAGCATGTCGTTTGGGGGTCTTCTTGTTCCAAGCCTCTGTGTGGCTTTGTCACCGCTTAGGGCTAAAAAGAAAAAGAAAAAGAATTTCCATTACATCCTGTAGGATAGGATCTGACTCACCCACTCACCATTTGCTAAAATATGAGGATGTAACAGAGGTGAGAACTGAAAGCCCAAAATGTCCATTAGTCACATGTTGCATTGAAGAACTGCAGCCAGAGAAACTGGTACTGAGAAGTATCTTTGCTCAATCTCTGGACAATAGATAATCGTTGTTTTAACCTCCAAAGAGTTGCAATGGTGAATGAGATGGTCAGCTGTAAAGACTGAAAGCCTGTGCTGATCAAACTGTGCAGAAACTCTCTCTCTCTCTCCTGTGCATGCTCATGTTCTAAAAATTTAAATGTTAGTTAGATGACATGAATGTAGGAAATGTAAGATCTCATGTCCACTTTTCAGACCAATTCCCTCACTAAATATGAAGCATTAGTGCTGAATATTCTGCACACTGATAGCAGCAGCACATTAGAACTCTGTACTGGACAATATCACTCTGCAGTTGACGATTTGTCTCATTAATAAAAGTCCCTCCCCCCGTGCCAGACTCATTTATATGTAAGTTAAAGTTGGTTAGAATCATTTAGAGACTAGTTGTAGTTTTATAATAAACTCAACAAACCTGTATCTGTCTTTTGTCTTATCATAATATTATTACATTTTTCCTGACTCTAGGAGCCATGTATGCACATTTACTATTGTCTTTTAACCGGCTGGTGAATGCTGCAGTTGGGGTTCGGGTGTGTTTGAACAGCATTTGCTTCACTGACATCTAGTGGTCTTAAATCACAACAAATTCTATCCAGTGCTCTGGTAGTCTGAAGAAAACAAATTAGACATGGGATAAAACAAATCATGCAGCTTTCTGGCATAAACTGATAGAAACGGTTGATTTTTTTGACTTTTTTCCAGTTTGTTAAAATTCTCTTTGACAGAACATGCTGTTGATTTGCATCAATCTCACCCACAAAATACTTGATGATGCAAGAAGGTGCCAAGCAATGACAAGAAAATTTAGCCTCCAATAGACAACTAGCTCAGTGTGTAGCTGCATGTGCATGTGTGTGAACAAATACTAAAGAAGCTGAAAATCAAAGTGGTTCTTTTAACTTTCCTTTCCACAAAGCTGGCCAAAGTATTCAGCTAAAAAAAAAAAAAAAAACTAGGCGATGACACTGTAAACCAGTGTCAAGAAAAGCAAAGAAATATCTTCTAAAATATATTTGGTGCTTTCAATTAGTGACCTACACCGGCAGAACCCCGTGTTGCTGTGACTGTGTGGGTTTGGGTGCGAGGTAACCAGCCTTTTTCATGTACCTGGGTGTCTCAGGAGCCCTGGTAGGTTTCCTGGAAACGAGCCGTTTCCTCGAAGATCAGTTCCTTCAGCCTCTCCTTGGGAAGGTCATCCAGCTCCATGGAGAAAGTGAAGGGCTCCTCTGCTACTGGCTACACAGAAACACATTGCACAAACTTCAACTAAAAGCTCAAATATCGCTCTAAAAATAAAGTCTCGGTGCTGAAAGGAGAGAGAAGTGTGGTTTGGTACACTGCTGTACGCAGTTATTAAACATATAAGAGGCAGCTGGAGCTCATGAAGTTGTGGTTTGAACCCCCCCCCCCAAAAGTTAGGTTTTAAGACTACTGCTGAAAAGTGGGTTTTAAATTAGAATCTAAAATGCATTCACGACACAACAAGAATAACAACAAAAGTGCAATTCAGTGGAAGCTGTATTTCTAGAAAGCCATGTAATAGCAATGGATAAAAACCTTCATTTACAGTACAGCATTAAGATTATGTCTATGCTGATGTAAGATGTGATGTGATTAGCCCTTACATTCTTTAACAACTCTCAAGCTGAACCATGGAGCACAACTTAATACTAATTGCATTCCAAACACAGCTAAGAGGATTCCCGGCACGGAGCAGAAAGGCTCACAATTAAATCCTGGCTCATGGTTAAAAACAATGAGAGACATGTTTGAATGAATAAGTCCTTCTGCCTCCAACATTTGTGCAAATCTCAAATCTCACTCGAGTCGTGTTGTTGACGTTTTTCAGTTTGTGCAAATTCCTCTCTAGAGTACAGTTTTATTATTGATAGATTGAGCTCTGAATCTTCAGTTTTTAGAAATCTGTCATTTCTTTGCAGCTTTTCACCTCTTGCAACCTGACGCCTTGTAAGTGATGTCACTGATTGCCTTGTGCTGCAGAAAGAGAATAACTCATGAATCAGCTTGAAATGGTGGCTCTGTGTGTACGTACCTCGTCTGTGGGGTCGTAGTACTGCTCCAGGTAAGGATGAGCCAGGGCCTCCTCAACGCTGATGCGCTTGATCGGGTTAAAGGTCAGCATGCGGCCCAGCAGGTCCAGAGCTGTGTTAGATTGATTAGGAGCTTTAGTTACTTCAGTCACCAGGTACAGTAATATGAAGAACTTATTATACTAAAACAACCAAAGATATAAAAGAGTTTTGGTAACACTTTATTTGACTATCTCTATGCCTCTCTCTATAACGCATTATAAATGTATTTATAATGCGTTATAATGACATTATAGCACTGTATAACTATAGTTATAAACACTCATAAATCATGATAAGGCTTTATAACAATGAGCATAACACATTATAGAGCATTTTATAATGGCTTATAAGGTCAAGTATTATAATACTTCATGATTGCTGGTCCCTTGCTAACTGATTTTTGTTGCAAGGATCAAAGGGTATATTTTGACATTTTCACAATTATTTACTTATTTTTCATTCACTGTATTGCTGGAAATAAAGAAAATCATACATTTTGATATTTAAGTTAGAGCTACAAAAACAAACTACACACCACACACACACACACACACAGGTTTGTTTTGCTATTCTTGTGAGGACCTTCCATTGACATAATGCAATCCCTAGCCCCTTACCCTAACCCTAACCATCACAACTGAATGTCTGACCCAAACCTTTATCCAAACCATAAACTTTTTGTATTTGTAACCTTAACCCTAAAACCAAGGCATCCTAGTATAATCCTTGTGACGACCAGGCAAAATGTCCTCACAAGACAAAATGTCCTCACAAGAAAGGTTGTTTGTCAAGAGTTGGTCCTCACAACTACAGCAAAACATGCGCGCGCGCGCGCGCACGCACACACACACACACACACACACACACACACACACACACACACACACAATGCTATGAATAATTTTGCAATGTGCTATACTGTAAATATACACATATAACCACTTCACTGGATGTTGAAGTTAAAGCTCTAAACTGTACTAGCTCCTGCAAATTGCTCTTATGTTCTGTTCTGACATTCCAGTTTTAAAAATGATTATGCGTCACCGTACCTTTTGAGTCCGCCTTGCCGTAGAGCTTTTCCCAGGGGACCTTGGGTTTGTCAGGCAGGGCCTGCAGGTAGTTCCTCGCCTTCATGTTGATAATGCAGTTCAGATCTTCTTGAGATGGGGAGCCAAGGACGCCTGCACAGAGAAGAGAGTGAGGGACATGGCAGATCGTGCTTGTCAGTGCACTGAAAGTCCGACAACAAAAAAAAAGTGTTGCTCACCCTATTTTCAGCTCAATCACATCTACCAGTTACTTTGCTGATTTTTTTTGAGACCAAAATGATGCAAGTTGAGTTTTCAAAAGGTTGAAGTTGCTTGAATGATGAATACTATAAAGTTTTTATGTACATGCTGCTTAAATTGTTGGAATTTGAAGGATAACTCAGCAAACAAAGACTGAGAAAAGAAAATCGTCTGGCAAACAATAACTGATGAATGTACCAGGTGCTTCAGATAACTTCAGTGTTAACATTTTGTTGCGACTTTACCCAGTATGTGGTTGAGCTGGTCCAAATAGTGTTTCCCAGGAAAGATAGGCCTGTTGGACAACATCTCAGCCAGGATGCAACCCACTGACCAGATGTCAATGGACTTGGAGTAGCCCTGAGATATAAACAAATGTGTTGTACGCACAGTCAACAAACTAAGAAGCTGTTCAGTCCAACAGATAATCCACAGCAGCTCCTCACACTCCTACCTTTGAGTTGAGCATAATTTCTGGAGCCCTGTACCAACGCGTGGCCACGTACTCGGTCAAGAAGCCTGTGTGGTCGTGCTCAGGGTCGGCTATCCGCGCCAGGCCAAAGTCACAGATCTGAGGATGGAAAAAAGGGTCAGAGGTCAGAATCATCGGCCTGTAGCTGATATTTACAAGCCAAGGCTCATGTTTACAGACTTCAAGAGTGGGCACAGCTGTAAATGTTTTAAGCTTTTCCCTAAACTAGAAGAGCCACTTCAGACGGTTCTACATCTCCACTGTTTCCCACTTTTATGCTTCTCCCAAACTTTACTTCTCCTGCATTACTTTCTAATCTAAAGCTCTTACTTTACCATCTTCTAATTTTGCAGGACAGCTTTTTAATGGTTGTACATCACTCATCATCACTCACCAATCGGTGATGCTTAAAACCCTTTCTCTTAACTTGTATGCCGTGTACTTTAATGTGTGGTTTCCTTCATTTCCCAGGATGCATTATTGCTAGCCTCAATGAATCCATTTACCTTAATATCCTGTGGGTACATCTTCTCAAACATCACAAGCAGAGGATGTAAATTATTCTTCATCTTTCAGTCATCCCACATATATTGATCAACTACATGTTACAAGTTATGAAGCGTGAAAATATGAATATCTAGCAATGTGGAGGTGCAGAGAGAGACGTGACAACACAACAGGGCTGATGTTGCCAGCTGATGAGAGGCCACGCCCTTCACAGATGAAACATCCTGCAGCTGTATTGTGTTCTGGACAATGCCTTTAAAAACTCGACAATGAATGTTATTCATTTAGATCCTCATTAATAAACTCCATTGTAGACAGGCCAGGCAGTATTTCACTTATGGTCTGTTAACATAACAACACGCAGGCTTGAGAGCAACGTAGAATCAGGAAAGGGAAATGCCTTTAGAGAACATTTTACAGCATCTCAAGCCAACTGTGAGTCATTAAATGAAGTATCTGGAAATTTGATTCCATGCTTGCTGCACAGTGAACGGTTAGCCTAAAGTAGATTAAACCTAGATTAAAAATAGTTAAGCCAATTCCAGTTACATGACATATAAGACACGCGCAGACCAGCAGGATGCACAGAGGAGGTGACAAGGGCTCCTCTGCATTGTCACGAAACTCTTAAGGCTTAATTTCAAGGCTGAAGTTCTGTATCATTTAAAAAAAAGCTGGGGTCAATCCATCACCCTTATCCTACATTCCTCAGATTCCTTTTCAATCTTGAGAGCTGGTGTAACATGTTACTGGCACCAATGCTTAAATCAACATTATAATTCTTGTGTTATATTTTTTTAGTTAACTTAGAAAAAGCATTTGATTTTAATGCACCATGTGAGATTAAGGAAATGTATAGTTTTAGCAAAAATGAACCAGTCACCATGAGAATGTTTAATATCTACAGTGCACTAAAGTTACAACATATAAACAAACCAAAATTGGAGCTTTTGGTGTAAGCAGTGATGATACAGTGTGTGGGCATGTGTGTGTGAGCTGACCTTGAGGTCGCAGGTGGTGTTGATGAGCAGGTTGGAGGGCTTGAGGTCACGGTGCAACACGTTGGCTGAGTGAATGTACTTGAGGCCTCGCAGGATCTGGTAAAGGAAATAGCAGACGTGGTCGTTGCTCAGCTTCTGGCTCTTCAGCAGTTTGTACAGGTCCGTCTCCATCAGAGTCTGCACGATGTAGCTGGAAGGATGCACGGGTCAAGGAGCACAACGACGGGCCGACGGTATCCACGGACACCAGGAGAAACATAAGGATGGCTCAGCTTTGTCCAAAATTATTCAGCAACGTAATTTATGACCAACTGACCAAGTGTTGCTGAAACATAGTTTATATTATGTTTGAAACAGCGTTGTTTAAACAGGTATTTGCTCCGATCCTTTAACTTCGGGGCACAATAATTTCTCTGGCCTGTTTTCTAGACTTACAATCTTTTATGGAAAACTGAGAACTTTCAAATGTAGTGAAGCTGGTGAAAAAGGTGCAATAATTGTGGTGCAATTGTTTGTTCCTCAAATCAGATATGAACCTTAAATTAGCAACTATAGTGTGCTGTGTCTCGTTTGCAAGTCATTCTATAAAGAACACACACAGTTGCAAGGGCCCTAAGCATCCAGAGGAGTCTAAAATGTCTGCACTAATAGTGAGAAATGTCCTTTGGCAGACTCACAGGTTGGTCGGTTCACCACTTCAGTCCAGACTGAAATATCTCAACAACTAATGGATGGGATGAGGTTCACATTTTTGGTTTTGAGTCATCAACTATCAGGTCAAAAATTCAATTTCTCCTATGCTTTCGTTCATGACCAATAGGTGCAAACCTAATGTCATGTCAGCTGTATTCTTTGTTTAGTGTTAAAGAGCAGGAGTAGGATTTAGTGGCATCTCCTACATTCATCCAACGCCAACATCCCATGCCTCCCTTCACCCCTCCCTTTCCGAGCGTGTAGGAGAACCTGCAGTGGCCTTGGCTTAAAAATAAAAACCTTGCCAAAGACCACCAACCAGTCGAGCTACATCTTTCCTAATCAGGATTCATCACAAGTCAGTAACAATACAACTAAAGAGATCAAACAAGAAACACACACACACAGACACACACACAAATACAAGGCCATCACACATTTCCTTTCCGTCGTTCAGTGGACAAAGCAGCTTTTCAGAGAGAGAGAGAGAGCAGAAACTCAGCAGCACCTCACAGTCCAGTGCGAGCTGTTTTACAAAAGGTCAGGACTGTTGCTCAGGCTGTCTGAAAAGACCCACTTGAATAATGTGGGTAATTGGTAACGACGGACATGTTGAGTCTAAACTAGTAAAATACTTGATCATCCAGTGTCCAGGTGTATGATAAACTAGGTATTTGCCGACATTGGTGCCTTGACATCCCAGAGTACTTCTTGCATGTTAAACTCTAGAATATTTTAAAACATCTATTAGACAAAGCTATTAAACAAACAATCTCAGTGTACATCCAACATCTCAAAACATCTGAATTGATTGATATATATTTCATACTTAGCCTTTTAGTTTAGCTCGTCTGGCCACAAACGTCAAGTCACAAACTGTCTCTAAGTATTTCTTATTATTATTACTGTCGCACAGAACTCTTGCTCAATCTAATCTTGAAGCTCTATGTCAAGAGAATAGTGGCTGATAGGCTGGATTAATAACCACTTTATTTGTTTGGTTTAACCTCATCACATGGACACACTGACAAACACAATTTTTTGGCTTAGTTGCAGCAGAATTCTCAAAGCTGTGCACCGAAAATGAAGAAACAAAGCAAAGAGAAAGTCACTGCATACTGTTTTGTCAAAAGATATTAAATGCAACATGGCCAGATGTTTAAATTAACATCTTTTGAGTGTACCACTTATACTAAGTGCAGCAATAAAAAAATAAAAAGGGCTTTTTTTTAAGCATTTCTTTTTTAAACTTGAGATGATTCATGAGGAAATTTGACTGATTTGGAGGCTGCACTATGACATGTCAGCAACTGTGCCGTGTTCTCTCCATCAGATGTGCTGATTTGACCTCACACACACACACACACACACACACACACACACACACACACACACACACACACACACAGTCAAAAGCTAAGGATGGATCATGGTCTGGTTTTTTTGTTTTTAAAAAACATCCTATATAATAGTGTGATTCAATCTAAGCTGAGGGAATAAGTGAGACCTTTCCTGCAGAGTATTAAAGGATACACATCCCTCATGTTGTCAATGTGCCGTGCCCTGAGAATGTCGTTGATGCCGATGATATTCTCATGGTGGAAACGCAGCAGGATCTTGATTTCTCTCAGTGTGCGCTGGCAGTACGTCTGGTGCTCAAATGGGCTGATTTTCTTGATGGCTACGCGCTGGCTTGTCATGTTGTCCAGAGCGGAGCTGGAAAGGGAGGAAGTGGAAAGAAGCACAAAACAGGTCTCATATTACACACTGCACAATTCACGCGCAATGACGGCATCAGAAACCGGGCTAACGCTAAGCTTCAAAAAGGGCGTTGCAGAATGCCGAGATGCACATGTGACACTTTCTTTTTGCAGTGAAATGTCGTGAAGTGCTGTAGGTGTAGGCCTGAGTGTAGGTGCAGAGGCAGTGTGGTGTAGGTGTAGAGTAGATGGAGAAGAGGCAGAGCTGAGAGCAGCTGTGTGTGTGGTGTGTTTCTGGGACCCTTGAATTTACTGTTAATCCCCCTGTAGTGTTTGGGGGCCAAATTATGAAACCCCATCAAACCCATTACTAATCTTCTTTGAGGGGGGGAGGAAAAACACCCAAGCTAGATTTTTTTACACAGACACTCACTCTGAACAGGAAGAACAGTTACATCACATCTTTCCTTTCCTTTTTCTCTTATTGCATAAACTGGGCATGTTCACACGCCTGTGAACCTTCTTCAGTGGCTGAAACACAGTGGCATGAACATACAGAACTGGATGCATGCAGTGGTTAAAAACCACATCTGTACAAAACATCTGGATCAGTTTTAAAGCTGGTGTACTTAAAACAATTAAGCTCTAATTGGTTTTCTTTCACTGAACCAACTATGTGGATGTTGACAATGTTTACAAACACCAAATGCTGCAACAGTGGGATCACATGACCGTGATGACACAGACTAAACAGCAGTGTGCTGTCACACTCCTGCTGGAAAATGACAGGGATCTACACTCGCGTTCAGATGAATGTGTGGGCCCGGCTCTCATGCTACCATCCACTCTGCGCCGACACGCAGCGCAGTCACATCTGATCGTGTTCAGCCTCGACAGGAATGACTAGGCGTTGATGTCAAGTGCAACAGGGTTGCTTAACACGTCCACACAGGGCTGTAGATCACACTAAGCGATAACACGAGGACAGGCCTCGCTACAACTGACAAATCCCACCCGCATCCTCTGCACCAGCTCTGCTGCAGGCTCAAATGTTCAAGCAATCACAGCTCGGGCAGAGATGAGTGCGATTAGGAGACTGGTGTCGGACGTGTAAAAAGGTTGTGGCGATAACTAACTCAAAATTGCGGTCAGATGCAGTCTGCAAAAGATTCCTCATCGCAGAGCAAACTACGTCCTGCGCAATCACTCTCAATCTTGTTTCCTGTAAAGCTCATAGCCACGCCTGTAGCTAGTCTTGCTAGTCTTGCTAACCACAACACTGTTTGCATTGAGGTTTTAAAATGCCCAAAACTGCTTAAAATACACACATCGTGACAGCGCTTATGTCAACTGAACGACGCTTGTTGAATACATCGGCTAATGTTAGCATGCTAGTAGTATTTGCTAGTAAACAGCTTGTGTTAGCTCGCACTTTTGATTCAGATAACGCTACTACGGTGGCCCGACAGAGGCGACAACTCACCAGACCATCCCGTAAGCCCCCTCCCCGATGTAAGACAGGTTCGTGTAGCGGGGGCCCACGTCAAACATCTGACCCTTCACGGACTCGCACCCGGGCTTGGGTCCCGCTGCGGGCGCTCCATCATGCGCCACCGTGCCAGCCGCCCCGGCAGCAGCAGCGCTGTTGGAGCCTGCGGCCCCGACCGCTGCGGTGCTGCTCGAATCCGCCATTCTTGCTCTCCGAAACCGCTCCTGCTGCTCTGTCGGTGTGTTACAGCGAGGGAACACCGGCGCCGTCTGCACGGTTCAACGTCTGTCCGAGTTTTCAACCGAGCGGATCGTTGGATGGACGGAGCGCTGCGGCTCGATCAGGGCCCTCTTTTACTACTGAGGAGTAAATGGATTTCGTGCGTGAACGCGGATTTGGTCTCAGCACCGAGCGTAAATGCGCGTGCCAATCTACGGTAATGCTGGTGCGTTAGATGTGCTTAGTGGAGCGACTTGTTGGGGCGGAGTCGCGTCATTTGTCCACAGGCGCCGCCCGTTCAGCTCCATTGTGACAGGGAAACAAGCGTAGCCTGGAACATAAACACGCAGCAGCCGCGAGTGGGCGGTGCCCAAATATGCTGCACGCTGCCTGTTGTGACAAGAATAAAAGACTTTATGATCAAATTGTCCTCTTATGGATTTTTTTTGTCTTTATCTACGCCTGAGTACTCTTAGTGCTGACTTATAATTGTTGTGAACGCATTGTGGCATTTATGAACTTTTATTACAGCACTGTGCCCACAGTTAGTCTTTTTTGGTTTACATTTATAAGGACTTTATTGCATATTATCACCATTATTTTATTTAAAAACAGAATACAAAAGATAAAATAAAAAGTGCAACAAAAATGAATGCTTTTGAAGTTTGTGATAAATTATGAATGAAAAAAATATAGATGAATCATTTCAATATTGACCTATCCATCTTTTTTCTTTTTTCCAAACTTTGCTTTACTTTGATTAATTGTAAAAGAGACCGATACAACAAATAAACAAAGAATAAATACTGGACTCTTATCACCATGGAAACGAGTGCGACTGCTGTAACCACGCCTCTTCATTACGCCAGCGCGCCGGGCGGAGTACTTCCTGGTTACTCAGTACTGCATGTTGTAGCTCTTGTGCCATTGATTTATTGGTCTTGGGTATGGTACATTTTCTCCTGCGACGTGACTGCATCGGACGGCTTCGTCTAGCACTCACTCTCTTCGGACTCCCGTTCACCATCTGCAGTCCCGGAGTCAGGTATGAGTTGTAATGTTAGCTACAAAGCTGTAACTAAAAGCTATCCCCGTTTGACATTATAGGACACTTTCTACGTTAAGCTAACAGTGTAATTGAAAGTGTACTTAGTTATGTTTTGCAGTATCTGTTTCTATTAAGGTCCTTGATTACTTACATTACTAACAGAGCCAGGCGATATTATTAAAGTCAATAGTACATAAGATAACCTTTAGCTAACTATTTTTGATAGCAGTGAACAGTATATTGAGGTGCAAAATTAATGTCATTATTTCCATTTAACATCATTAATATGAAATCTAATGTCCAACAAAATTCAACAAATAATCACGCAGAGTTAGATAAAAGTAAACCATTATTATTTAGTTGACAGATGTGTATTGTAGTAAAACAGAAGCAACGTGTTGTCACAATATGCTCTAGTGAGAAGTGGTTAAGTGTGTGGCTTCCTTCTGCATATATGTGTTGTCAGTGTATGGCTGATGATTTTATGCTGCTGTCACTTGATGGGGAAGGTTTTTTAGGCTGAAGAGCCAGTAGGATGAGGAATGCATGTGGGGTGGCGCCAGGTCCACGCTGCTGCATTGAAGACAAAGCAAGGCTTAGTTACTGGATTTTCATGTCTCACATTTCCTCCCCCGCAGACCTGCCTTCTCCTGCTCTTCGTACAATCCTTTCAGGATCAGCAGAACCATCAGATCCATCAGTAACAGTTGCTGTAACCTCTATACGACCAGTGTCCAAACGATGCCATCCTCAGTGGCGCCTCATGTCAAGTCCAGATGCCCCCAGTATCCCGGGTCCAAAGTCAAGCGCTTCCTTGTGCCTGATGATAAGGTGGACTGGAGCCAGAACTGGCCACAATATAATCCAGTCAGCCACACCGACCCATCAGTTTTAAAGAAGCCATCATGGGCAGATCCTGACATTGGGTGAGCAGCACATGCCTAACTAAACATGCATCACATGAAGGATTGTACTGTATGTTAAATAATTGTACATCAGTTGACTTAATAGTTGAAAATATTGGTTAATTTCTTGGCTCTTGTGACTGTGGCATTCTGACTGTCATGCATGCTGTTTGTTTTAAAAGAACAGCTGGAGTTTATTCATTCCAGTTTTGATGCCTTTGTTTTGCAGTTCTTTCTCTCCACAGTTCAACACTGTGGACGGAGCCGTGGACAGGACAAGCTTTGAGGGGAGCTACAAAAAGGAAAAAGGAAAGCCACTGTAAGTTACTGATTCCTAAAAGAAATGGTTTCTACAAAGGTCTCCCTGACACGTAGATAACGTTAGTGATTCTTCCAAATATGTTGGTTTTGCTCAAAAAACTGGTAGTTCACATCTGTATTCAGTAATTTTCAGTCATTGAAGAATAGAAAGTGTACTCAAAACGAAAGTGAGAGTGTCCACAACTTATCTATTACTGCTAATGTGATAGAAGTAATTTTCCTAATGTTCCCTTCACATATAGCAGTAACTGCAGTGAGCTGCTGTCCTGGATGATGATTCTCAGAGGGATCTGTAGAATTAGCAACCCTTTCACATTATGGGGAGTTACTTCATTAAATGTTAATATCAAAGACATTACTTAAATAATCTTCAATACTAATGAACAAACATGTAAGGATGACTGGTCAAAGCAGGACGGTGAGCACTTGTTCTAAGAGGTTAAGTCTTAAATTGGAAGTTCTGCAATTCTCTTATGTAAATGTTACTCAAGAGTTTTGTCTTCATATAAGTATTTCTTATGTTAATTATGAATTTTAAAGTAATTACAAATATGTCTTAAATATATACATTTGCAAATTCACTTTTCACTCATGTAGAAATCCTCGTGGACGCACAGGGGTGACGGGTAGGGGTTTGCTGGGACGATGGGGACCCAATCACGCGGCAGATCCAATTGTCACCAGGTAACGTTTAATTTACTAATACTACTTATACTAATACTAATCATAGTTCATTACTCTAAAAACTCTTTTTATAAATGATTGATGGCCTGATGTGTGCCACTGTCTGGCAGATGGAAAGTAGATGCCAAAGGAGCAAAGATTACACACCCGGTCTCCAAACGGCCTATCCTGCAGTTTGTGTCCATCAAGAGGAAAGACTGTGGGGAGTGGGCCATTCCTGGGGTGAGTGAGTTTTGCATTTCCTTTTCAAGCTTTATTGATGAGATGTGTTGTTTTCCCTCTGTGTGTCTCTGTCACTTTGTGTCATTCTACCTTGCTCTTCATTTTGCCTGTCATGATATGCTGACGGCTATTCAAGAACACTCAGGGACTGAGTGGTTTCGGATATATAAGATGTTCCTGTGATGTGCTTGCTTGTTTGTGCTTGTTTTGTAGGGGATGGTTGATGCAGGGGAGCAGGTCTCTCTCACGCTGCAGCGGGAGTTCTCGGAGGAGGCGTTGAACTCGTTGTCAGTCCCACCATCAGAAAGAGCAAAAATCCACGAACGCATCAACAAGCTTTTCAAATCACCAGGGTTCCTGGTCAGCAATTGACACCCTCTCACTTCTTTACTGTCACATTTTAGACAGCAAGCGCTTTTAAGAGGAAACCTAAAATGTCTTTACCTCCTTCAGGTCTTTAAAGGCTATGTAGATGATCCGAGAAATACTGACAACTCTTGGATGGAGACAGTTGCTGTCAACTTCCATGATGATTCAGGTATCAGTAATTAAGAAGAATGTTTTTTGGCTTTTTCCCCTTTTTAAAAACGTGTTATTGTTCTGAAGACATTGTCTGTCCGGGGACAACAAACAGCGTTCTTTGTAGGGCAATGACATATCTTTGTTGTTTCTGCAGGCAACAGTGTGAGCGAGCTGCCGCTGCAAGCTGGCGATGACGCAGGGCAAGTCAAGTGGGTTGATGTTGACTCGTCCTTCCAGCTCTATGCCAGTCATTCACATTTCCTGGAGCTGGTTGCCAAAGAGAGGAAAGCCCACTGGTAACCAAGGTCGAAAGACTCTGTTCTGACCTAACAATGAAGGAATCTTTGTGTGCTGAGTGCCTGTGCATTTAGGACACCAAACCTGAATCTTCCCTCACTAATTTAAACATAATAATTTTGGTTGTAATGGTGGAAGCCTAAAATGCATCTCATTAGGATGACACATGTATGTCCACTATACAATGTACAGCATCATTGTAACCATGTGGTTTTCGACTCATACAGCAGAACTTATGAAGTGAATGAAACTAGCTGGTTGAGAGCTGCAGTTTTTGATTCCCTGCTTGGGAGAAGCTTAACATGAGACTGTAAAATGCAAGATGCTGCTGAGTGGCACACCACATTATTTCTGTTGGCACAAATTATGCTAATTTATTCACTGTTAACAAGGATCACATTAACCCAGCGTGATCATGGAAGAACAAACACAATGAGCTGCAATGAACATAACACATACTACATTAACTTAAGTGTGACAAAGAGGGGCAATCAAAATGAAGAAGTGTAGACTCACTTTGATCTTTACATGTTGAAGCTTCCCACACAGCCCAGCAGTGCACTGACGCTGAGCTCAGACAGGCTGAAGCTAGAGGATGAACATGTTTTCAAGTGACAACAGACGGTGGAAAGCAAAGGCCATCTCACACTCAACAGCCTGCCTTTATGAAACCCTTCAGTACGTGTCATCTCACTGCCGGGCAGACTTTGTAATGAGGCAGGAATGGAGGATTACGCATTTGATGGCTTGTATCTGTTGGGATTCATGATGCAATCACGAAACACGTGAACCATTCTGTCATCAACAGACAACCAAGCTTAAAGTGGTTTCAATAATGAAAATGAGACCCATAATCTTAAGTATCTTGGACATAACATAAAAATCTTTCAACAGATACAAAATGCAATATTCTGTTTGCTATGCCCACTAGGAGCCTGTGGGAAAGGGAGAAGAAAGTGGCTGTAATTGGGTTTATCAAGTGGGAACCTCTTACAAGAAAAACTTCATTGAATTAGGTCACACAACAGGTCTACCAGGCGCCAGAAATCCTATAAGCTCTTTTTTTATTTGCACTCATCACTGCTCAGACCACAACATTTGCCTACATGGCATGATATTCAGTTGTTTGAAGGTATGATACCAGCAGCTGTGTGTGGGGAGGTTCTAAAATTCAGAACTCACTATTATACAGTCAACACATTATACAGCATAATACTAAAAATATTCACACCCATACATTGCACATTCAGCTCTGGTGGACTCCCAGTTCTCTCAGACCACTTACCAGCTCCAGTGGAGCATTTACAGTATGAGCACTAATAGCATATGTTGTTGCAGGAAGGGAGAGTATTTCCCATCCAGATTTCCCTAGTTGTACTCCTCAAGTTGGCAACCTACCAGTAACAAAAGCCTCTAGCCTTTGTTTTCTAAGTTTTGGCTTGCGGTTAGTGCAAAACAAAGTTAATTAACAGTAAGATGAGAGAGCTCTTTTGCCCTGATGCACCATGTGATTAAATAATTGTACTTATTTTTATTATTATGAATAGTATTATGCATAAGGTTTTGCTGATCTGTATATGCAATAAAATGAAGATGACACCAGAGGAGTCTAGTACTGAGAGTGTCTGACACCAAACGTATGATCTTGTGTTTTGTGTTATTCATTTCAGTCTCTTGAAATCATAAATCATTGTGAACCTTTGAATTGATTTGTCCATTTTTCCTCATAAAATATATGTGTCTTGAAAATGATTGTTATGCATTGTGCACTGTATGTTGTGTCTCAACCTTCATGGTTGCATTAATGGCAGTAATCTTGATAATGTTTATGCAAACCTTTAGACCTTATGCACTATAAAATTCTACAAAGCTAATAAAAAAAGCAATTATTTGTTTTTTTGTTTGATCTATTGTACATCAATGTCTGATTATTGTCTAAGGAATTCCATTATGAAAAGGTAAAACGTGGCTTGTCTTGAACTCTTAAATTGTGTGCACTGGGACTGATCTTTTCACCAGCTCAGTGCAACACTGCTGCCTAATAATGGGTGGTCACATCTGTAATCATTGACAAAAGAGAGTATAAGGTTTTTCCCAGTGGCCTTGAACCAGATCGGCCTCCTCACTCAAATGGCTTCAAATCAGACTATATGTAACGACAAGACAGTAAGATAGGTAAGATAACATATACCTTAATTGTCCCACAGTGGGCAAATTTACACAAGGAGGTGCAAAAGAGTATTTTAAAGTTTATAGAATGTGTAATTTGTGTTAAGAGGAAATGTGTCCTCACTTATAAATGGTAGTGTTTTCAGTCCAGGTTCAGTGTTAAGCACAGCCTAACTGTAATGTGGATTTAATTTGCAAACACAGCCTTTTCTGTGTGTAGTTCTTAATCTAATGGTATACATAACTGCATTTGTGCTGCAGGCAGTCTTGCTGAAAGTAAAAACTGATTACATCATCCTCACATAATTTTGAAATGAAAGTGTATCTTTTCTATCTAACCTTATCAATACATTATATAAAGTCTAACTTGTCATTTTATGAGTTTTTGTAAACTAATGAACATTTTTCATCCTCTCATCCCATCATTCTCCATCAGATAGATACATGTATTTTTTTTAAATGTTCACTTTTTATTGTAATTATCTTCCTCAGACATTTTATCTTCAATGAGACATAAAGTAAAAAAAAAACCAACAAATTCTGTTGTTTAGCTTCTGACCATTAGCATTTTGCCTTTATAAACTTTCCATTTACACAAAAAATATTTTTAGTGACGTGAAAGCCTGAAGAAAACTATCTGTCGTGTACACGTGTGACGCTCATAGACTGCTACAGCCATACAAGGGAAGAACTACACTACCCATAAGCCTCTGCGACAAAAGCCGCTCTAGCTGACGACGTGGCCGAGTTACGTTTCAACCCCGTGTTTCAACGGACCGGGGCGATTCAAACGAGGCAAACCGGCTTTGTTCACTGCTGCTTCAGAAAGTCCTGGACTTTAGATGCTTGGGCAAGTTTCTCAAGAAGTTTGATATCATCACTGTTTAACAATGTCTGGGAAAATCAAGAGCCGAAGTGCCGCAAACGCAGACTCCATTACCGGCGGTGTGTCCTGCGACGAGCGCATCTTGCGGGATTGTCATCAGCTGTACACGGATACAGATAGCGGTGAGTTGGCTCACAGATGATGTGCTGCAGTCAAATCCACCATGGAAAACGCCAGTGTTTGCCTATTTGATAATAAAAGCCAAACTAGATAACTATTTGCTGACTTTGTGTTTAGCTAGCTAACTTAGTAAGTTAGCCCTGGTGCAGGGGGCTAACAAACCGTTAGCTAGCTAATAGACAAGGGTTCTATGATTTGACTGACTTTGAGCTGGCCTGCGTTCATGCCAGACCAATTAGATTTACACATCTGTAGCACCTTGTGGTAAGTTTTGAATTAAAGATGAGTCAGCTGCACAACCTTTTTGTATTGTAGCCCCCTCAGCAAGGGGCGTCGCTAGGAATTCTGGATCTCCAAAAATGGTACATTAGTTTTTAAAATGTCACCTATGCTTTCTCTAAGTAAAACGAATAGTGAAATAATACACTTACTAAAATGGTCGCCCTCCACCAGCTTCTGATCACACTAGTCTTGCTCTTGAGTCCAACAGGTGCAACCAGAGCACCATCATGCCTCCAGTTTTGACTGATAGATGCATCCTTGATTTTACTGAAACCAGTGCATCAGTTGTAAAATGTGATGTGATTATTTAGATCATGTTCTCTGTTTTGTTCAGGATTGATCTCAGTTGCTGAATCTGTTGGTGTGAAGTTGCTGCCGCCCAGGAAAAAGATCACTGTGTTGCTGATGGGCAACCACTCTGCTGGGAAAAGCTCCTTCATCAACTGGTAAATACACGAATCTTTGCAGAGAGCAACTCTGACCACCCGAGAAACTATTCAGAAACTAAAGAGGAGATGCAGCAGAAAGCAGCATGTTAAAAGCTGTAACAGTACTCTAACTGAAACATGAACAGCTGTTTCAGCTGTTATTTGTGTCTTTAGCATTCTATTATATATCCCTTCTTGGCACAGTTTTAAGTGCAATTTATATTTATATGCAATCCATAATGCATGAATGCTTTTGGACTGAAGACAAATCTGACCTGGAAACAAATATTTCTCCTCAGTGAAGTACTCAATTGTTTGTTACCAGTTCCTTTTTTTCTTATGGTTTTTTTTTTTTTTTGGTCAGGTATGTCGAAGAGCACATCCAGCGCACTGGAGTGGCTATTGAGACCCAAGGCTTCAGCTTTGTTACAAGTGGGCGCAAGAGAGAATCTCTCACAGTGAGTGCAGCAGACAAAAACAATGAGTGCCATTTATTGTAAAATATGTGTATATTTGACAGAGGAACAAATGACAATGTGAATATCAAATTGTATTCCTCATCTCACAAGATTGACTTTTCATTTAGTCTCAATGTCCATTGCAAACTTTCCCTTTTAAATTATTGTTCATGAACATGAACTTGAATTAGTTCCTCACCAGTGCTTTCAGTACTTCTGAAGATCCCGATACCTGGTTCACAAACGCACTGTATCTTTGACTGATTTGGGTCTGTTTTTCTTTTTTCTTTAGGGAAATGCCACCCTCCATCTATATCCACACTTCAAGCCTCTGCAAGAGTTCAAAGGTGAGATTTCAGCTCAAATCGCAATCCTTCCCCGTTCTGTTCTAAGCCCTTTGTCTCCCCTCAAGCTGCTGCCACACTGATCCATTCCCAATTTCTCAGCATTTTGGTGGAGAGATTTACTGCCTTGTTGACAGCTCCTTGGCCGTAGTTTGTCTGCAGCAACAACACAGATCGATCAGTGTGGCAGTACCCTCACACTTCTTGTCTTTTGAGAACACTGACTGGCTTCTGCATTAGGTCTTATTTTAACGTTAAGTGATCAGTCAGTCAAACATTAATAGTTAGAACTATCAAGATCTGGTGTCCTGCCTGTTTCTCACAACAATTCTCTGATCTCCTTGAATTGATGTCTAGGAGTTTCAGAGTACTTGAGCACAGAGATCTGCACGTCGAGACAGAAACGGTTCAGTCTGGTGACATTTGTGGATTCACCAGGGTTGGTGGATGGCGATATGAAGTACCCCTTTGATGTGGACGAGGTTATCCTCTGGCTGGGTGAGTGTTTGCTACTAACTGACCTTGTATGTTGTTGTAGTTATCAAGGGTCCCCTAAGTCTTTTCTGGCAGCTGGTGTTGTGACACTGAGTTATTTTAAATGTTCTTGTATAAAACTCCTCCAGTTAATGTCAAATGTCAAAATGAGTCCACATGGAGCAAAAACTAAACTGCAATAGGTTTCTTGAAGAAAAACTAATGTTTCAAAATTCATTTATACATCATCTGTAACTTCTGTGCAGGGTTGTGGGTGTTTGGAGCTTATCTTCAAACATCATAAAAAATACAGCTATCGTAAAGAGCAGGAGCTGAAGCTGGGCACGCTTCAGAGACATTTTGTGAAATTGTACATCATCTTGACCAGCCTTTGTTGCCATTTCAGCTGCAGTATTTGTGTTCCATTAGTGAGCTCTCTCCAGGTTAAGTGCTGGTATCACCACTTCCGTTCCAAGCTAACTTTTATTGCCTCAAAGCAAAAGCAATGTGTTGACAGCTCAAGTTTTGTAATCCTCTTTCAGTGGAATCATATGGTTACTGTCTGAAGCAACTGACATGATAATAAATTCTGTGTTTAAATAACAACCATGCACTTAAATACAAAAAGGATATATTATGCAATAAACATTTTGTAACAGATGGCAAATAATGGTCCTTCCCACTGTCACTCTCAGGTGATCTCTGTGACCTGATTCTGGTCTTCTTTGACCCCATGGGTCAGGCTCTGTGCAAGCGCACCCTCAACATCGTGGAGAGCCTGAATGAGAAACATGGGGACCGACTGCGTTTTTACCTGAGCAAGGCTGATGAGGCCGGGGGAGAGTCAGACAGACAGGTATGAACGGCAACAGCTTGGCTTCAAAGCTTCTGTTTTGTGAATGTCACTGTTCTTCATTCAGTTGAAGAAGAATACATTCATTCATTTAATGTAAATGTTTATACTGTCAGACAAATAAAATCTAAAATTAAATTAAATTAAATAGAACATGCCCTCTTCTCTAAATGATGCTTGGAAGCAGGAACTGACATCTTTACTCTCTACCCCTGACTTATATCTTTGTCTTTTTGTGACGGTCTCAGAGAGTAATGATGCAGATTGTCCAGGAGCTCTGCAAGCGACCGGGACTCAACAAATGCGGTTTTGACATGCCTACCATCTACATTCCTAATCCAAATAAGGTGAGGGTTGGACTTTCTTTGAGTTGTATGTGATTGTACACTTTTTTTTGGCTCGTACCTCTCCTCCCCTAACTGCTTCCTTGCACATAATTCCATGTTTGTGGCTGTTTCTGTCCCCAGCCAAGCCGCTGTATAAACCAGATCGAGGAGGTGTGTCGCACTATTGAAAAAACTATTAACCAAACGGTCCAGAACACACTCAACTCCCTGGAGAAGGATTGTGAGCTCATCAGCGAGGCCATCACTGATACGCTCGCTAATGACAGGTAACTCACAGAAACACTTTGTGCTACAGGCTGCAATATTTTTTTCTTCCAAAGTTATGCTTTATTGTTGCAGTTGTTAAAAATAAAGTACTGAGTATTTAAAATGCAAAGATGTTAAGCTCAAATAAGTGGGACAAACACAGGAGCCTTCCGAGAATAACCTTGACCTTCTGCTCTCACAGGCAGACCAGTGTTGAGAACCGAAGGGCGCGCTGTAAAAGCTGCTTCCTGACTCTTCTTGGCTTCAGCGTCCCTATGGCTCTGATGGCCCTACTGGTGCTGGGCACTCTGTCCCAGGAGCTGCTGGAGATGGCTCTGGGTCGCCACGGCACAGAGACACTTTCGCTCTACCTGGTGAGTGTTCAGCCTAGCGTATGTTGTACTTGTTGAACATATAAAGTAGTCAAGTGTAACTGAGCTCCTCTTGTAATCCACAGACTCCCGTAGTGAAAGTCTTTGACTCCCTCTCTGCGGAGCAGCAGCTGTATGGCTGTGGAGGACTGGTCCTTCTCTCCTTCCTCCTGCTCATCATCGCTCGCTTCTCCTTCAGGTATGAAATTAAGATCTCAGCACTATCACGGCTTTCATTCTGATGGTGCTGAATCTGCTGCTTTGCTGATGCTGACTGGTCACTGATTTTGTTTGCAATATTTTTTATTTTATGTCAACACTTGAACACACTGAATTTCCCCACTGTGGGACGAATAAAGGCTTATCTTATCTTATCTTGCTATTTTTCACTAAGTACAATTTAATTTAAAAAAAAATCTTGCTTTCTTCAATGGACTCATGCAACTTGGAAAAATAAATTCTTTTCTTAATCAGCTAAGCATCTATTTACTTTGTCAAAAAATAAATGCCAGATATTTTCAAGTTCCTGCTTTCTGTTGTCAGGATTTGTTCCTTTTTTCTTATGTTATAGTAAGATGCACAAGACAAGCAATTTGAAGACATCACCTTGGGCTTTAGGAAATCATGATTAATTGATTAATGAATAATTGTTAGTTTACAGTACAGTTTGTATATACACTACATTTGTGCTGTATATATCTTTGTATCTCAGCTTCTTTTTATATGTATTTTTTTCTTACTGATTATGTTTTGCTGCATTTCTACTCTTCTCCCCTTGTACTGCAGCTGCGATACTTTCATTTCCCCTTTTTTCAAAAGGGGACATTGAGAAGATAAACTATGTTAAGCACCTGCATGTTATTTTAGGCCTCATTAACACTCACATTTTTTTCCAAATTCCGCTGGCATGTTATAACAAATCTCATCAAATTCTTTTAATTTTTGAATTCTTTGCAGGACTCGATCAACTCTGTCAGGCAAACAGAAAAGGCAGCTGCAGGAGAAGCTGGAGTACGTTCAGGAGGTGGTCAAGACCAAAAAGGTATTGCGTATGTGTGTGAGGGAGCGTGACTGACTCTGACATGGTCTTGGCAATAAAAGGCAGTATTGGGGTGTGTTTAACTGTCTTATTCTTTCCCTCTAGAAAAAGCTGTATGAAGAATACCTTCGCCAGAGTGTCAGCGATCATGATATGGACTTGTAAAGAAAGACCCTACATCTGCACGTTGATGTAGGACCAAATGTAACAAAGCACTGCCAAGGTTTAACATCAAGCCATTATGTCATTCTGACCACTTGATGCTATGTCTTGTTGAAGTATCCGGATGTAAAGTTTTAAGATCGTGGTACTCTCGTAGACACCTTCTACTTTCTGGTGCTTTAGATACTGTAAAGGCTGTTTACCTTTTAGATGACGTTACCTCTGTACAAACTCTTAAACCACACTACCTGCAGATAAAGTAGGGTTGGGCCTCATGCAAATGAGCTTTTGTTACTGATCACTTAATGTCGTGAGCATTTATATACATACATTCTGTGCCTCTGCTCCACTCAATGGAATTCAGGCGTATACCACTTTATGATATTTAAAAATTTGCAAACTATTTATAATATTCCTTTATCAGAGAAATTGTATTTTGGTTAAACAGCATATAGCACTGTTTCACATGAGTCACTTTGTATGAGTTAGTGTTTTTGGAAACTTTCACCAGCATTTTATACAATACTTTGACTGCTTGGGATCATAAAGTTACAGTTTTGGAATTACATCATTAATATCTGTATAGCTAGTATGTAGAGTATTCAATTATCCGCACAACTCCTGCTATTGAAGTAAGTAAAGATTATGAGCCAACTGTCAAACACTTGATCACTGATCAATCCAACTTTTTGTAATTGTCTGTCCTACATTGTGATCATGTTTTTAAATTTCAACGGACTTAAATAAAAAACAAAATTCAATATAAGAGGTCTTGAGGCTTTTGCTTGAGATTAATGTGTGAGCTTGAAGAAATGTAAACAAATTTCACTTGTCGATTTGATCATTTCTTCTCACAGTTCTTGACTCCTTATATCTGGAGACGGAAATTTAAACTTTGTCTTCATTTGATAAGGAACACATTAAGAATACAGTGAATGTGACAAACCCTTATTTCTTCTCCATTTGTATTTTATACTTCACAGTTTTGTTCTTGCCACACCCTGTTTGTAAATGGATATAGTGGAGGCAGGATGCATGCGTTCCTAGATATCAGATTTCTAGATGAGATGAAAATCGAAGAGAGGCATGTAAGAGTATGAGGGCTAGAAAGTCAAGTCTGAATCAATACTAAGAATAGATCCACAGTTTTGGCCACAGCATCTAGATGGAATGATTTTGGTGTCATCACAGATTAATAACAGTTGGAAGCTAAAAAAAAAAACTTCCAGTCATTTTAGATCCTGTGTAGTTGTTTTGAAAACCAAACACAGGAGACTGTAAGCCTTGTGTAGTCATGCCTTTGTCAAGCAAAGGAAGCAGGTGCAATAAGACTGAACTGCAAAGCTGCTGCTTGGAAAAAATCAGTTTCCTCGCTTGAAGTGTGATAGTAAGGTTGCTCTTTAAATGTCTCTGTGATTTATTTCACTTTTTGTTTATTAATCACTTAAATAGAGTCTTGATCTTTTACTGAGAGGAGTCGTTGATGCATCATAAAACAGGATCAAGTTAACTCAATTTTTAGTTTCAGTTGCTGAACGCACGACAACAGATGACTTCATATCAGTGTGCAGTATGACAAATGACCTGCTTGGCACAGAGAGAGAATTTTACTGAAGGATGTCTCACCAACACCTCTCTGGAGCTGATAACACAGTCAAAGCTCATTTTGCACTTTGCACATGCAACCAGCATTTTGTTGCGTTGGACGGTTTAGGTGGTGGAAAGCACATGGGGAGCCATGATAGTGCAACACAGCAACATCTTTCGTGATGACACCATTCCCGACCAGCTGGTCCCTCATCCTGCAAAGGGCTCCCGCAAGAACAGAAGCTTGTTGAAAATCTTGCATAGACAAATAATCCATGAGTGAATTTCTTGCTCACCTGCAGAGTCCTCTGCAAATGTGACTGCACCCCTTACTGACCTTTTCACTTTATGAGACAAAAACTAGTAAACAGCCACATTGGCAAATGAGGCAATAAATAATATGCAGGTGAATTCTTTTTTTAATCAACACATGCCCCCTTTTATTTTGAAAAGATACTCGTCAGTGTTGAAATGAAAAGTAATATTCAGGAAGTAATTTGGGGACAAATTTTACAATACCTAATATAAAACACCTGATCGTCCCCAATAAAACCAGTATTCCTCATTATGATGTGCTGAAGATTACATTTAATTATCTTTAATATACACAAACTTTTTGTCATTCAATTCTGCCATCAGATGGGAAATGGTCATACATGATGTTATTATATCTTGTTTTGACTGCTGCACTTTACAGACTGATCATGGAGCGTTAAAGGACATCTTAATTAAAAGAGAAAATTCTTATTTAAACCAGCCTTTCCTGTATAAAAAATGTTTCATCTGCAAAAAATAATATATATTGTAAGGAATAATTTCATGCCTCATGTTCAGGGTGTGTCAGCTACAGAAACCAAACCTGAATGAAGCCCAGGACTGAAGGCAGAGAGGGAAAAGGGATCCGTGAACAGGAAGCAGGTTGACGTGATTTCCGCAGGCTCAGACCGGGGAAAGTTGTTTCCTGAAGTTGACACTGATCATTTCCACCAAAAACCTCTGCTGTTTTTCTACAAAATGATCTGGACGGGTTTCTTATAGACGCTTGTTCTCGTCACACTGGCGAGAAGATGAGCTGCGGGAGCGACGACACAGGTAATACAAAACACTAATCTGCTCACATCTAACGGGATCGATCATGAGGGGACACCGACCTCCTTCTGGTTTTAGTCAACGTTAACTTGTTGCTCGTCTCCACCGCGGCTGAAACCTGTTGATGTTGGAGCAGCTAACGTCACATCACCGCTAAATGGCCTGTTAGCATCGTTGACCGCGCTAATGAATGGGCGCTGCTAGCTGCTAGCTAACAGTTTAGCTGCTTAACATGTCCAAACTGTGGCTAAATGTCACCGAGCAGGAGGGCGTTTTAATCCGGTCCAGCTTTACTAAACTCTGTTTCACTTCTGCTGTCATTCTACCAATGATATGACTGCTGTACCAAGTATAACAAATCCATCTCTTACCTTAAATAAAACCTTGAAAAACACCTGTTTCATTAGCTTCTGTAGCAACTGTGCCATCAAAATGTTTACAACTTAACTGTTAAAGTTGTCCAACATAAGAAGACAGATCAACAATAGTTAATGACAGCAATAATGAATAAACCCTAAAGTTGTGTTTTGGATCAGCAAAAACAAACTTGATATTGTCACATTACTTTGATAATTTGTGACTTCTTCTAATATCAAAGGAATAAGTTAAAACCTGATTTTGAATTGAAGACATGCAGATGTTGACAGACACATCCAGCTGTTATACATGGTTAAATACAGTGGATATTCCGCTCCATAAATGGTGAATAACTTGGTGTTGACGCATCCAAATAAATCCCAAATTATTTAAGTCTATACAATATCTGTTATTGGTCCGTATACATACATGTTTGCTCATCTATATAACATCTGCAACACAAAATATTTTGTGGCAATGACATTGTTTGTGTCTGAAGAGAAGAGGACATATTATATGGAGGGATTTGTTTGATTTTGTAATTATTATATTACTGTTTTTGCACTCACAGCTGAGGGATAAAGTCCAATTTTGGTTTATTTACCAGTTTGCTGATTGACTCATTTATAGACTGGGTTCATTCTCATTGATCTCCCAGCGTGCTAAACAATGTAAACAACACTCACACCAGCATGCTGTCATGTGATGTTATTTATGGCCGAATCTTTGCTCATGATAATGTTTGCCAAGTAAACACGTACACTACTACATGATTGGCAGACCTGTGTATTTGAAGGATTTGAAAGCATCTTCCAGACAGCTGCTCAATCTGTTATGTACACACCTAACAGAGATGAGCTTTACAAAACTGAACAATGCAAGGAATGACGAGCTGTCTTCTTATCTTATAGTTAGGTGTTTACATGTTGATTACTAGTAAGGCAGACACTATTTAAATCACGTCACCTTGCTTTGTGATTACATCCAGACTGATGCAAATATCCTCAAAAGAACTAAATGAAGGCAAAAAACAGCAAACTGTTTATCATTTTCAGAGGCGAGCCTGCTGGCCCAGTTAGCCGAGTGCCGGGCTCAGGTCGAGCACTGGCAGGGCGTGGCCACCATCTGTGAGCAGAGCAAACAGGAGGAACTGGCAGAGCTGCAAAAACAATGTGATCAAGAGATCCAGTCTCTACAGGAGGCTCTTAGAGGTCAGTGTGTGCAGTGTGTATATGTGTGTGTGTCAGTCCTTGTGTGCATGTTATCTAATTTCACATAATAAGACAATATGTCTTGTTTGGTCTTTTTTTGGGAAGGGAAAGAAATCAGAGCCTAAATAATTTGACTATGTGTCACATGTCAAGTTTTGCGGCACAGATTCAACCACGGTGTTCAGGAAATGCAAATTCTTAAGATAAGAAAATAGAGAAATAAGAGTGAATCAGAGATCAACATGTCCTTGTTGGACAAATACGAGAAACTCCATGTACTTAACATAAATGCAGTGACAGAAATTCATGAATAGAAATATACAAGTTCAAGCATATATCACAGTTTTAAGAAGAGATAAATTTTAAGCCTGCTTTGATAAGAGCTCTGGCAGGATATACAGCTATAAGCAACTTTGCTTGGCAGCTTTTGTTTTCATTCAGCAAATAAGACGCCTGTTCACAGGACCTGAGAGACCTTGACTTTTACCTTTCAATCCAGTCAGATATGTACTGAGAGTCTGGACCTTCAAAAGCTCTAAAGAAAAAGTAAAATCAGCTATTCATCTGTCAGTGCTTACTGGATACCACAGCCTATATTTGATTCGTGAGCACATTGAGTGTGAAAGAAGGCATTGGTGTGCTTTAACCTTGCTTGCAAGGTAGCGCTTCGGTGGGTATGTTTTAATGGTAAAAACCTGTTGCAGTGATGGCGTCTTCAAACATTTTTTCAAAAAACTGTTCCTCTTTTCGAAAGGGAATTAAACGGCTCAATGATTTTTGGTTTCATTCTCCTTTCCTGTTTGTGTAGTTTCTAATTGACGCTGAATGACTAAGAGAATATTAATTACACTATTGACTTTCAATCGATAGTGTAAATAGCATAGTATCATTTGATGCCAATCTCAGAAGAATGAGCACACTAAAATGTTGTCATGTAGCCGTCGTATTCAAGAAGGTAAAATGTCATTTGAGGACAGGGAGAAGGTGCCATGTAGTTATGCTTCTTTTTTTGTTATGTTATTATAACTTAAAGTTAGTTCTGGCTAATAAAACAAAAGTAATCTGCAGCTACAAAAGTATTGTGGGCCTGTAAATAGATTTCTTTGTAACCTCAACAATTGAGGCGTTCATCTGTCTGATTAAATGATTTGATCATTATCCCATTATCCTGTTGTGTTTCCAGAGACAGCAGAGCAGTATGAAGCCAGAATAGCTGTTCTCCAGTCTCAGCCTGTGGAGTGGAGGAGAGCCAGTGGACAGAACATGGTCAGTGTCTAACTTTGTCTCTTCTTTCTAAAATTGTCTCCAAATGTTCTGGACTTAATCCCAGCATTTGTTTTTCTCCCCCTTTTAGATCAGTGGAAGGAAAGCCAGGATGGATGCAGAAGCCGCCAGTAATGAATCCCCAACACCGATGACAAACAGCAGGGCAGAGGCTACGTCAGCGACGGACAGGAGGCACAACCAACCAGCAGAGCTCGAGGAGGCAGCAGAGGGAGAAGGGGCTCCACTCACAGCAGAAGGGTATTTTTCACTGCGAAACTGCGACTCGGCCTCGTTGTCCTCCTTCTCCTTAGACACGCCCTCTCTGCCCAGAAAAATCCACTCTCAGGAGGACACCGACTCTCTCGTCTCCACAGGAACTTTGGTGCCTGAAGCCATTTACCTGCCGCCGGCTGGACACCGGCTGGTCACACACAGCGACTGGGATGCACTCAATGCTCAGGTACACATTTAAAACTAGTCTGTGTCAAAGGAGAGGTTTTACATTTTTATTGAATCGGTGTGTCTTTCATACACATGAATCCACTCGACAGAATTTAAACTGCTTCTGTATTTAAAGGTTTTAACTTATGTTTGTATGTAAGTTTTCACACATGGCGTCATTACTGTGATGTACTGAGGGTGTGGTGTGTTGGACAGGTGTCAGAGCTACGTGGGGAAGTGAGTCGGCTGGAGGCGGAGAAGGAGGAGCTGGAGAGAGAACTAGATACACAGACCAGCCACACACACAAACAGGTGAGCAATGCTGCTCATGGTCATTTGGCAACACCAGATGATACATCAGTGAAGAAGGAAGTTGGTGAATGTGACTAAATGTAATGTGAAAACACTATTACTTTGTCTGTGAACATTTCTGCCTGAGTCATGTGAAATAGATTTTCATCAGCAATGATTGTTGTTTAACAATGAACACAACAACTCCCATGATCCCACGCTACTTCATGGCATCATCATACATCGTCTTTTGTGTTATTTTGATTGAGAGACCCTGAGCAGCCGAAATGAAATACTATGTTTTTCATTTGTGTGTGTTCAGGTATCATTGCTCCAGTGTCAGGTCCAGACTTCAGAGGCCCTCCTCCAGGATTTACAGAAATCTTTCAGCCAATCACAGAACGCCGTCCAGAGTCGACTGGTGAGTGATATGATTATTATTATTATTATTATACAGAGTGTGTGAGTGTGTCAGGGATGGTCATTTCCCTCAAAGGAAATCAACATTTTAGAGAATATATAAACACAATGTGCCGGACTGTGTCTTGCTGGGGCACAGTAACTTTCTGGAGTCTTGTCGAGGTTTCCAGGTTACCAGCAGCCAGCCAAGAACAAGGCATTTATTAAACAATTAAAGTGATTATAATAGCAGCAGAGATGACAATTCTATGTAAACAGCAAACAACAAACTCATATATGATATGATTAAGAAACTGAACATAGGATGGATTACGTAGATTAAGAGGTACTTGTAGGTTTGGACAGTGCTGTAACAGGCTGCAGGCTCCAGCTACATAATTACCATACAGACATGAGCGGAGTTGATCTTTGCAAAACCAAACAAAATTAAAATTAAACCACTCACCAGAGCAAACATGTATAATTACCCATATTTGTGTGCAACATGTTATTTAATAGGAGTGTGTGCATTTGTGTGTCCAGGCAGAATTATCCTTTTCCCAGAGGAAGATGTGCAGTGAGCTGTCCAGACTGAAAGGAGAGGAGGTTGAGGATGAGGGACCAGAGTCCAGCTTGTCATTCCCAGCAACACTGCAGGCATGATTACCGTTATAGATTTTTATTTACAGTATATCTGCTGCAGAAGTGCTGCGGCTAGAAGAACTCACTTAGAATCAATTTTCTAAATGTATGTGTGGTTTCATGTTTTTTGTAGCACAATTTTAAAAAATTATGTATTTGACATTATGAGAGGAACGAAAGCCTGTAAGAAACCTGTTTATGTGACTTTCCTTTAATAAGGTGCCATTTTTCTTTATTTGGAATAGTTGTTGAGATGACTACAGAAGATTTAAATTGCTCACATATTTATTTCATTTACCTTCAGATTTTGTTTTTGTCCTCTCTTACATGTGGATGAAGGCTGCCCTGATTCTGTGTACTTTGATCACCTGTGTGTAGTTTAAAATGTTTATGTGGTTACTGTAATTTGAAAGTCCAGGTTGTCAGGTACTGTTTGTGCTTTTTTTTTTTTTTTTTTTTTTTTGGTAGTAGACAGTTACTGTATGTCTCTCTTACTTGTAGTGGTAGTGTGTGTGCTGATTGTTGAAGTGTAACCTGCAGGGGGCGCACTGTGAGGAGCGTCTTCGCATAGAGATTGTCAACCTGAGGGAGCAGCTGGACACCCGCACAGAGGAGAATGGTCAGTGGATTATATTTATATCTAGGCCAGGTTTTCAACACCAACTGTCTTGACACTGAAATATTTTTTTATTTCCCCTTCTCTCTTTCTGCCTGATCCCACATACAACTGCTATCGTCAGAGGTTTTAGAAGGTGAGTGAACAACTCCTAGTCTGGTAAGACGATTAGTTGGTCTTGTGATTGGACCTGAGGATCAACCTTAGAGAACTTAATAAACTGGAATTTTCCTTTAATAATTACTGAGTTGTTTCTGTTGAGTCGAGCGTCGACTTTAAAGCTCCTTGTTTGTGATTGCGTGCAGTGCAGTTGTCCAGTCTGAAGGTGGAGACGGAGAGGATCCAGGCTCAGAAGGACCAGATGCAGGCTGAGCTGCTGGCCTGCCGCACTGAACTGGAAGCCCTGCGGGTGGCGCTCTCTCATGTGCAGAGCACCAACAAAGCCCTCAGTAGTGATAAAGTAAATCCAACCAGTTTTTTTTTTTTTTTTTTTTTTTTTTTTTAAGCACTAAACTTAGTGTTAATATTGTTGATGCAATGAACTGCTGTCTTTGTCCTTGTGATGAATCCTGTCTGCAGTGGGCTGGTGTCATTCTCAGAAATGCTAATCCTGATTGTTTTTAATTGTTACACAAGGTCCAACTTACTTGTTTTAATAGCAGTCAACCACCTTCCTCTGTGGATGGATTTGAGATTTTTTTTTGTGAAGCTGATGTTTCATGGTTAAGAATGAACCTTCAAGCTCAATTATTGGTCTCAGCTTGAGAGACTTAGTCAAGAATTAATTAATTGCACATGTACACTTCATACTTAACTTTTTTCTTAATCATTAAAAATACTGGTTCTAGAAGTGAGCCTGCTTTACAGTATTTAGATAATGAGAAAAGTATGACACGTAATGGTGGTAAATATGTCAATAATATTGACCTGTCTAGAATTCTGTTTTACACTTTAAATAGTATAAATAGTGGTGTGCATTGCTGTTTGTCTTTTGTCAATACCACCACTAGGAGTTGCCAAAGCGTTTTGCATTTTCAAATCTGATACACGCAGGGCTTCAATTTGAGTGTTTTCTCTGTGGCTGTCAGGCGACCCTGCACCAACAGTGTCTGGAGCTGCGTAGCCAAGTAATCAGTCTGCGCTCCCAGGTCGACACCAGCCAGACTGTACAGAGGGACTTTGTCCAGCTCTCCCAGTCGCTGCAGGTAAGAAGCAGTGGGTGGTTCCTGAATAAAACAGATAAAACTTTTTCTTACACTTGCAGAAACTGAAATCATTTCAAACCTTTTAAGGTGCCCCACCAGGATTTTTACACTATGTATCAGTGACAAATGGATATTTCACTGACCCATCACTCTCCCTTCCAGGTGAAGCTGGAGTTGATCCGGCAGGCTGAGACTCTCGAACAAGTCAAGGAAATCCTGGAAGGAGGAGTCAGTGAAGCTGCTTCACCGCCTGCAGATGCCTCGTGAGTTATAGAGAGTCGCATTGGAACCAAAGAGCACACAGACCAAGAGAGAACCAGAGGGACCAATAAGGACCAACTAACCATCACCACATGAAACACTGTCGAGACCACTGGGGATTATCACTGCTAGTGCTGCTAGCACCTGTAACACTGGATCCTGAAGAGACATTATTTTTTGTATGTTTCAGAAATGGTGCTTTGGTGTCAATGACCAAAAACTGTTGCCACCAAAGTGATTTTTTGATGAATCATGAATTCTTTGGGGACACTGTAACATTTGTTCACACTCCCTTTTTTTTTTCTTACATCCAGTAACACCTTTATTCCCATACTAATACATATGCAAATGTACAGTATTCTGTAGATAAAACTGACACAACTCCAGCAAAACACTCAGCAGTCATAGACTTTGCACTGTACAAACTACGCAGTCATTTTCCCATGCAAACTCTGTGAAAGAAGGACCTCTGAAAGCAATGGACAGCAGTGCAATAATGAAGTGATACAATGTAGAAACTCTCCTAAATTAACTGCATTTCAGGTGAGATATTTCATTATATGCATTAATTTGTCTTTTTATTTAGCTTAGCATTATTAACTATTCCTATTCTTACTACAACCGTACTAGCTTTTAAAATTTATGACTGTGGATGAGGAAGGAAGCAAAGTAAAAAATCAATGAAGAAATGTGAATGTGTAACACTTGTTTTGTGTTAATACATATTAAGAAGATAGGCTGCCACATCCAGTTCATAATCAGATGCTGTGATAATGTTCCAGACTGATATACATAATATATATTTGTTGAACTACATGATTTCATAATATAATAAAATAGGATTTCATATACTGTATCTTTTCATAATTTTCATTGAACCTGTTTGGAAAAAACATGCAGTAAATTCAACTTTAACAACTTGAAAAATGGAGTCACAGGCCATAAAGAGCTGAAAAATAATTATGTTATACAGATGATGTAAAGCTATCTCACATGTGCAAAAACTGTCCAGTCATAAATTTACATTATTACTCAGTATGTTTACTACAGATGAAGAACTTCTCTTTAAAGCGGGGCAGGAATCTGTCCAAGTCAGACATTTGTTTACTGTTTCGTGAGAACTTTTTAAAGTGAGGAAATGGTTCTAAACATCTACTAAGAGCAAAAATATGCAAAAATTTAATTTCACACTCACTAGTTTTTTTTAATACATATCTTTATTCTTTAAGAATAAAATCAATACAGAATAGTTTTAATAACTCACCTATATATTAACTTCAGTACATACACAGAAAAAATATTTTGCAGCTTTTTTGGGTGTATTTTCAGATGGCTTATGTGTTTTTTGTATTCATGCCACTTGATGTTTTGATCACGTCAAGTAGCTGTTGACGGCGCTCTCTCAGTGGGAGCGCTCAGCCTTTTCTCTCCATCCTCTGTGTCTCAGCTCTCTCTCTCTCTCTCTCTCTCTCTCTCCATTTCTCTTTCTGCTTCAGCCTCTGTCGCACTTTGCCTCTAGACTTTCCCTGGAGAGGAAAACAGACTCCTGTCAGTTTTAAGTGATGTGCTGAAGTGAGTGCATCAAGAGTGAATAGTTCATTTGTTTATAGGACTAGTTTGGGGAAATACACTAATGTGATATGTAAGTTTTGCTATGATCAAATTTGTTATAAAGCCAGCATCATCTTAACATATCTTAGGTGAGCACAAAAGCTCGCCTGTCTCCATCCAAACTAAAGTTTCCATCCAGCACCAATAAAACACTAATTATAATGCAATATTTAACAACAACAATAATGAATTTGTACTAAAACCAAAGTGTGAAAAACACCAAATTGTCATTTTTTACATTTAAGTTTTTGTACAAATTAATACAACAATAAAATAATAAACAAGTTACTGTGTAACAAGTTAATCTGTGACCCATACAGGTGCTTGCAGGCAGGTTTTATTACCTTTACACCGAATCAGACTAGTTTCCTGCTGATTACAGAATGGATGGCAAGAAAACGGAATTTCCCAAAATTCTATAGTCATATTCTCAATTTTAGTCTGTTCTCCATCTTATGACCACTGTCACATAGTGGGGAAAATATTGCACATTTCAAATTTATTGGCAAAAGCATAAGGTCATGATCGAACATAAATTCCAATTAAACTCAGTATAAAAGCAGGTTGCTTCAAACTTGGCTAATTTTTTCAGAATCACAACTGAGCATATACGGCGTGTTTCAGAAAATAATCCAACATAATCCAGTGACATTTTGATTATGTTTTATCATATTAGTAAAATGCATGATATTAATTGGATAACAGGCAAAGAATAGTTCAAGTGCTGACTGGCATTTTACTGTTCCTACTTTCCGAGGATCTAAAAATTACTTTAAGCAGTAAACTAAAGTAATATTACAAGCTTCCACCTATAAACACCAAGTATGCAATATGATATATGATGCTGAGACTTGCTAGACTTCTTGATTTCTAGTTCATGACAGATGCACTACTAGCTGAACTGATCACAGCTACACTCAGGATCCTAATGCTTCAGTCCAGAAAGATTTGCAAGACAGAGAAAAGTCAACAAAACATACACACACACAGGTTAAACGTGTAGTACCCAGCATGAAACCGTGCAAGGTGCAGAGTGCTTAACCCTTTAGCATGAATCAGGGGAATACCTTGTGTTGTTACAGGGGTATGGAGGAGGGGGTTTAGACTGGATTGTCAGAGAGGGAAGGGAAAAGAGCATCCAAGGAGAGGAAAATTAGATAAATGTCATCAGAGTCAACAGAGATTAGAGGACAGGGAGAATTAAACTGTCAGGAATAAGAAAAGAGGGGAGAGAGGTTAAGACAACAGCCGTGAAAAGACATTTAATTTTATGGGAAATAAATGATTCCATTAATCATATATTCCGTCAAAATCAAGTTCAAGTTCAAGTTCAGGTTGAATTGTTAATGCCACCACGTGTTCTTAAAATTTATACATGTGTTTTAAAAGTAGTTCTGACTTCTTGCTTATACATCTGAATATAGGATGTGCACACATTTGTACATCTGAATGATGATTCCCATTTACTGTGGAAACATTGTTTTGAAGATGCTATTAATGTCATTCTGGTGCACAAGCCAGTTGCACAGTGTTGTAGCCTCATTTACTGTTTTAAAGTTACTGCCTTGTAACAGTTCTTATAAGTTTCTTAAGAAAATGAAACAAGCTCTTTAAATTATAGAATAGAGTCTCATATCTAGCAGTTCATAACTCATAATCTTCACCTGTCAATCTATGATCACATCTGTTTTCAGGTCACAGATCACGTGTTTAACTTACCCTCCAGATACGTGCGAGCCACAAACTTGAGAACCTCATCAATGAGAATGACAGGGAAGGAAAGCTTCAGCACCATCATCCACTGCTCCACGTTTAAGTGAGTGAGCTTGAAGATCATCTGTGGATGAGAGCATGCACTTCCAGTAAGAAACAGCTGTATATTAATTATATAGATGTTATTAATATATTGTGTTGATAAAGAGTAATAATCAGCATTAATGTCTGTTGTTCCCACTGAAGAGTCAGTTGTACTGTCTAACTCTGACCACTGGAGATCAATGACCATCAGATTGAATTCATGATCATGTTTATGAATTTGTGTCTGATTGTTTCATTTTGCTCACTTGAATTTATTTCAAACTTACTGCACTGAAAAAATTGCCTAAAGAAACATCTGAAAAATTGAGGAAAATATATCTTGTCACACCATTTGAGGAGGCCACAAAGGTCTCACAAGACCGAGCAGATCGTGTACCACCTTTAATGCCACCTCTGTTAGTAATTTGGGGTGCCTGAGTGGTGTGTCGTCTGTAAGTACTTAAGCAATGAGAATGTGAGCGAGAGGCTGGAGAGGCAGTGTGTAAAGGTGTGTGTGAGGGAGGAGCAGAGGGAGATGGATGTAGTGCAGGAGGCCAGACTCACGGGCAGGGGGTCGACGTAGATGATCATGAAGTGAAGGGACATGGAGAGGCTCATGGCGCCCACCAGCCAGCCGTTGCTCCAGGGGGGCATGCGCAGCAGGGACTGGTTCTCAGACAAGCTGGGGGGGAGGGAGGGAGGGAGGGAGGAGGAAGGTGGGGTTGGATGGGGAAGGCGGAGGGGTACGTTAATGCAGACTGAAAATGTGTGAGGGCATGTGAAAGACTGCGTCTGTGTGCTGAGGTGAGTGTAGGAAAATAAATGTGTGCAAATGGGTTTGAAGAATAAGCCCCTGACAATTATATGGTGAAATATTAAAGGAATATTTCCAAAAATATTTAATGTAAATGGTTGATTTTGATACAAAGAGCAGAAAACATTTTTTTGTCGAGTAGGTAGATTCAGTGGAGGAGGAAATATTAAGACCCTTTAAAAGTTAAAGTAGCAGTGTCACAGTGTGAGATATTATTACCTAATTTAAAGTAGTAGAAGTAAAAGTACTGAATGCAGTGTTTTTATTAAATTATTTGCATTATTATTACTGTAGTAAACTTGTTATATGCTTTGTATGTAAATTCTGACGTAACAACTATAACTGACAATTAGATGTAGTGGATTCAAAAGTGCATTTCCAACTGAATTCTAATTGAGTAGAAATATAAAATAGCTAAAAATGGAAATACCCAAGTACAATTAATTTTAAGCACATTACTTGAGTAAATGCATTTTGTTACATTCAGTTTCAAGGTCTGGTGCTCAGTTGAAAACACCCACAGTGCACAATGAGTCGACAGTGTAGTCAGACCTGTTCAGAGCGTTGCACATCTCGATGGTGACCAGCACAGACAGAGCCATGGTCATGGGAGGAGCGGCCTCAAACACCTCGCAGTGAACCCCGGTAAAGTCCTCGTTCTCCTCGCTGCACTGCATGAAGTGCGACTGACAGGGAAGAGAGAAACACACGTTCTTATTCTCAGTCTCTGAGAAGCTCAGTGAGGTGTGATTATAAAATTTACATGAAAAAGTTGTAGTTACAGCAGCTACCACAGGTACCACAGGTAAATACTAACCAGCTGGTGGAAGGTGACCATTGGGCCGTCATCACTGTACAGGAACCACCAGGCAGCTGCTGCGACTGTTGCGGCACCAACATAACCTGGAAGAGACGTTGCTGTGTTAAATAAGGGAGGAGCTATGGATGTACGTATAATATCTAACAGATAGTTTTTGATGATGTTTAACAGAAACCATTTGGTGCATGAAACCCTGACAGGGGGCAACAACATAATGTAGGTAATTCTTTGTGAACAACTCATATAGCTGTGGAACTGTTCCTTTAAATGACAACAATTGCAAAAGTCATTGGAACCTATAATAGGCCACAATATGCAAGTGCTTTAACCACCAGTGGATGAGAGATTTACCTGCAGTATCAGTCAGTCACAATGATTGAGACACTAAGACAGAGAGTGAGAACATGATGTACCTCCAATGGCCAAATATCTGAAGAACAGCCAGCCGGAGATGAGGGGCTCTTTGGGGGAGCGGGGGGCTTTGCCCATGATATCCAGGTCAGGTGGGTTGAAGCCCAGCGCGGTGGCAGGCAGACCGTCAGTCACGAGGTTGACCCACAGCAGCTGGACGGGGATCAGAGCCTCGGGCAGACCCAGGGCGGCAGTCAGGAAGATACTGAAGGAGTGAGCATGGGAAGCTATATTCTCGGTTTTGTCACAGTTCTTGTCTCTCTTGTCGTAAGCAAAGACTTGTGTCCCAGTCTGCCTTTTAATCTCTCAGAGGAAACAGTTCTCATCAGACCTCATCTCTATCCACACAAGTATTGTGTACTCACCAGACGACCTCGCCTACATTGGAGGAGATGAGGTAGCGGATGAACTGCTTCATGTTGTTGTAGATAGCTCTGCCCTCCTCAACAGCGGACACGATGGAAGAGAAGTTGTCGTCAGCCAGGACCATCTCAGAGGCAGACTTGGCAACGGCAGTGCCAGAGCCCATGGCGATGCCAATCTCCGCCTTCTTCAAGGCAGGGGCATCGTTCACTCCGTCACCAGTCTTGGTGAAGGGTAGAAGGAAAATGGAAAGGAATGATGCATCAACCCGAGATCTAAGCTTTACGTCAAAGTCGACACCAAAGTATGAGTTTGTTTCTGTTTCTCACCATGGCTGTAATCTCGTCAAAACCTTGCAGGAACTCAACGATCTTAGACTTGTGGGAGGGTTCCACTCTGGCGAAGCAGCAAGCCTTTCTGACGGCGTTCTTCTGATCGTATGGAGAGAGGTCATCAAACTCACGGCCGGTGAAGGCCTTGCTAGTGACATCCTCCTCCTCAGTGAAGATGCCAATACGACGGCAGATGGCCACAGCTGTGCCCTTGTTGTCACCTGGGGAGTGCCAGAAATTAGGATTTTATCATTTCTGTTAAGTCTGTGCTTGATTCCTTAAACAGTGAGAATATAATACGGTACTGACCAGTGATCATGATGACACGGATTCCAGCAGCCCTGCACAGCTCGATGGAGCTCATGACTTCCTTACGAGGAGGGTCGAGCATGCCAACACAGCCCACGAAGGTCAAGTCAGTCTGGAGAAAAAAGCAAAACCATGGAGTTTCCTTTGGAGCTACTTGCAAGAAAGAAAACAACATACTGCAACATTTCCCTATTCCTTAATGTTTCCTCAGTGTCCTCAGCCACTCACCTCATAGTCTGCAAACTTGGTGGAGTCCTCCAGGTTCATCTCCTCCTTCCTCAGAGGTGTGTCGCGGGTGGCCAGTGCCAAACAGCGGAGGGTGTCGCGCCCGGTGCCCCACTCCTTGATGACGGACATGATGTGGTCTTTGACGGGACCGGTCAGGGGAACACGGTTGGTGCCCACACGAACATAGGCGCAACGGTCAATGACACCTTCTGGAGCACCCTGATTACGCAGTTAACACGACATAGAACATCATTATCAACATACACTTTATGTATAATATATGACTTAATTGACTTAAATCCAGTCCCTAACTTTGAATATATTATTTAGCTTGTGGTTTGGCTCAGTGTTGGTTGCTCAGTCCATTACTTTGGTTTAGACTGAAATATCTCAGCAACTATTAAATTGATTGCAATGAAATATTGACATTTATGGACCCCAAATGATGTATCTTAATGATTTTGACTTTACCTGTAGAGGCACTTCACATTTGTGGTTTCAAATGAAATATCTCAACAATCATTGGATTGATTGCCTTGACATTTGGTTCAGACATTCATGTCCCCTCAGGATGAATTTTAATAACTTTTGTGATCCCTTAACTTTTCTTCTTGCACCATTATATGTTAAAATTTTAATTTGTCAAATGCTTTTGGTTTATGACTAAATGACTGTAAAACTAATCATGTTCTTTATAATCCAAAGCACATCCTCACGGAGCTGCTACTGTGGCTGTAGACTCTTAGTGTTTTTTTGCTTTATGTATGCATTTTTTGTACTCATGTATGTCTTCGGTCACATGCTCACTTTGACAAACATCTTGCTTCCCACAGGTGCTTTGGCAGACTTGGCAGGGGAACAGTAAACGGACATGGACTTCCTGTCTCTGGAGAACTCCAGGGTGAACTCCTTTCTCATCAGCTGCTTGATCACCTGTTAGGAAATGAAAGAAAAGAAGGTGAAGAGGCAGAAAAGGATCAAGAAGATGAACTCTAGCACATTTATTCGGCCATTGTTTATGTTTATAACCTTTTGCACTGATTAATGTGCTGTCCTCTGTGTTACACTACTACACTGTATTTGTATATGAGAAAACACATTACATACTGTAAGGGATCTTTTGTGGACTTACAGAGCAGCAAGTGTTTGCCCTTTCCACCTTGGACAGGCCACGCACTTCAGTGTTGAACACGTTCATCTTCTCCACCAAACAGCACAGGGCTGTCTCAGTGGCCTCACCCACTTTCTCATAAATACCCTTGGACTGCATCATGGAGAAATAGAAAGAACAAAAGTAGATTTTTAAGTTGGCAGTTGTGTTAAATACTAACATAAATGTCAGAATTTCCTGAATCCTCTACAAACCTCATTGTAGTCCAGAGAAGAGTCATTGCACAGAGCGCAGATGGTAGCCAGCTCAACCAGTCCGTCATACTGTCCGCACTTCACAGACATGCCGTTCCTTGTGCTAGTAGAAAATCATTTACAAAAATATGTGGTCAATGTGCTGTTGTTCAAGAATGGGCTATGGTGTTTCATGGTCTTATAACATCAACTTTGAACTCTTTTGGCACTTACACTTCTCCCTCGGGGGTGTACTTGGAGCCTGAGATGTCAAACTGGCCGAGGGAAACACTGTCACCCTCAACTTTATCAATGATGAACATCTGCATGGAAACATGATAAAAGTCAGCTGTCATTTTTGGTTACAAGAGAACTGTAGATTGAAAACAAATGTGAGTTTATTTATGTATGTGTGGCCTGGTACATGAGTTTGAACCCACCTTAGTTACACACATCTGGTTGGTGGTGAGGGTACCGGTCTTGTCTGAGCAGATGACTGAGGTGCAGCCCAGGGTCTCCACAGAGGGCAGGCTTCTGACGATGGCGTTCTTCTTGGCCATACGACGAGTTCCCAGAGCCAGGCAGGTGGTGATGACAGCGGGCAAGCCTGAATGGAATACACAGTCATTTCTTTTAAACAGGAAGGACAGGTTGGAAGGTGGACAAAACATTAAGAGGAACTTTTTAAGCCAAGGGACCAGGTGACGAGAAAGAATGATCTGACATGTTTGTTTAAAACCACCTGGACTCTGCCGCTGGGCAGGCTGACAATAGTGGTGGTCCCTTGACAGCCTTTAACACACCAGCTGGAGCTCACCCAAACTACTGTGTTCTCCAAGGTATTCCCGTGGGAGGGGGCTGCTGTAAGCCATTCAGTCAGATCTGTGTTCAGATTCTTGGCAAAAATCAACTCTGACAATGCTGTGGAGAAGGTCTGGAGTGTGTCCAGTTTAGTGACATTATGGTGGCATCTGTGTTTGCAGATGATGTTGTCCTTTTGGCATCATCAGACTGTGGGCTCTGATGAGCTTTGGCACAGTTTGCAGCTGACTGTGGTGTGACGGGGCAGGAGAGCACCTCCAAATGCCGGACTGTTTCTGTCCCAGAACAGCTGTTTCAAGTGTAGGAGTCTGATGATTTTTTAGGGTCCTACCCACAACTGAGAGCGAATCAGTGAGATGTAAAGACAGAGCTGAGTAACTATACAAGCTGTTGATTTATTAACCAAACGTCTTTCCAACTTTCATCTATTTCTTGAGTTGGGTAGTGACCATAAGACCAGATCAAGAACGAAAATTGTTTGGCTTCCTGTCTGTGCCAGACAGTTCATACCTGACAAAATTATCCACTTATTTAGTGTTGCCCTCCAATAACATAAACATTTGATACAACTATGTGCAGCTGAGCCAGAGATTTTGTCTTTTTTCAACCTTGTGGAAAATCTACATTACCCACAGTGCAATTCAACCACAGGCAGTTCAGTCTGGGATTTGGTTGTGTTATGCTCATACTGGCTAATGTAGCCTCAAGCTGCTATAACCTCAACCAGAAATATGACTGACTCAATTGACAATTTGAGGCACCATATTTTTTCTTGCACTGCTCCCTCAAATGGACCCACAAAACACTTTGTACTACTTTAAAAAGGTAAAAAATCTGTGGTATTCCCTGTTAATAAACTGTGTAGTACTGTATAATATCTTAAGGATCAGTTATAAGCCATTGGTCCACATTTCCTTTTTACTGGACTGGTGCTGAAGCATCGAGTAAAGACGAGTTACACAAGATGATTCTTAGATATGATAATCTTCTTGGGCAACCAAATGGAATTTAATCCCAGGGGCTTACCTTCAGGGATGGCAGCCACAGCCAGAGCAACAGCAATCTTGAAATAGTAGATAGCACCGCGGATCCAGGAGCCTCCGTGGACGGGGTCATTGAAATGGCCAATGTTGATGATCCACACAGCCACACAAATGAGGGAGATGACCTAGAGAACAGACAGCCAGAGAGAGATCATTGACGAGATCATTGAATAAATAAAAATTCAGTTTTAGAAAGCCTTTTTCATCTGTCCGCCTCACCCACCTTGGAGAGCTGCTCTCCGAACTCGTCCAGTTTCTGCTGCAGAGGAGTCTTTTCCTGCTCGGTGGCGGCCATCTGGTCACGAATCTTACCGATCTCAGTGGAGACGCCGGTTGCAACAGCGATACCGATGGCTTTTCCAGCGGCGATGTTGGTGCCCTGAACAGAGATTTAAGAGACGGGGGAAAACCATCAGGAAGCTAAGTGGTCGGTATGGACCAAACAGACCAAAATATCTCAACATATATTAGATGGGCTAGCATTAAATTTTGAGCAGAAATTCATGGGCTCTGACTTTGATGATCTCCTGACTTTCTTCTAATGCTACCATGAGGTTGACATTTGTTGTTTCAGATATTGGACGGATTGCCATGAAACTGGTTACATTGAGATCCCCTCCAGGTTGAAATGAAGGCTAATATCTTTGGTGACTGGGTGATTTGACTTTTCTACAGCACCATCAACGGGTCAAACATTTGATTTACTCAGTCACTTGGGTAATGACCAAATAACAGCAAAAACTAGACTAATTTAAAAAAAAATGTGACATTGTAACCATTACATCCCACTTGGAAACGCACAGGTGGAATGGGCGCATTTAAGTTCAGTTTGTCAGTCTCACTCTGGTATTGTAAATGTTGGCTCACTGACATGACTGACTGACTCACCTAAATGGAACCATTGAGGCTTAAAGGTTTATTTGGTGAAGGGGACGGGTGGAGGGGGAGGCACTGCATGAGTAGGATGTAGGATGTCATACTTACAGAGAACAACATGTTCTTCTTGTCCTGGTTGACGGCTCGGAGGTCTGGGACGGAGTCAGTGTGCTTGATCACGCTGACGGACTCACCTGTAAGAGACACAAGTTTCAGGTGGGGTGGTCAGGAAAGGTAGCCGACATCAAAAAGACATTCGTTTTTTGTCTGTCCATCCATCTTGTAACACCTACCAGTGAGAATAGACTGGTCCACACGCAGGGTTGTAGACTTGATGGAGATGATCCTGATGTCAGCTGGCACTTTGTCACCAACTAGTGTCCGCACAAACACACACACACACAGAGAAAGGCACCAGAAAAGTTCAAAATTCAGACATTATAATTTAGGCCTTTTAGTTAAAATGCTTTATTTAGCAGCTTTGTGCAGGATTACAGCAGAATCATGTTCCAATCAATCTGACTGCAGCATTGCATGGATGCAGGGAGGAGGGAGGGTGTGCAGGGCTGATTGAATGGTTTTAGCACTCTGGATGGATAGTGTTGTTGTTGAAAACTGATACCACAGTCAGAGACAGAGGGAGAGGGAGACCTTGGGGAGATCATGAAATGAAAAGAACAGGTGTACAGCAAACAGAGGGAGAGGGAGAGACAGAGGAGCGAGCTTGGCCGTCGATATTAAGTGTATTTATACTCAAGCTTGTGTTTTTTTTCTTCCCACAGCAAGTTCCTTCAGTTCCCCTCCACCCCTTTTCTCTGCCGCTGCCTTAAAAGGGCCCATGTTCATTCTCAAGGACATCAGGAGCCGTGTGCTCACACACGCCGACACACGTGCATGTGACTCTTTTGAAGTATATGAGACGGGTAGCTATAGGACACTGAGAAGCTTGATTCCTTTTTAATATTAAATCAGGAGTGGAAGAAAAAGATCAGGCCAAAGCTGCAGCCGCTTTCTTGGTTTCAAGCACATTGTTCAAAGATTGAACTTCGTATTCTGGACTAACTGCGGGTTTAAAAAATGCTTGTTATGTGGATCCAAGGTTGAGACATCTTGAATAAGCCACAGAGACGAGCCATGGCTTCATTAATAGTACATGCTTCATAGTTCAAGTACTCTGAATGTTATATTCTTGCTGTGTAATATCAACTCTACACTGCATTGTAAGCATGATTTCACTTTCACGTACAAGCGAAAGCAAAATTTGCAACATCAGAACAAGAATTTTGTTTCATTTGAATTTTATTTTTTTCTGTGCTAAAGACATAATGAGTGATTAATTTAATTTCCATTTGCCTCCTCATCTCCTCACTGGCTCCATTTCTAATATTTGCAAATAGCTTTTAAATTGCACAGATAATTGGGCAGAAACCTTCTCCTCTCTCATATTATACTACTCAACCGAGGACACAAACCATATGCATTCCTGTTCTGAGTTTGTTTCATTGACCTTGACATTTAACCCTTCATGGCTGAACTTACAGTAATTTTACAAATTACAAGATTTCCTGTCCATCGTCCTTATTTTAATCAGCTCTCATGCTATTAACTGTGAGCCGAGACTGTTCTTTTCTTCAGGAGTGGACCACAATGATCTCTCTGTGATCACTGCTGTGGCTCTGACTAGCAGCATTTCCAGTGACTTTCCAGAGTTCATGCAGCAGATAGGATAGAGAAGAGAAAGCCCTCCAGGTTTGGGAATCTTACCGGAAACCTCCACCACATCACCAGGAACAATCTCTCTGGCCTTGATCCTCTGCACGCTCTTCCTGTCCGCCCGGTAAACTTTTCCCATCTCAGGCTCGTACTCCTTCAGAGCCTCGATGGCACTCTCTGCATTGCGCTCCTGTTGGCAAAGATGCACACAGAACAAAATATAAAATTACAGCCAACTACACACAAATTCTGCTAGTGTGTCAAACTTTCTTATGCATTAGAATAAGACACTCATTATGACACTCAGCCGTTGTAAAATCAACTCAGTTATATTTATATGACACAAAATCACTCAGTCAGATTTGTCTCAGAGGGCTTTACACTCTGAATAATATATGACACAATTCTTAGATCAAATCTGTCTACTATCTGCAAAAATTACTTGAGTTGGCAATGTCATCTTTGTTTTATTGCTTCTTTTGTTTGTATTACGTTTTATTTTGTCAGGGTTTGCATAAGTGCAGACAGCAAGAAAGAGACCACTGAGGTTTTATTTTACTGCTTCATCTACTTCATCTTTTTACACTTTAAAGCCTTGTAAGACTTGGTTTTAAAAGATTTCTCTTAATTATTTCCCTAACAGTAAATATTCATGACAAAAGATGCAACAGTGTTTAAGTTCAAGGAGAAATAACTCTTTATTCTTAATAATATATTTTTTTAGTCAAACACTCAAAACTCAGCTAAACTGCTTCATCTGGGCTGTGAGGATTCGGTTTGGTTTGATCAGGTTTGATTGACAGTGCAGGCAACATGAGCAAAGACGTCAACAACCATTATCAGATTTAGATTCGGATGTTGTTAAATTCTTATTGGTGCATGGAAATATAACCTTTTTCCAAATGAGACTCACTAACTTGAAACCAGGAAGAAAAGCCGATCGCTCATAGTTGAATGTAAATATGCCTGCACACTAACTTTATCTGATCTTTGTCAGGTCAAGAGTTTCCCAAAACCATGCACAGTATAATTAGTCTCTGTTATGACAGGTGTGGTTAACTAATCATCCCATAAACATGTCAAAAACAATTCACCTAGAGTGTAAAGCCTTTGCATAAATTAGCTATATACATACATCTTGAAGAACTGGACAAAGGCAATAGCAGTCATAATTTAACAAGTCTTTGGTGAACCCTGCATGTGTTTTCAGTGACAGGTGTCTGTCTGTCCCAAGCTTCAACAGCAGGTTGATCAGAGCAGTCAAACAGGCCGATGTTCAGTTCAGGCCGTGGTTTCTTCCAAGGCTGCCCTCGACCGCCTCAAAGTGTAAAGCCCAATTTATGCCAGCCTCCCTCCCTCTCTCCGCTCTCCCCCATACCCCCCATGTGTGAATCCTTGTGCATAGTTTCCAAATGACTGCCGCAGGGTTGATATGAACCCCCCTACCATGCACAAACACACACACACACCCCAGGCCTGTGGTAACCCGATCATCCCTCTGTATTTTTACTGTGGATTGCACAGTGTGGATTGTAACAAAGCAGACTGCAGTTTGAGCCTTCAAGGCAGGACGGGTCCCAGTCCGCCATTGTCCCCCCCCTCCCCTCTCTCTCCTCTGCTCGCCCCTGTTGGCTTAACCTTTCACCTTTTCACCTCCCGCTGACGTCAGGCCTCTCTTTCTGGATTCCCTTGAACTTTGAGCTCTCGGCTTCTCTGGAAGAAGCGTGTGCTCGGCGTAAAGGACACGGGCTACGACCTGGACAGGCCGCCATCGTGTCTGATTTATTACGTGTGACTGTTACTAAGTATAAGAGTCTATTTAGGTGTGTGTAAAAGACAGCGTTCAGGGGCAGGTATGTGTCCTTGTGATTGCAATTGTTCCTCTGTGTGTGTGTGTGTGTGTGTGTGTGTAAGTGTGCTCACTGACCTGCCACACTCCGACGACAGCATTGGCAATGAGGATGAGGAGGATGACGAAGGGCTCGACGAAGGCAGTGACAGTTTCCTCACCTTCCTCGAACATGGCCAGCACCTGCGAGAGACAGAAGGAACATATGAGAATGCAAATCAGAATGAAAATATCATTCACTTTATGTTGTATATAACTTTATTCCCTTCAGATCAGTTTCCCTTTATTACTTCCCAACACAACAGCAAATGTTTAGCATTTTGATGCAATATAAATTTTTTTCAATCAATTTTTAATCAATTTATTAATTGAGTCAGTGCTATATTACTTATTTGAATGCAATTCTATAAGTCTTCACTTACAAATCTCAAACTCTATCCTCCTTTTTACACACTTTGAGACAACATCAAATGTGTACCTGCATGTCCAAACACTTCAAATCAAATACAATTTTAATCAATTGATCTATTACCAAACTTATTCAACAAGCTAAAATGACAAACGTTCTCTGGTTTTAGTCTCTCAGATGGGAGGAGTTGCTGCCTTTCTTATCACTAGTTACTTTTTTATTACTTTAAATCAAGCACTTTTGGGGTTTGGAATAATTTCGACAATGGGTTTTGGCTCCACTTGTGATGGATAGTTTTCACTACTCACATCAATCATTGGAAACAAATAATGGGCCGAAAAAAGTCTTTAGTTGCTGCTTTAATATGATGTTTACATTGAAACCTAAGAACCCAATTTAATTATGAACTGACGTAGATGTCAGTGCTTTACATGTATTCCAATCAATCCTTCTGTGGTTGCTTAGTTTTTAATGATGTATTAACATGTGGGTCGGTCGAGTTTAGAGACTCTTTGATTTCAGTTTGCATTATTACCATCAGCCAGCCTGTGATTCTCTGCTTGGTATGACAAGTGTCTTCAAGTCTGTTGTGCACCTGTTGCTCAGGGTGTCCAGCATTAAACATAAACATAAAAGTCACGGCGATGAGCTATTTACGACAGTTATGATACTGGATCAAATGACATTTCACTTTGTCGTGTCTCTTACGTCATCCTATGTGTGAAATCTCTACATGTGACTGTTCCTGAACCTATAGTCGAAACACGTGTGCTCCCCTGTGAGCCGGGGGTCCCATGTTGCTAACGCAGGTCTGTTTCGGAAAGGCTTCGTGTTGACATTGACACAGATTAGTTGCAGGCCAGCGGAGCACAGAGCTAACCACAGACAGAGAGAGAGAGAGGAGGAGAAGAAGAAGAAGAAGAAGGCCCATCCTTTTCTTGCAGCATTTCGCTTTTCTCTCATCATCATCGTCCGCTTTCATCTCGCATCTTTTCTCGCCCTCTCCCAAAAATAGGCTCTGTTGCTTACTCTCTCCAATCTGTCTTCACCCTGCCTCTCTTCAAAGACACAATCGATCTCCAGAATGAGAGTCAGAGCCTGTCAGCACATTTCAGTGGCAGGACATTCCTGTGTGTATGAATAGGGCCACCATGTATTTGCAGTATTTAGTGTTCTCTCTTTTAGAAACTGTATATGACTCCGAATCTATCGCTCTCGTTTGTCATTGCAACAAACAATGCCATTGTGCAACCCAATCCCCGACCCCCCCCCCCCCCCCGCCCAAACCCTCCTCCATGTCTTTCACTCTCTCCTGCTGCTGCAAGCCATCCCTCGTTCCTTCCATCCCTGACCTTTGTCCAAGGATACAGTTTCTCGTCCTGGCTTGAGACTTTCTTAAAATAAAGCTCCTGCCATGCATATGCACACACGCACACACAGACATGTTTCCATCACTTCAGAGGACACTACATTACCTGACCTCATCATACACCCAAGTCTTAACCTTAACATTGATGATTTACATTATGCATTTTGTTCCATTAGACAGATGAGTCTCCACAATTTGACTCTCGTTATATCTTTCTCATTATCTTGCTCTCTGTATTTCACACACACACACACACACACACACACACACACACACACACACACACACACACACACAGCCGTCAGGCCTTCTAAGGCCATAGTGACAGCTGTGCAGGGAGGCCAGAGGGCATCGATGCAGGATTAAGACAATGTGTCCAGCCTACTCTCCTCCACAAAACTGTTTTGGAGAGAGCGACAGGAGAGGGAGAGAGAGGGATTCCTTGTGTAAATGAGAGTGAGGACATGGGTCCAAATGTAATTTAATAACCCGGCGATGTACGCGCTCCGCTCGCCGGCCCAAGTGTGTGAATGCGTGCGCGATCACAAAGAAAACATACGAGGGGCCAGAGAAGATGCAGCTCAGCATTTGTACATTGTCACTGTCAGGTTCTTTATTGTCCCTGAACAATAAAGGATTTTTGTGCTTTTGTAATCACCAGGCGACTTTGAGCTGCTAATATATGACTTTGTGGTCTCTCAAGCAGCTCCTCATGGATTGGTAGTCCTTAAACTAAATGCAGGGTTTCTATTGGTGTAAACTGTGCTGAAATGTCAAAGATATAATCTTGGAAAAAAAGGGTTCTCATTCCTCCCAATTATTTTGTATAAATACATAACCATTTAATCAGCTAGTTATTAAATATAGAAAATAAAAATATTGCAAAAGCTCCGTGTCACGTAAAGGGAAAAGTCAGCAAACTCACAAAAGAGATGCAGGCGGCCAGCAGTAAGATTCTGACCAACAGGTCCTCGAACTGTTCCACCACCAACTCCCAGATGCTCTTTCCTGTTAAAGGAAACATAAAACAACAACCACTATTCAAGTGTGCGTGGTTATGTGTATTTCCATATATATTTGTTTAAAATGTTAGGTAGATGCATGTGATTTTACATGCAAGGTAGATTAGCCAACAAGGGTTAAGTGGGAAAAACCTTGATTGTGATGAACTGATTGTGATAATATCTGCCCTCTGAATTGTGTGAGTGTTCACACTAGTTGCCATATTGGCCTCTGCTTGTCTTTGGGTCAAATTAACATAGCTGACTTCTAGTTGTAAAATCATTGATGCAGGTTAATACATAAAAGAGCTATTTTGGGTTTAAAGCACAACAATTATAGAAGCCATACAATGGCTATATCCCAAATCACAGAACCTGAATAGCTTTGGATCAACTGATTTCTTCAGGCGTGAAGATATTAGTAGTAGTTTGGGGTCATTGTAACTATCTGTAAGCCTGTGGCTCAGTGACTGGGACAGAGCAAGAAGCCAATGACAGGCGTCAAATAAATGACCTGTCATCACAGGAAGTGAGGGGAGCAGGTGTGTCCGGGTGGCACGTGGTTAAAAGGTGCACTCTGATCAGGACATGTGATTCAAACATGAATAATTGAAAAGCAGGTGGACTCACCCTCCTCTGCTGGCAGCTCTGTGGAGGAAGAGAGACAAACAATATCAATAAAGCAAAGGTACACGCAACATTTGCTGCATTGATTTTAATGTATGGAAAAAGTCGAGAATCTTCATAATCAAACAACAGCGAACTGAACACCTCATAATCAAACATCCATCTCTGAACTAAGCAGTTTATTAATGTTAAGTAGCAGCTGGTTTGTTCAGGCCTCCTTGTCCCGCTGCCAGTTTATGACACAAACATAGAGACTTTTAATAACTGACCTTTACAGTGACCCTAATTACTCTGTTATTCTAGTTTGCAGTTACTCTGTCAGCATCCATTTGTCAGCTGAAACGCTCCACGCCAAATACAGCCACCGCAGCCTGCTGAGCGTGATTTCATGCAACAATATGAAGTGAAACAGCGAAGTACTTGCTCACAAATATGCTTTATATTCACACTTTTTCTGTGTGTAAGATAACCAAACAGGCCTTTTTTTGCAGCAGATGTTTTGAAAGCACAGATGTAATTCGGGACATTAACCAGTTTCACGGTCAGTTTCAGAGTTGTTGTAACAGTTATTATTTACACCTTTGCTTTTCCTGCTGTGAGAAGTTTAAATGGCCTATTGGATGCAGGTGTTTTCTTAAATCCCAGGATGGAGACAAATCTACTCTACTTGAACTCAAGGTCCATTTCACAGCCTTTTTTTAGCAGATGGGGTTGAGGCAAAGTAATCAAATTGACCTTGAGTTTCTTTCAAAGTCAAGCGTGAACTGTCATTGTTACCTTTCAGAATAAAAGATAAATAAAGAAAACTCAATCAAATCTAAAGCCAGTGATGATTGTTAGAAACCTGAAACTCTAATGCACCTGCTTCCCTTAATTAGGCCATCATCAAAAAAGTCCCACACAGTGCCAGTTCAACTGTCAGTCGTCACACTACTTCTCCTCCTACACCTCCTCTTTCTGCTGTTTTTATCTTGCTAAACCTCTGTGCTACACTATGTTTCTCCCTCTGTGCCTGACACTCTCTCTTTCAAGCTGAATCCAAACGTAAAGACACGTGCATGCTCCTCCTCCTGCTCCTTCCCATCCTGTGATTCCTCAACCACTTCATTCATTCCTACTCTTTCTTTCCACTTTCCAACGCTCCATCCAACTGTTTCCTCCATCCATCCATCCATCCATCTCTTTCTCTCTCTCACCATTGTAGCCATACTTGTCCAGGTTCTTCTTGACCTGCTCAGGTGTGAGGCCGGTGTCTTCAGTGACGCCGAAGTAGGACAGGACCTCGTCCGACTCTTTGGTGTGTGCGTTCTCCATCCTTGCAGAAACGGAGAGGCTTCAGGACAAAGGGATAGAAAACACACAGAGACATTCACATCAGTCTGAGCGGCCCAGCTGGCCTCACACTGAAAGATCAAACAACGCAAGCCACGTTCACCCACCACTTTCTTGAAGCGTGGGATTGGGATTAAAAACTAGCAACCCCCCTGCGTTCACGCTTGCTCTCTCTCTACCCCCTCTCTCTCTCTCTCTCTGGGCTGTTGCTCTCCTCTCGGAGCCCTGGACTGACAGAAAGTGCAACCCGGCAAACTGTCCCGAAAAGTTTTATACAGATGAAAAAGTGGCCTCATTGGTGCTTGCCCACCGTGCACTCGCCCCTCATTGGCTGAGAACGTCACAAATAGGTGGGCAGGGATGGCCCTGTGGTAAAGAATAGGCGTGGGGGTGGGTGGGGAGGGGGCAACAACTGCGGAGGGGTCTGCTGGAAATAAGATGTGCATGCATGGTCAGGACAATGAGGAGGGGCAACATAAAGGCTTTCTGAATGAGAGGTAGGGGACACTGATGAGCGCATGACAGAGAGCTACTTGTGTGCACATGTTTGTGAACTCACTCAACAAGTGGATTGATGAAATGTCAAATATGTCAAAAAATTATAAGGTTTTCAAAGGTTTCCAGGACAAAATAAGTTTTTTCTACCCTATTCATAAATTAAGCAGTCCCATGCATGTGTTATTCCTCAGTGGATCCCTGAAAGACTTTTCTAGTTGTGAAAAGTAACTAAGTACATTTACTCAAGTACTGTACTCACTCAAGTACAAGTTTGAGGTACTGCACTAGAGTATTTCCATTTTATGCTACTTTATACATCTCCTGCACAGAATCTTTTTTACACCACTGCATTTATCTGACAGCTGTAGTTAAGATAAGATAAGATAAGATAAGATAAGATAAGATAAGATAAGACAAACCTTTATTCGTCCCAGAATGGGGAAATTCACACTTGCTAGTTACTTTTAAATCAATTAATTGATTTTAAATGAATTTCTTAACAAAATAAAATCCACATAATTAGCTTATAAAATACATTGCATTGCTATATATTAAACCAGTGGAGTCCAACCTTTTTGGCTTTGGGCCCTTGTCACGTCCATGTGTTGTTGGTGAGTTGATGCATTTCCACCTTCCACCAAAGATGCATTTTCCCTTTATACTTCTGTTAAACGCCCAAAGAGTTGCAACATAATGCAACATTTCACAAAATCAACAAAGATGAGAGAAAAGTCTGAAAAAAGAATACAGATGTGTGTAGCAGAACTTGTGTCTCATTAATCATCTCATGACCTCTGACATTTATTTTGTAAACGTTTGAACCCTTCACTGGATTAAACTTAATAAATGTACAGTATATAGTTAAAACTGTACTTCAATCAGTTTGAAAATTAAAATTGTTAAATTAGGACAACAATCAAATAATGTAATACATAATAATATATCAATCACAGGGACATTTTTTCTGCAGAAACAATGCTTTCACTTCTACTTTAAGTAAAATTATCTGATAATACTTCTGTACTTTTTCTATAGGATTTTGAATGGAAGTTTTGTAATGGAGTGTTTTTACTTTGTTATGTTGGTACTTTTACCTAAGTAAAATGATCTGAATACTTCTTTCATTTCTGGATGTTAGGATCAAGCAGTGGTAGGACAAGCCAACAGTGGAAACGCAAGAGGTCCAACTCCACTATTTCTTTGCAGTGGTAAAGGAACTGTGTTGCTGCAAAGCCCCAAAGGCCTGACGGTGATATAGATAGAGCAATAACCTCATAAGTACACAAACACATACAGACACAAGGAACGCGTGTGGAGAGAGAAGAAGAAAGACGAGAGCAGTGTCGGATGTAGTATCATTGAGAGGGAGAGGCTTTTAGACACTATGAACAGCATGTGAGTCCAGTTCACTTAAGCCCCACTTCCTGCTATGGGAAGCACGTTAATTCTACAGGTTGTTGATGATGTAGTGAAAAAGAGCAGCTATTATAGCTGTCTGCTCTCTCATGTCCTGTCATCACATCCTGCCATGCCACATCCATGTCTCTCACATGTTCCTTATTCTTGTTTCACACTAATCAGTCAGACCAGAGAAACAATGTGTTTCAATGTCAGTCTTTATTTTAACTCCCCGCAGGTTCGCCGCCTCTTTCTCTCCGTTTTATCCTCCATCTGTCTTCCCCAACATTTTGCCTCTTGCCTCCATCTCCCTCGGGGCAAGTGTCCGTGTTTAAGCTCCTCCGCTCTGTGTTTCCCCTCTGACCCGCAGTGCTGTCGTGGGCTGACTGTAGCAGTGCAAAGCTCAAGGTGGCTCACTGACATTTAGCTCAATCTCCCTTTGGGATCAGGTTACTGCGGCTCATCCTAAGCGCTGTGCTCTAATGCTAATAAAACACAGCAGTGATAATGCTGCACCACCCGTGCAGAGGCGCACACTTGCTCACACACACACACACACATACACACACACGTGTATTAGTGTTCTTGCACAGTGAGAAGACAATTCTTGAAACACTAGTTTGGGATGATTACTTGGAAAGGATGATTAGGTGTGTATCATACATTCATGAAGTCATCTGAGCTGTTTGCGGTCAGACTTTAATTCAAAAGGACACTTCACCTCATTATTGCAACAACAGGTTGCTCATTTTCCTGAAAGCAAACTTTTATCAAAATAAAAGACTTTAACAGCAAAAATATAATTATAAATACTTACTTTACTTGCCTAACCTTGATGTAAGTATTTATCATTGGACTGACATTTTTATTAAAATAACAAGATTGTCTCTTTTTTCTGACTTCAGTGAAGTGACTGTTGAGTTGGCAGTCATACCTGTGAGTTTTCAAGGCATTATTGCTCACACAGGGATGACATGTCATGTTTCCTGTTGAGATCATTCACTTAAGTCCTGGGATATGATGAACAAGGGAGAGGACACAGTACTCCCGAAACAGGACGTCCTCTACAGTCGACCCCTCAGTGCTCTGCAGTCTGTTTCTGATCTCATATCAAACCATTTAGCTAATAAACCAGCTTTTAAAATGTTGTCATATTGTCATAATAGACATTGCTTTGTCAAAAACGTCAAGCAAAACAAATTCTCATACATACAGTCAATATTTTCAGTGCCTGTAAAATGTATTCATGTTTCATTGGATACAAAATTGATTTAATGTGCACTAATGCAATTCTAATGCATCTGTATGTTTTCACTAGGACATTAAAGGATCATTGTCCAAAAAAGCCACTAGAAATCTCTATATTTGAAGGCAGAGAAACATTAAAACTAGAATACTTATCTATAGATGATATAGGTCTATTATTACAATATTACTGAGGCATAAAAAATGTTTTCATAATTGTGTCCTGTGGTGGTCATCAAGTTTCAGCTCATAAAAGTGGGTAAAATCAAAAATCCAGGCCTTGAACTTCACGACCGTCACTTAATCATCTTCTTGCCTTTTTTGTTCGTTTGCGTTTCAGTGTTGACAGCTTGACTCCGTGCACCTGTCACAAACACCCTGCTGTTATATTCCACTATTCTCGTTACCCCTCAAATGATTATGTGCATAATGATTTGGAGCTGGGACGGGGACAGGCTCGGTCATGATGTAACCAGTGTGTGTGTGTGTGTGTGTGTGTGTGTGTGTGAGGCCTCGTTGGCAGGCGGCTCGGTGTGGGAGGTGGGCACGTCAAGACTGCCTGCCTGTGGCTGCTCATCACCGTGATAGATACAGGAAGCACTTTGAGGGAGGACGGCGAGGGCCAAAAGTAGCCAAAGAGTGTGTGTGTATGTGTGTGTAGGTAGTGCGTATACTGCATTGTATTATTAGCTGAGGCAGGGCAGCTGGGGTTTGAAGTGCCCCACTGTAACTGTACCTATAGCAGCAGTTGTGCTCCTCTGGTATAAATAGTGCTGTGGGCATGTGGACAGGCAGTTATGACACAATGGCAGAATTTCAGTGTTCTTTCAGGGAGGTTGGAGAATGTGACACCCTCCAGCCGAAGACCCCCCCAGATGCTCCGCAGAGGCTTGAAGGTTACATTAATGTGAGGAGGAGTGTGCACGAGTGTTTACATGCACTGCAACCACAGCACTCTCCTGTTTCACCATGTAAACAGAAAGTTTCCTTTAAAGGCTGTGTGATTATCAGTTAAAGGAATTATGATTATTAGCTCCATTGCAGAGAAATTTGATACCACTCTCATGTCCATATGATCAGTATTGGCATTTCCAAAGGTAACAAAATTTGTTTAATGCATGCAAAAACAAAAAGTATAAAAACAACATTTTCTGTTTAACACATATCTATTTGCTTGGGTGTTTCTTGGCAGCAGCAAGAAATACCCAAGAGCCAAAAATTAAAATAAATAAATAAATAGTACAGCTCATTTAAATCCTCAACTTGTAATTTTTGCACTCAATAAACAAGTGAGATATATTATGTTAGTTTGTGAGCTTTAGAGGAGCTCATAGAGTGATTTTTTTCAACCTTTCAACAGAGTCAGATTTGCTGTTTACCCCGTTAGCAGACTTTACCTATGTCAAGCGGCTGCTGGCTTCAGCTTCTTATGTGTCCTGCAAACTTGAGAGAGCAGTGTCGATCCTCTCATCTAAGCCTCTGCAAGAAAGCAAATAAGTCTAAAACCCAGTAACTTGGTTATTCAAGTCTAGCGAGAGTTCTCATCTGTGCAAGAATAATCAAGGGTTGGAGCAACAGCATGTTGAAAAGTGATGGTTTTAATAAGCGATGGTTGCATATTAAACCCTCTGCTGCCAACTTCATTACCTTTTCTGCAAGGTCCATCTTCGCTAATGACAGTAATGAATTCAGATTATTGACCAGAGTGGATGCACTCTGGAGTTTTAGAGTAATTGCACTAATGAAACACTTGTATGCACCTTATTTCTCCAAAGTGATGACTCATAATCCATTTTTGCCTGCAAAAATTGTGCCTCTCTTTTTGTCATTGCGAAACTTTGCCCTGCTCGTTTTTTCAATAGTAACTATTGTAATCCAGCTCCTATGTGTGAATATTCCCACCTCCTGCCACGCCAACAATCTCTTGCCTGAAATCTCCCACTTCTCTCTTTCACCAGCTCATGATTCCTGTCCTCTCCTGCACCCACTTCATCACTTTGCTGCCACGTGCCTTCGAACGCTGTCCCTGGAAGTAAACCAAGGCCAGGCGCTCTCTTAAGTGAGTGTGTCCCTGAGAACATAAAGTGAGGACACACTCCAGGCTCTCGTGTTGCTCTGTTATGTCACCAAATCTCAGACTGAGTGTGCCCCCCACACCCCCCTTTCTCTTTGGTCCAAGGAGAGAGTAGAAACTGATAAAGAGCCACTTCCTCCTCAGAAGATCAGTTTGGGCTTCTCAGTGAAGCAGAGCCAACATGACACAACACACACACACACACAACTACATATACACACTCTGCACCTTGTCTCCAAGATCTGTGTTGTGGTTTTGTTTACAGGGGTCCGTCCAGTCTTTTATAAAACCCATGACATCAATAAATGGCTCTGTACCAGCTGCTGCATTACACTTTTAAGTCTCTCTGATTTATGTCGTCTCAAGAAGTGTAGAAACTCCAGGAAGATCAAACTACTGATATCAGGTGTGAGCTTCACAACAGGCATCAATGCTGTAAGTTAATCGCATAATGTTACATAAATATCCTCTTCAGTCCCACAGATTCTTTGGATGGGATCTTCAGCGTGATTTTATGGTGTATAAACAAGTGCTGTTCACACTTACAGCGTTAGAAATTGTTGCCAAGATTGCCAGACTAACAAGACACTGAGGTCGCGACCTTTATCTAAGAAGTCAGGGGGTTGGAGGGGGCAACGTTTAGACTGACTAAATAATCATAAAATAAAGGCCTCAGCATTAAGCAAATGTTATTCCTGTCAGTATGGAGAGGGCTCAAAGCATCATTTTGACCTTGTGTTGAAAAAGAGTCATAATGGAAAGGTTAATGAAATCAAAATGCTAAAAAAATAGGGGCCTCTTTGGTTTCTGTTCACGATGTTTGGCTTGCATTGGGGTGTATTGGGGTGACTAATAACATCCTGGCTATGGCCATGCAAGAAGAGCAAATATGTCGTGAATGACAATGAAATACGCATAATTGCTTAGTGTTTTCCATTCAATGTATTGATGCATCTCTGAAACGTACCTTCTTGGTTTTGAGTTTTCTTCACTCAGTTTAAGTGAATTAATTGACATGTTGGTATTTGAGACAGAGTACAGCTGTTGTCAAAAAATGTGAGAAAATGAAAGAGAAAAAGTGTGAGAAAAATGTTCCTTCAAACTTGAAACCAAATGAAGTAAAGACACAGAAAATATTGGCGACATCAAGATTTACTTTCCCAAAAAAACATCTTAGTTTATCTCAGAATTGATGTTTAACATCTCTGCTGCACTCCTTTTGTACCTCCAACAGTCAACAAATCCAACAGGCTTTTACTTCGATTTGACTGATCAGTGTATTACAAGTGCAATTATATTTCACAATGCTGTGAGTGTCGCTCTGCTACAGTGCACAAAGAGCAGTTCTAATGCTCCTGAATGCACCACATAGATGGGATTTCAGTTGATAAAAGCTGCTGCAGAAAATGCTTATGCTAATGAGACAATGAGCACATTCGCTCGTCGTTCTGCTCTGCTCTGTCATGCATCTCTCTTTGGCAGGTTAGTTGGAGGAGTTTGACATTCTTGGAGCTTCGGAGTATATTTAACCCTGTGGCTCCCCTGCCGGATGGCCCCGCCATATAGGGGCAGGCTGGGAATGACTGGGTGCACGGGGCTGGAGAAAGAGCAGAGATGACAGGATGATAGATGAGTGTTGAGCAAGATGAGAGAGTCCACTATGGAGAAGTCGAGAGAGAGAGAGAGAAAGAGGGAGACGTAGAGGTTGTGGAGGACAAGAGAGCTCAGTGACAACAAGTGTTTATTACCCTCTTTGCTTGCACCGACCAGCTGTGACAGACTGAAAGATGCTCCAGCTGCAGGTTCACTTCACTTGCATGTGACTGGTGGTGGAAGAAGTATTCAGATACTACACTTGAGTAAAGGTACTGATAGCACATTGTGAAAATACTCTGCATTCAAAACCTTACTTAAGCAAAAGAATGCAAGTATTATCACTACAATTTACATAGAGTATCAAAAGTAAAATTACTCATGTAGAAAAAAGATGTTTATTGTTGAGCTAATTTTAACAACTTTACATACTGTTGAGTATTAATCTACAGTAAAGCATCATATATTATAATATCATCATATGTTTGTATTGTCGCCTTCCTTTGAGGCCAAAAAAAAGAGAAGTTTTTATGAGCAACAGTTCTGTTTTCAAAAATGCATTTTGCAGTTAATGCATGGAAGATTTTAAAAAGTTTGCTTGATTCAGTTTAGTTTAGTTTTTTAGTTTATGAAGTAGGAGAATTTTCTCAACTCATAAAGAAACACTGCAGTCTATCGAAAAGAAATTATATTAAAATCAACAAATTTGTTGTTTTTTACTGAACATGAAGGTTCTGAAAAATATTAATCTGAGAAGTAACAAACGTAGTGGAGCAAAAAGTACAATACTTCCCAACTGACATGTAGTTGAGTTGAAGTATATGAAAATACTCAAGTGAAGTACAAGTACCTTGAGTTTGGATGAAGTACAGTGCTTGAGTAAATGTGCTTGGTTACATTTGACCGCTGTCTTTGTCACACACAAACCCAGCGACCCCTAAACAATATGTGTGAGTAGCTGTTTGCAGTATGTATACAGGCTGTAATCAGAAAAACAAGTAAGAGCAGCCATGAGGGAGAATATAGAAATGTGACCTTGCAGACAACATTTCTGAGCATGTCACAGTATGTTCAAGTGTGAGTGTGAGACAGATAGACAGACAGACAGACGGACGGACAGACAGTGTGTATGGTATGCATCAGACAGGTGTGTGTGTGTGGGCATCCAAGTGTGAGAGCACATGCAAGGGTGTGTATGTGTGTGTGTGTGTGTGTGTGTGTGCAACAGGTGTTTAGCTGGAATGGTGCTAAGCTTTAAGTGCTGTCCCAACCCAAGCCCTATTCCTGGGGTAGACACACACACATACACACGCGCGCAAACACAAACACACACATTGTAATCATCAATAGGAGGACACAGTAATTGTCCATATGAAGTTGGGTAATTTCTTAAGAGTTAATTAATATTTGCAGTCTCATTTTTATTTAATCAATTACACTAACAAATTAATACACATACACACACACACACACACACACACACACACACACACACACACACACAGGTGTAATCATGTTAGGTTTCCCAGAGGCCCTTTCTAATAAGTCATTCAGGATTAAACTGATTGCTCACTAATCACTAATTGTCCCATGACGGTGAAATTCCCAGAGAAATTTCCAACTAGACACAGCAGGTCTGTTATTGGATTTCTTTACAGACCAAAACGATGTTTAAGAGGCTGTAGTAAGGGAGACATTGTTATGGTTTGGGTATTTTTGTGGTTTCTTGCTGTGCTTTCTTAGTTTTATCTCCAGTGTTTTCAGTTTGAGATTGTTTCTTTTTGATCAGGCTTGCTTCTCTGGCTGGGGGCGTGGTCTTGGGTGCTGGGTCCTTCTCTCTCACACCTGCATCCAATTCCACCTCATCACCTCTGCTTAAATACTCCCCTCATTCTCCCCTCAGGTGCCAGATCGTTCATTGTCTTTGTCCATGTCTTTGTCCCTGTTCTCCAGTCATTCCCTGTCCTTTAGTGCTTCAAGTTTTTCTGGTATCTCCAGTGTGTATTACTTGTGTAATCCGTAAAAGATAACATATGTCGAGAGTTTAGAGGGTCATCAGGAACAAAAACACAAGATAATACGTGAAAACAAACCTTAACGTCAGTATTTTCAATTTATGTAGGTAACTTGAGCAGATAAACATGGTTATGTTAGTATGAAAATTCAAACTTAAATTTTCCTTCATCTTACTCATAATAATAGACCCTACACTGCACAACATCTCGTTGGGAGCCGTCAAGTAGCTACGTCCATGAGAATTCTGATTTTAAAACAAGTCAGTTTCAAACACTGAAAGGTCAACTGGAGACGTCGCGTTCAACCAACTGTAGAAGTTATTGATTGTATAATTAGCTACAGCTGATAATTACTGTCAGTGACAATTGTCGATTCAGCAGTAAATATGGAGTTGATTTTGTTTTGTCTAAAATTAAGGACACGCTGTTTGAAAAATTTCTAAAAATTTTCAAGCAGTAAATCTGCCACCATTATCACTGCAAACTAAAAATGGATATGCATGACAGACATGACTGAGACTAAAGGTGTACATCGATTGAGTAGGTGTGAAGCAGCTTTAAAAATTGTGAGGCGCAGACATAAAATGCAAGGACATATAAAATGCATTCTTCAATACGTATCTCNCTCTGTCTTAGTTTTCTGCCTTAGTCTCAGTCTCTGTTTTAGTTCGGTCAGTTTGGTATAGTTCATGTCTTTATTCTTTCAGTCCTGTCATAGTCTTGTCATGCCTTAGTCTTGTCGTAGTCTTGTCTAAGTTCTGACACTATTCACCTGCCAAAGCTTCTCACCTCAGGTCTCTGTTCTTTCCTACTCACCCCGCCTCTGCCTCACCTCATCTACCAGCCACTCCCACCTCATCCTATCACCTGTGTTCTCAGCTGCAGTTAATCACATATCAGGACTCTATATAAGCCAGTTCATTTCAGTTTGCCCTTGCCGGGTTGTTGTCTTCTTGTCTTGTTCACGTTCACGTCGTTCTCGTTCATATTTCCTTTGTCATGCCATGACCGTTTCCTGATGTATTTGTGTTTGGATATTTGACATACCTGAACTTTGCCGTGAGTTTTTTGTTTTCTGTTTTCATTAAAAGACTTTTCTAAGCATAAGTTTGTGTGATGCACTTGAGTCCTTAACCACCCCACTATGACAACATTCATTTATATTCATATTCATCATCTCTGTATCCAGACTGTACAATACTGATTTTATTCTCTACTTTTCTTGCAATTTCTATTTTTAATTCACTTTCTTAAAAACGGTGTTCATAGTGGAAGGCAAAGGAAGAATTTCATTGCACAGGGAAACTTGTTTCTTTTAACTGTGCATGTGACAGTAAAGGCTTTGACCTTTGACCTTTGGTGATATTTCTTTGCAATTTTATTACGATTAGCGATCTTTCAAGTTGTCAATTGATCCATTGTTAATATACAAATATTGATTATAGATGTTTTAATGCTGCATGTGCAAACTAAAGTAAATCTAGTGATACAATGCTTTTAAATACTACATATATTTAATGCTGTATAGTTTGTTTGATGCAAGTTGTTGCAAGCAAGTTATTCTACATTCTTTAGTCAGAGATTATCAGGTTTCACAATTTCCCTTTCTGCGTTTTGAATTATTGAGCAATCTTTTCAGTGGCATGTCACACACACACACACACACAAACAAACAATGTTGGCAGGAGTTGAACCACTCTGGAGATTTTTATTTCTTCTCACATAACTGAATAAAAACCAGTAGCAGTGGATAATGTTGTTGTGATGACAGATTTATTACAGTATAGAAATTACAGCTTTCTGCTTACACAAGCTACAAAAAACTCTTTATATAATTCAATCATTTTGAAAAAGATCATCACTATTATCAATACTGGACAAATGCATAAAATCTATTGAAGCAGACATTTTTTTTTAGAAATACATAATCTCAAAGTTACATAATTATTGTTTTGAAGACATCGATAGAAATGTGTAAAAATCTCACAGAGCATTTCTCCAGGAGCAATAAAAATATCCCACATGCTCAAGATGTGTATTGAAGAGCCATTCACAGTGGACATGATGGCGAAGTTAGGACGGCATAAGTTACTCATAATAAACTGTAGTTCACATTCATAACAATCAATAAAAGATGATGACGACGTGTGTGATACACAGGATTAAGCTGAACTCGTGTTCAAGAATGGGATTTAAGTCAAAATAGTAAAAATATACATGACATATGATAAAGTATATACATACAAGAGAATCCACAGTTCTTTCCAGTTTAAAGCCATCGGTAAGTATTTCCAAAAAAAGATCCCCAAAAGAAGTTTTAATGTTAAAAATGATTTTATGAGGAATGCAATGCCTTATTTTGGCATCATACTCTTTTTAAAAATATCACATAAAGGGCTCTGATGTGTTATCTGCAATCGACGCGACTGTTAATGAAATAAACGACCTGAAATGTGACAGATATTCGATCCCTACAAACTACTAACAAAGTAAACTAGAGATAAATGATGAACTGATTGTCAGGCTGGATTAACGTGGCTGTTCATGTTGTCTTTCTGACAGAAGACACTTTTCACTTTTCAGTATAAACTTTTAAACGCAGGGGAGCGGGTCGTTAAAGTCGATTCCACAGGCACCAGACTCCGGCCAGCAGGGACTGTCAGGGTCCACACACACACACAGGAAAATCATGGACACACACACACACACACATTTTCAACAGGTTCCAGTTCTGTCACATTGGCATATCTCTCTTGTTAAAAGCACATTATACATACACAGTATAATTTCTGGATTACAATAACATGAAGAGTAATAAGAATACTATATTTTACAGAACAGATTGAATTTGAGGCCAATAGTTAAACAAAAAGCTCTTTTTAGTGTCATGGTAATAAAAAATGTCTTTCTGATGTCTCTTTGCAAGAATCACTATAAAATCTGTGTGTGTGTGTGTGAGGTGAGGTGAGCTGCAGGGCCCTATAGGTTGCTGAAAAGTTCATTTTTCTTGGTCCAGTCCATGGGAGGGGCCCTCTTGTTGGAGCGTTTCTGATGGGCAAGCTCTTTGACCTGCTGCAGGGACAGGTTCAGCGCTGGGATGGCGTCCACCATCAAACCCTGGATGACAGAAAAGAGATGGAGATAGAGAACAAAAACATGAACGTATTTAGGCAAGATTTAGAAAAGACTGATGCGCTGCAGAATATTTCCTGTGATGTACCTCAGGTGGGGTGTTTGTGGGCGGGGTCGTGAGCGAGGCGTTGGATGAGGCGTTGGATGGAGAAGGACTGACTGACAGCTTTGAGTCCCTCTCTGCCTCTTTGGCCCCTCTGCCATTCACCTGGGAACAGAAGCAAAGTGTGATTGACACTGTATTTCGTCCTGCCACGGTGCAGTACCAAACCTAGCCACAGGGAGGCACTATTGGGTTTTTCTTTTGAGTACAAGTTAATTGGAAATCTGACATTTAAAAACATGTCTCTCTAACACATTTACATTTAACTTGAGAAAAGAATAAGTAAGATATATTTTCTAAGTGCAAATTAAGACTAATTGCTGGTGAGTTCTAAGTTTCCTTCTTGGAAATCGTACTGTCAAACAAATGTGTGTTAATTTATTCATCTGTGACTCACTAAACTAAACAGAGGCATTTAGGCCATCTGTAGGACAAAGGGCATGAAATGGACAAAGGCAGTTTAAAATTTGTTTTGCAAGATTGATGACTGGTGAAATTTGACAAACCCTTCCTGCTTCTCTTCCTCTTTTAATTACTCATCATTTCATTCTGAGTTTTTCAGTTCAGTTTGAATGTGCTGAAAATGTTACAGGACGAGACATTTCAGTTCCTGCAGTCTCAGTATCAGTATTACAGTCTCCAGCTCGGAGAACATAATCCAATAAAACTTTGTCAAACTCAAGGATTTCTAACCCACTCCAACTCCACCAGCCTTTAACGACAGCTTCTCCTTGACCTCTCGCGGCACCCCTCCCTCTCAGCCCTTCAACCTTTAAACCAGTGCCTGTTATGCAACAAGGCGTATGCACGACTTGTACCTTCACTGCAGCACACACAGTCCCTGAGTAATGGGAAGCATCGGTCAAGCTTCACTTTGCATATCTGGCCCAACGCCCGAGAGGAAGGCAGCCACAGCAGTTTCTTTTAGTTTGTGTGTTCTGGTGTCTTCATACAAGTCTGGAATTATCTCTGTCTTATCAACACTAATTTACATAAAAGTCTAGCGAGTCCAAATGGGAAGTAGACACTCTGGTAACCTGAGAGACCCTCAAAAAGCATTCCTGCGATGCCAATAACGACCAAGGAGAGGTTAGAAAAGCACACACACACGAAGAGTTTGTGTTTTTGTTGGAATATACAGGACAGGATCTCAAAGGAAAAGTTTCGGGGAATACGCTTATTCTCTTTCTGGTGGGGAGTTAGATGAGAAGATTGATAAGAAAATGTGTCTGCCAGCAGCTCTAAAGCTCACTGATGAATTTGTTTCAAGTTGTTTGCATTATCAGAAAAAAATAATTGAAGTGTGCAAACAATACTTTTCATGAGGGCACAGTGGTGGAGGAAGCACTCAGAGGAAGTACTCACTGTGCAGAATGACATTTCAGAATAATGTATGAAATTACTGAATTATAATTATTGATGCCTTCATTTGTACATAGATGTACTTTAATGTTAATGAAAAGGTGAGACAAATTATAATTACTTTTCATACTGCCTTAGCCTATAATATAATATATAATAATTTATTTCTTGATGTATTCATTTTAATAATCTAAATGAGCAAAATAACTAGTAATTTAATTTGGCTAATAAATGTAGTGGAGTAGAAGTATAAAGCAGTATAAAATGGAAATACTCAAGTACATTACAAACACTTTGAAACTGTACCTGGTTCCCACTGTTTCCAGCATTTATGTTAAGCTAAGCTCAAGAGTTTCTGGCAGTGGCTCCATGTAACCTCAATTTTCTTATCTAACTCTTGGCAAGAAAACAAAAAGCATATTTGCCAAAACTCTTCCTTCAAGTCGTTGAGTCTCCTACAGTAAAAGGTGACCAGTGTGTCTCAAGTACTTTAAACAGAATCGAAGTGCAGCTTATAGTTTTAATATAACTACTCTACAATATCTATTAGATGGTTTTTATTTTGCACACACAATCTGTCCTTGGTCAAACACTTTCAAATAAGTCAGAGTTAATAGAGTACGGGCTGGGTGGGGTTTTCCACACAGCACCATACAATGAACGCCACAACGTTCAGACAATCGCAGGAAGGTCCGTTCAGTACACGCTGGGTGATTCATATCTTCACTTCACCGGCGCAGCTCGGCTCTCTGATGTGGCCAACCTCGCCGTTTGACCTCGACCTGCTGGGCTGCCTGTGCCACATGAGGAGCCACAGAGCACTCAAAGCAGAAGGCTGAATTATTATCATTCTCCTCTCTGCCGGGAAGGAGAGGGAAGCAGCCACTGCGGGAGACCGACGGCTCTTCGCACACTTCAAGATCAAAACTTTTGGCTTTGCTCTACGGCACATTTCCAAATGATAGCTCTTTAAAGCCTCACCCTGCATTTGTGATATATTCATTGCAATCTTACCTTCTCCTCCATCCCTCCATTGATGACGGGCTCAGGGAGTGGACCTGTGGGTGTGAAAGTGACACAAGAATCAGCCATTAGACTCCAAAAATACAACACTGTCAGTCAGGACCAGTGTCATGTTATGACAAACGCGTTCCTTCAGTCCCGGTCCTGCACCATCAGAGGACGGAGCTCCACTCTGGTAGATCAAGAGTCTCTCTGCAGCTCACCTTTCATTCCACCAACACCTACTCTATTACATAGCACAGGTATGAGCAGGTCATCTATTATTCACACGTGGTTCATCTTCTATCAGATGCTGCTCCTCCTGGTCCTCTATACCTCCTCTTAAATTCATCCCTCTACATGTCACATAGCTGTACTGGATTTACCCTCAGCATATAAATCCCTTGACATCCAAAGCATGTTCCAAATCAATTTTCATGAGGTGTGGGTGGAGGTCCGACACATCCCTTACCTTCCATCTCTCTGATCCTCCAAACAGCCAAGAACAGTTTTTCAAGCTAATGATGATTATTACAGGAGATAGCGGCTGCTCCGTCAGAGTTAATCTCAGATTTCTCGTCAGGTCTTTGCTCTGTGTGTTTTTGTGTCCCCTGACTCTGAGAGGAGCCTCTCCAAGTCCCAACGCAGCTCCAGCTCCGGGCTGAGAGGCCACTTGGAGAGAGCGCCTTGGAAACCAAACAAAGCTGCTGGCCAGCCGGGCTGCTCGAGTGTGGGAGCGTGTGAGCGTGAGTGTGTGCTGAAGTTAAGAGTCAGCGGAGGCAGGTGCCCTCTGAGTGGGCAGCAGCATGTGAAGTGCGGGCAGTTACCTGGGAAACACCTCACAGGAATCTCTCCCCTGCAGGACGTTATTATTTTTAATCCTGGACTAAAACGCTGGAGGGTTTAAGAGTCCAGGAAATTATTAAACATCTGCCTCTGTACACATCACAGGTCACCCACAGGCTTACTAATAGATTTATTAATGTATTAATAATCAACTGGGAGCACTGGGGAAACTCTCAAACCATCAACTCTAGCATGTGGCTACACACACACACACACACACCACTTGCCTAAGGACCTGTGACTGTGAAGAGAAGGCTCTCACACACAGAAACCAAATCACAGGCTGGACTAGGGCTCCCCCTAGGGGTTGTGGTAGGTACAACACTACCTGTGTGCAGTACTTCGGAGCAAGGCAGTAAATCACTACCAGCTCTTGGGGTGATCATATTTGACTTCTTAAATGAGGGATAACAAGGCAAAAATATTATCTTTTGAATTAATAATTTGTCCATTTATCAGCTTCAAAGTTCACAGCTGACCCTGGAAATAGCAGTTTGCCCCCCCCCCAAAAAAAATCAGCCATAGCTTGTAGCCTTCATCAGAGGATTTAGTTATATACATATACATTTTCACAGGACTTACGTTTTCTACTTAGGTCAAGTGATAACAGCTGAACCATCTACATGACAACTGAACAAACTCCATCTGCTGAACAGATGCAGCTGAAAGGTCCATAAATTTGCCCTTTTTCTAATTTTATTTTCAGCCAAACTATTACATTATTGTTTTGCAACTATTTTTGAGGGCCAAGTTACGATGCAATATTAAACTTCTGTGAGAGAGAGATCCTCATTTAAGCCACTTTACAAACGGCACAGTTACTCAATCCGAATGATCTGTCTGATCTGATCTATTTGTGTCTAAAAGATTAACTTTCTCCACAGGACATCGACATGAGAGGGGGGGGGCAGGAAGTGGCTCAGTGTCTCTTTCTCTGTCTGCGTTTCTTGGCAGAGGGAGAAAGGAAAGAAAAAAAAAGTCATGCAGGATAGAGGGAATCAAAGAGATAGAAAGAATTAAAGGAGGAGAGAGGGAAGGAAACTGTGACAGACTTTTAATTTGGTGGGATGGAGAGGAGGCAACTTCTACATGTCTGCCGCTGACAATGAAATGTTACGAGCTAATTGCAGTCATTCACTCTGTCCTCTCACCGGTGAGGTGGTCCGGGGTGGGGGCCACTCTGCATTTCTTGAAGAAGGCATCTGTGTCGGGGTCCACCACCAGCAGACGGGTCACGTTCCCGCCGACTTTAATGGCGGCCACAACTTCTGAATGCGTCTTCCCTTCCACCGAGACACCGTTCACCTGAGGAGACAAAAATGTTTATTTAAATGTTTTAAACTTGGCTGGAAATCCTTTAAAAATAAAAAAAAGTTTTGTTCCCACACAGAGGCGAACAAACTGTTTTTATCACTGTCAGGGCTTCTTTCTCAATATTATCACTTTGTCTGGCTCCGGAGGCTCCGGGGCAGGAAATCCTGTGTGTCCTCAGAAAAATGCACACACACACACACACACACACACATTCTTTCAACCTACAAAACAATCGTCATAATGTCCTCAACAGCCTTCTGCCTCCCGAATTATGATCTATTCGGTTCAATTTGTCGTTGAAATCAACCGTTACTCGTCGTGTTTACATGTTATGTGACTATATGACAGCTGTACCATAACTCTCTGCTATACAGTAACTCAACATGTCAGGTGGCTCCCTCCCACACCAGCTGAGGGTTCTGGGATAAAATCACCATGGGAAAGCATGTGAGAAATGTCTCGAAGGGTGTGTGTGTGTGTGTGTGTGTGTGTGTGTGTGTGTGTGTGTGTGTGTGTGTGTGTGTTTAGGTCATAGGGTGGACCTGCATGTCTAAGCCAGTCCCACAGAGGAAGCTGGACAATAGCTGCTCGGCCAGTAACAGCAGTAACAATGACCGTCCGCTCCCCACAAAGCCCCGCTCCTCAGTGGGTGGTGTGGCTGTCTGGGGCCCTCTGGGGGACTGGAAACCCCTCGCTAGACTCTCACACACAGACCTGAAACTCTGCTTGTAATCCCTATGTGCTCTCTCGATCCTCTCCTCTGATTCTGCCTCTTCTTTTCCCTCTAGTTCTTATACTTTCTGTTACTTTCTGTTTCTCAGGGAGTGAAGGGAGGCACGTCCACATCAGAGGACCTGCGGCTGCTCTGCTTTGGCCACGTATTAAAACAATGAATTACACCGAATGAGTCACAGGCATTTACTGTGAGCTGCGTCTGCTGACTAAATAATAAGTGGAAGTATGGTAGGTATGACATTACAACCACAAGGATTCGTGCTTCTAATATCTATTAGAGGACAATAAAAATGTGGTCTGTGGTAAAAGCATAGTTACAGTCTCTCATACACGAGAACAGACATAGCTATACAAAATCAACTTTCATCAAACATTTTTATGACACACTCCCAGAATATTTGCTGGTTTTCGCCAGAATTGTATGACTCTTGAGTTTATTTTGAGAATCCTACATTGCAGCCGCACCTACGTTATGTGGAAATGACAGTAATTCACTTTGTAACTTTAGATTTTTTTTTTATCCAAGTGTCTCTGCCAGTGTGCACCACAAAAGGACAAAACAGACCCCAGACCGGTTAAGAATTATTCCAGCTCACAGTGACAGATACACCAGAGTCCTTTGGGGGGGATTTAAGACCCCACACAGTGGCTGTTATTACACTTCACATTCCTCTGAACACACAGTTAACTTTGGCAAAAGAGCTGATTCTTAGTTGGATGTGTATGATGCAGATTACTTGTCTGCAGTCGTGGAGGAAATAATCAGATCCTTTACTAAAGTAAAAGTACTAATACTAGTAATTACTACTGAAAAAACACAGGTAAAAGACCTGTATTGAAAATATTAAGTAAAAGTATTAAGTAACAGTAGAATCAGGAAAATAAAAAGCATTAAAAGTATGTAATGTGAAAAACAGTATAAAATGTCTGAATATATATTTTAAGACCTGATATTGAGCATCAGTCATTGGCGGCAACTACAATTACAACTACAATCTTCAAAGTGAGTAACAAGGGTATGTTTTCACACCATGTGACCTAAAAATGAATTAGCGCAGCACCAGAAAGGCATGAACGTCAATATTACTCTTTGTTTTTTGTCATCAAAAGTAAACCGGCGTTCTACCTCACAATACAATGTAGGTGAGGCCTGATTACGCGCCGCATTATTCTATTCTATTTTTATCCAATAAAACAATCCACAGAGAGGAAGTAAGGCAGACTAATCAGGGGAGGCTAAGATGGATATTTTTGTGTAACTCTAAGCAGCACTTTTAGATTAGTTGAAAAGTGAATTTCTTTAAAACAGCCAAGGATTTACAATAATGCCTCTTACATAAAACCAAAATTTGGCAGCTTGTTTAAGAAGTTTCTAAACTAGAAAATCATCTTACAAGGACAACAATAATTCACCATGTTGAGTTACAGCCCTGCATGGTCTCACAGTATCCCAGCATTGACCTCACTGAAGTACCTGTACTATCCTGTCCTTGGGCAGCAGGCCTGCCCTCTCTGCTGGAGAATCCTCGTCCACAGCTCTGATGTACTGACCCGGCCGCGCCCTCTCGCTGTGCAGGTTGAAGCCATATCCGTTGGACCCTCGCTGGATCACGCAGAGACGTGGCCGCAGCTCGGTGGACGCCTCCTGGAAGAGGTGAGAAGAAACGGCGTGTTAATACGCCGCGTGTCACATGCATCAACAGACGAGAACATTACCTTTGAAAAATACCTTCACCATGGGTGTCTGATCAGGAAGAACGAGAGGCACAAAGATTACAGAGAGCTCCTGTGAATCGTTAACCATGAATATAAAGCCGAGGTTGAACATGCAGGTGGCTGCTGCATGCTGATGTGTTGTGCTGCGTGTTTTTGACAATCAAGAGGAAACTGAAGCTGCTGTTTGACTCCACGTGACTCCGAACTGCTCCCCAGGAAGGAAGAGGGTCTTGGAGGCATGTGATTGGAGGTCGGCTGGGAGGGCTCGTGGAGAATTTGGGGAGGGGGGTTAGATGGAGGCAGTCGACTCGAGGAAGGGACCGGTTCCGGTGTGGTCCGCGAGCCCTGCACGCTCCAGGCTCCGAGGAGGACAATGGAAGCTGGGCGTTGACCTCTGACCGCCTCCCCCTCGCCCCGTCCCGTCCAGTCCCGCTCTGGGATGGCAGGAAGAGTTAGAGCCTTATTGTCATCCAGGAAAAAACTTGAGCCCAAACCAAGAACCTCCCTTCCTCTGTGTGGATGAAGCAGTTTCTTTATTTAGCAGAAGGGCCTTTAATGGCTTTGTCATCAAAGAGGTCAGTGAACGGAGCAAAACACAGCGGCAGAGCTCAGGATAGACAGTACTGGTCAGGATAATCTTTGTCAGTGTGACCAAATCTGACCTGACACTCCCTCCACATCACTCCTTGCGTGCTCCCGCCCTCTGTCAACTGCACACTCCGAGACAATGAACAAACTCTATAAATAAGTCGGTGTGAATGACTCACTTTGCACAGAAAAGACAAGAAGGAGGCTGATTGATTGAAGCTACTTCAAAACATCAGTGGACATAAATGAACTTAGAATGAGTGAAGCGGTCTGACTCAACACTTTGTCTCATATACAACATGACACCAGCACTGACTGATTGTCACTTGACTGGATTATGTAAGCCAATTGTTCGAGGCTAACACCCCACCCACCTCGGCCAAGAACTATTTCTCGCTCAGTAAAGCACCTGGAAATGGGGGCACCTTTGCTCCCAGTTCCAGGAATTACAGATAAGAAGCATGAAGTTAAGAAGATGGATTATATCCAGTGAAACCTTTTAGAAAAAAAAAGCAAACAGACTGAATGTAAATAACAATGAATTTTTCAAAAGCACACTTTGTAAATTGGTGGCTCCAAATGAAATCGACTGGTAATTTTTAAACTTCAAATCATGTGATGTGACAACAGTAAACTGCACACGCACACACTTCTGTTAATCAGTCCAGATGATCTTTGGCAACTTTGAGGTCAACAAAACAGGGGCAGGGGTAACAGGTTTTATGTCACTGAGTCCAATGTTCAGAGTGCTCACTTTCCCATCTGACACTTCAGCACAGCTCTTTAAACACAATGTCTACCATAAACAAAAACGTAATAGGAAATACTACCCAGTGTCACACACATCCTCAGCTGTAATACATTAAACGTACTGGCAGTCTGATCTCATCAGTGATGGAGATTGGCCGCCTTTCTGTCCATCTCTGTCAAGAGCCGGCAGATCAGATGTTCCTGTTAAGAGCCCTACATCACAATGGTGACTGATTACACAAAGACGGTTGTCTCTGATTGCACACCCTTCACTTGCTCAAGTGCTACGCCCAAACTTCAAATAAAACCACCTTCCCTTCTGAGTTCTTTAACTGTGAAAGATGCCATCTAAAGTCCAGACTAAGCAGAAAAGTGCTGTCTCTTCTATTCTATCTTTTAGTAAATGGTCAGTTTAGCTGCTGCAGGTCTGAATGAATGTTTGAGTGAAAGCCAGGATTATGCGTTATCTACCTCATATTCTCATTTGCTGCTGTTTTGTTATTTGATGTTGTCACTTTATTTTTCTTCACTAAGCCACTTTAGGTTCCACTTGTACTTTTTTATTAGGTTCCACTTGTACTTTTCTATATAGTTATTCTTATAGTTTTTTATTTTGTATACTTTATACTTCTACCTGATTGTATGCTTGTGCTGCTGCAACACCCGAATTTCCCCTATGGGGGATCAATAAAGAATTATCTTATCTTATCTTATCTTATCTTATCTTATCTTCTCTTATCTTAGGATTCAACTAACAGAGCTTTCAATCTTGTACTTGAGCTGTTTGATGGCAGAGTAAAGCATCATTTGCATGAAGCTCACCACAAATTAAATTAGATTAGACAAATTAGAAAAAGAAAGATCCCTGCAAAAACGTATAGAGCTCTCAACGGTTCATGATAATAAGCCAGTCCATGTGCCCAGTGTTTGGACACCCCAAAGCAGATGTGACACTGAGGCCACACTGCAGCCTTGGCACCACGGTCACTGACACTCGTCGGGCGCGCCGGCTGACGTTAGGCGTCCCTGTGCAGGGAGAGAGGCTAACAGAGGCTCTGGCAGCGACAACAGAGGAGGGCTTGTGTCGGACAGGAGTGGAGGACAGAAGAATCTCCACGCGGTTCTGAAATCTGTGGAATCTGCTGAACACACAGAAGCCAGGAGGGGAACTAAGGACCTGACTATATGTCAGATGTCTTGTGTTTCTGCTGTACATTGCGGTATTATGTGTCAATAACAAACACAATGTAAGTTCTCCATTACATTACAGCAGAAATCTGATAAGCACAAATGTCGGTTGCAAAATACACACAAATACAGCGGGCACATCAAACCACGAAAACATTCATGGGACGTTCAGTAAATTACAAACTGATATGACTCAACAAACACTCAGCTGACACTAAAACAGAGTGACACACTGGATACCAAATGAGGTTTACACTGTGAGTAAAACTAAATATTTGTTTCAGACGGGGTTAACCTTGACGTTGAGGTCAGCTTAACTCAGGAACATTTGTATACTTCTTCTCAGGCTCTGTTTTATGTAGAGCACTTCCCAGACACTAAAGCATCTGCGAGTACATGATATGTGAAAGGACAACAAATGAATTAATCTCCTTCCTCAGATATAGTTTGGTTGTTGTAGGCCTACTGCAGGACTGTGAAAATCCTTCCTCATGTAATGTGATCGTTGGCAGATAGTTGGCTGGTTCTTGTTTGGGGATCATGAAAATAATTTGAATTTCTCCAAATAATGAAAAATGCTTTCAGGCAAATAATCTGAATCACACTCAACGTGACTCTCAAATACTATGAACAGTTATCATTTTAAATACCTCAATTTCCCTTTACGATCAAAGTCACATAGTTTTCTATTGTGTGAAATGTTCCTCTTGGCCCAGAAAAAAATGTGTTTAGAGATGAACGCACTCTCTCTGTGACACAAACTTTCCTTTGAGGAGGGAAGTGCTGAAGAGGAACTGTTGACACATCTTCCCTCAATATGCTTCCCTCTGCGCTGGCTCAACTTCCTGCCATGAAAGAGAAATCAATATACAAAAAAAAGCATGTGCACAAAAACACACATGCACACAGCATCATGGGAAAGGAGGTTTTCAGTAGTTAACATGTAGAGGATGACGCGTCCTCTCCGGAGCAGAGGATAAAATAACTGTATTTGACATCTGCTAAATGAAGCCTGGCATCAACAGGCTGCTCTGGAAACGCTGGTTAGCATGGCCACGAGGCAAATCTGACACGGATTAGGAACTCAACTCGTCGCTGATCCCCCAGCAGAAATATAAGCTATGACACTCAGATTCATCTCGTCTGAACCTGAAACACACTATAAAACAGACTGAATGTGAGAGAGGGAAGGACGAGCTGATGAGTAGTATCTCACAGTATCAAGTATCTCACATTAAGTCAGCATCATAGAACAGCAGTTTTACAGGAGGTTATGTGCCCGACTAATCCTAGAGTGGCATCTCACTGTTTTCTCATCCACCTCTTGGCAAAATAAAAATGTCAAACTAGTCCTTTAAGGTTTCTCTTCCACTTAATTGACACAGATTGAGAAGGCCTGAGTGACTGTGTGGCAGAGGCCTTCTTTCACGACTGGCATTTTATCTCCTGAACTGCCAGACAGATTCCTCTATCAAGCGCGAGTGTTAAAAAGACTGACTGTGTTATTTCACTTATCTCATAATGTCGTGAGCACTCGGCAGTCTGAAACAGCTATTTACGGTTTGTTTTTCTCGGGCGACACAGATTGTGATGTATTGTGAGCGTCTGTCTCGCAGTACTCGTAGGCTGTGTACCATTGTTTTCTCGGTGTGATATATTCCGAGTCGTACTGTGATTTCCCAGCTCTAAACACTGATATGAAGTCTTGAACTCACCATCAACACGTTGCTTAGTATAGACTTGTAGATGGTGTACACATTCAACTAACACAGTGAAACAGTACTAACTTGGGTGGATACAAAGTTAGGTAACAGTGGGCAGTTCATATAAAAAGGAAACCAGTTTCTGTCATGTAGAAAGTGGAATTGCATCATATTTATTTCCACTCTTGTGCATTGAACCAACTTCACTTCAGTGTCGGCTGCTGTGAAGCCTCTTTCAGGCAGCTACTCCCCGAGTGTTTGTCTCCGCTGCAAAAGCCTTCAGATGGCTTTGGCAACTAAAAATAAGCGATTGCTTTGAATACCAATCACTCCAAAACAATACCAGGGCCTGTGTTAATATTCTCAAAACACACTTGTGAGTCACACGGCTGCCTCATAAATCTCACTGCATCTGCTGCTCCAGCACACAGTTTTTTTTTTCCCTCTATGTGTTCTTAAGAGTTTACAGGTTCCCCACCCAGAGACTGATGCAACCCCGTTTTAGACTTGTTTCTGGTTTCCCTCAGGAAGCCGCGATAGCCGAGAGATAAGATACAGAGGCAAAGTTCAGCTTACGGGCCTCTGATGCCGCTGCAGCACCTCTGTATGTACGGGCGGAGCTGTTCTTACTTAAGATTTAACTCTCTGGTATAAAGTAGCAGTGAATTTCAAAATCCTATAAAAAGCATTTTTTGGAAAATCTTCGCTCTCTGGAATGTAACTGAGCGAACATTTAAAACTCAAATTATAGCTTGGAAAACACTGCATTTCTGTAACTGAAGGTCACAGATGGTTTAGGGATTTTCATGGTCAGTTAAAAAGGCCTTTTCCATCATCCAAGACAGTTTTTTTTATGATGATATGAATGAAAGACACATAATGGGTCAAGTAACAAGGGATGACATTACTATTTCTAAGTATTCTGTTTCATGCTCAAAACATAGCAGTGCTTTACCTAGTCGAGCTCAGTGGATCTCAAAGGTTTCTGTCATAAGGCCCAACATTTATGAAAACTTGTATTTCCAAGGCACACTTTCACATATGACTATAGCTATGTAAATCATCAGAGAGAGAGAGGGCATAACGATGAAGCTGTGAAGATAGGTTTTATCACATGGAGAAAGCCGAGAATCCACTGATCCAGTAAGTAATACATAGCAATATGATGCTGATTAATGTACATTTGTATCTGCATTGAATATCACCTGCAGCTTCAAAACTGAACAATCTAGCATGTGTGTTATGGTTATGCCAGTCAGGCCTCTGTTTTTGTGTTAGTTTGTTTTGGTCAGCCTTAGTTTTGTTCTATGCACACTCTGCCTGACATGCTTTTGTTCAGCACTGGTTGTGTCCTGCCATGTTGTGTCTTAGTTCTGTGTCTTAAATTTGTGTCTGAGTTCATGCCTTTATTTTTCAGTCCTGTCAGTCTTGTCTTGCCATAGTCTTGTTATGTTGTAGTCTTGTTGCGCCTTAGTCTTGTCATGGTCTTGTCTAAGTTCTGTGTGTCACTATTCACCTGCCATAGCCTCTCATCTCAGGTCTCTGTACTTTCCTTATCGCCCCGCCTCTGCCTCACCTCATCTACCAGCCACTCCCACCTCATCCTCATCACCTGTGTTCCCAGCTGCAGCTAATCACCTATCAGGACCCTATATAAGTCAGTTCATTTCAGTTTGCCCTTGCTGGATTGTTGTCTTCTTGTCTTGTTTGTGTCCATGTTGTGTTCTCGATCATATTTCCTTTGTCATGTCATGCCAGTTTCCCTCAAGATATTGTGTTTGGAGTTTGACTTTCTTGAACCCAACATTGCCATGAGTTTTCGGTTAAGAAGGCTCGTATTTTAGTCACCTGATATTTCAAGATCCTAACGTCATAAACCAAAGCACTGACAAATGAGCGATTTGACCTGACGATGGTGCTGGATGAAAAGTCAGGGGATCACCAAATCTATTATAATTCATCCTGACAGGAACAGGGATGATCATATTGTGTCACAATTCATTTAATGGTTGAGACATTTAACTCAAAACCACACATATGAATCTCATGGTGATGAAGGTCAAGTCAACCAAAGTCAGTAGGATTCATCCTCTGTGGATCATGAATATCTGTGCTAAATTTCATGGCAATGCATCTGATAATTGTGGAAATATTTCAGGCTGGACCAAAGTTAGTGGATTGATCAACAGACAGAAATTGGCATCCCTAATGTCGTGCCACCAGCATGTTAGAAACTTATCAAATATCAGCATTTACATGCATGTCACACTTAAAATACCCACCCCCAAAATACCAAAGGAGCACAGATTCCTCATTTCTGGCTTCAAAGTACCCACAGGTGAATGTTTGACAAGCCAGACTGATCGATTTTTCATCTTTTCAAGGCCCTCTCGGGGAGTATTAGAAAGCAGCCAACTACCTTCATAACAACCATCCATCATGTTTATCACCCGCTGCCTCCCTCTGACTCAGCCACTGGAGATTTGCATCTGCCAGACTCTCCTACTGATTCTCTTCGACAGAGGAGAAGCTGAAGCCTTGAGCAGTCTTTGGCAGGGAACGAGCAGTCTGTGTGTGTGTGAGAGAGAGAGAGAGAGGGAGATGCCAGCGGCTGCATCTCTGCCACTCAGCCTGCCAGTTACTTCATATTTTCCCCAGTGCGTGGCCAGCGGACTGATGTGTAACTACAGGCCTTAATAAAGGAGCACACATAGAGAGTAGGACGTCTGTTATTGTAGGCTTGTGTCACTCCTGCGCAGCTCTCTGACTCAACTACTTTTTGTTTCGCATACCCCCCCCCAAAAAAAAAAAAAAATCATAAGCTAAGATTTCCTATAATTACACAAACACCTCACTGACGTTCTCCTATTCAATGCCACCAGTTGCTTTCTGCTACTGACGACCAACTCACGAGTCCTGCAAATCATCAACTGAAAGCTGTCACGCTCAGCTGATCTTTGCATGCAGATATGTCCTCTAAAGCCGACTTTCTTTCATCTCTATGCGTCGCTCTTTCTCCTTCTGCTGCTTACTTCACCCCCCACCCCTGTCGCTCTAATAAGTGAGGGGCGGCTGTCCCATGAGTTCGGCCTCTTTGATCACCATAAAGAATAACCGCTAAAAGTGACATACCGCCAGGCACCGAGGTTACTCAGTGACATGACAAATCGTTGACCTCCCAGTCCTTGTGATTGTCATGTGTAGTTTTTGACGCAGATTAACAGCCTCAAGGGTGGACTTAATAAATGTTTGATGCAAACCTGGTTCCTTTTTAACCAAGCGCAAGTTTTGTCCTCTTGAGTGTATGGAGCACACCACTCCAGCAGGCAGGACGGGGGTGTTGGATTTCAAGCTGGACCATTGAACCAGCTGCGAGGCAGGCGGAGGGGTAGGGGGGGAACAAAGCACCCTACTGTCCCCCCTCCTTCCAGTTGAGGATGGGACAAACTGGCTCTACAAAAGACACCAAAGAAAGGTTCTGCTGAGGGTTCCCATTTCAATAGACTCTTTAGGGGGAAGGCCTGAAAATAGAAAAGTAATGTCAGTCATCACAGCAGGGGTGCAGGCACTGATAAGACCAAATGGATTGGTCTTGATTACCACAGAGGCCTCGCCAGCACTGAGCTGGCAGGTTCTGCTTTTCCTCAAGGATCTTCTGCAGCGTCCATCTTTAGTTTGTCCTCTCTGCAATCACGATTGCATTCAGCCATCACAAGCCCGAGAGTCAACAAGTTTCATCTCCTCAGCCAGTCTTCTTATCCCTGATCCTCCACCCTCGCAGACCTGAAACCTGCATCAGCTCAGCAACCTCTGACTTTCTATCCCACCTTTCACACACAAGATCCATTCAGAAAAAGAAGGGAAGGCAACCTCATTGTTGAATTCAAGCCGAGGTGACAACATAATGTGGCCAGACTCACTATTACCCCTGTGGCATATGAGCGAACATGAAACACCAGCAGCTCAATACTTAGACCTAAATGCTTCTCAGCCACTTGTTGCAACCAGCTGTTAGTCGAGCATGTAGGTAGTGTGCAACAATGACGTCAAAGGCATTATTAGGGGCAAGAGATTGAGAGTTACTGAAGAGAAACCATGTTACAGTCGTAGTGTGCATGCTAACATTCACTAATTAGCACTAAACACAAAGTAGAGCTGATGGGAATGTTGTCAGTTGTGCAGGTATTTTTTTATAAACCAAGTATTAGACACATTATCATTGTGACCTGATGATGAAGATGAAAAGTGAAGGGATCACCAAAGTTAGTGCAATTCATCCTAAGGGGTACTGGAATGTCTGAACCAAATTTTATGCCAATCCGTTTTTTGGTTCTCGAGTCATTTCACAATCAATCTCATTGTCGTGGTTGAGAAAAGTCAGAGGATTTCTCATGGTACCAGTCAGTGTACATAAATAACACCAACAATGTACATTAATTTTCTCTGTCTTGGTTGTACTCAATGTATGGCGTCTCTGTCTTGCGCTGTGGGAAGGGAGGTGTAGGACGGGGGGCGAGTCTATTTCAGGGCGAGCAGCGAGTCATTTCCCTCCCCTCCCACCCCCCCGGCAGGGCGCGGCCCTCCGGCTCATTGTCCGGCTGGGGTGGTGAACCTTCAGCAGAATGGAGAGGGGAAATGGAATGTGGCATTGTAGAGTCTCCGTCCAGAGTCCCATGGGACCCAATCACCAGCAACCCCACCACCCACCACCCACACACACGCAGGGTTCAGGTTCCACGCCTGACCTGGGCCACAGTGATCTCGGGCCGTGGGGACGGGACAGTGGTGCTGTTGTTTGGACTGACGTCACTGAGACGTTTCATAGAGCGAGGGTGATATGATTTGCAAAGACGAACGTTTGTAATTTGTTCTGCTCTTAATCAATAGAGCAATATAATGTCCTCACATGATGTGGTAGAACTGTGTCCTTTCTTCTTCTACTAGTTTTTGACTGTCTGACATTTAAACAGCGGCGCATCTGTATGAACTTGGGTTAACATTTAAAAGGCTAATAATGGGTTGTCCTGGTGGCCTGTAAGGTTTTAAGATGCTGACCATGAAATTGCAATGTCCTGCATGCAGACCTCTGTTGAACGTCCTCCCCACTCCTCTCTCTCCCCTTATTTCCTGCCATCACTAAACAGACCTGCGCACTGGAGTGACACTGGAGATAAGCTTGTTATCTAACATTTTGTTGATAGCACTGTATTATGAGTTACCTCGAGGTACCCATCCATAATAGACACATAGATAAGATATTCCTTTATTCATCCCACAGTCTGGAAATTCACATTGTCCAGCAGCAAAGACGATGGAGCAGTTCAATAGTAATAGACAATAAACAATATATAATATAAGAAGAGAGGCTTAAAAAAAGTTTTAACTTAGCTACCATAAAAGTATCAACAATTGTACTAAAAGAAATGAAATAATTATCAACACTTAGACAATTACTGAGTGCATTTATCTCTAATTAGCTGCTAATAAATTGAATAAAGTTTGCTGTCATGGCCACATTATCAATGATGTGTTTCTCTGTGAAGTAAAGGTGGGGGCATGCTAATAAACTAAGAAAATCTTTTACAGTATGTTTACACTGTGATATTGATCATGATATAGACAAACTAAGAAATCTTTCAGAATAAAATAACATGTCTGTTTTTGGCAGAATTAGATACCTAAGAAAACACAGTATATCATGATACAAATATCCTGCGATTGCACTAATATTTCTGGAGATTGATTTGTAACATTGGTATAATGCACCCCAATGTTTTTCAAATTTCTCTGTACACCTGCTGATCACCTGAGACTGCACTTGTAGTTTTCTATAAACAGCTACTCTTACGAATCTTGGAGGTGAAACACAATGAAGCCCCTCTCTCTTATCACAAGGGCCATTTCCCCTGGAACACACAGCCCGGCAATCGGCAAAGAGCAGGAGAGGGAAGGGTGACTCCCAGCCTTTCTCATACGCACACACATGCACATGCATTAATGTGAAAACACCCACGCAAAACAAATATAGCTGTAATGCAGGCCCAAAAACGTACTGCGTGAGCAAACGTCAAGCGACCGTGTGCAGCCGGTGAGAATGAATCATGGTGTACATCTGATCCCGTCAGACAAACAGAACGACACGCACTCCATTATCCAAACGGGGCCTGGACAATACCTGGCTTTGTCACAATGGCTTCAATGATAATAAAACCAACAAGCACGGCTGGAGATGCTGTTTACTTTAAACCATGATTCAGTGTCTGCTACTGGAGCGCTATTCAACTGCTGTCTGTCAATGTGTTATACTTTAATCCTGGTGAGACAGTTTCTCTAATCTTTAAACTGTAGTTGACTGTCCCGCTATGAGTTGCTGGGACTCCAAAGGGGGGGCAAGAAGAGGATCAAGACGACGGGGAGGGGAAATCTTCCACCGACAACAATGACAGGAAACGAGCACAAACGTCCTGGGGTCTGCGAGCAGGCCAAGACTCCCATAGACAACAGCAGGCAGCCAGAAACACACCCCCGACCATCCTGGCTCAGATAGTTAGTGTAGGTGTGGCTATTTCTGCCTCTGATGCACAAGTGATCATCGAAATGTGTTTACTCTATTGACAGAAAATCCTATCTGCAGGCTTTTCCTGAAGGCATTACATCAGATGTCAGTGAATGTGGACTCGATAAGCTCTCAAAGCTGTGACAGTACACAGACAGGAATGTCACATGGGTGTGAGACAAATAATGAAACTCTTAGCTGTATAGATATTCTAAATGCTCGATAAAGTTCTGCCATTGTGGCGAAAAGTATCTGAACGTCCTAATAGTGAAAACACATGATGAACTTCAGGCGACACACACACACACACACACACACACATACACACTGGCTGGACTGTTAAAGTGAGCTAAGGACAGCCTATCAAAGCCACTTAAAAAGAGCATTGTTAATCCAAGCACCGAAGGCCATACAGCGGAGTGTGCTCAAATATAGACCGAATCCTCCCACGCAACAGCTTGAGGATGATTTGTTTAGGGAAAACACGTCGGCCCCCGTGCAGCTAAAGAACCAGACTTTCTATGTCAAAGCCAGGCTCGTGTGGTGAAAGCAGTGGAAGGCTTCGAGCTCTTTAATAAGCAGGTTTTATGTGAATGGGCAGATTAGAGGCTCAGCTTAGAGGAGCGACAGCCACATCGACACAAAGTCACCCTCCTGTCTTGAGATACTAGAAATCCAGAAAGAATCAAGCATGATGACACACACACACCTCCAGAGAGATTACACACACACTCTCTTCCAAACACCTGCCAGCGTGTAGCAGATCTAATCTATTAGCGTTCAATTTCATCTGACACGAGCGCTCATCTTCCCCTGTAATTAGTGTTTACAGCGTGTAAGCACATTCAGGACGACTCCCAAAAAAAAAAAAAAAAAAACTTCTCACACCCTCTCTCTCACTCCCTTCATCCTGAATGAATCAGCGAGGAAACCAGCCACAGCAGCGTGATGACGTAAATGCATTTTATAGAGCTGCAAAATGTTTCTGCCTGAAATAATCGCCCATTTTATAGAGTTTGCTGACTTGTGTTTTTAAAATAACGATTGACAAAATGATTGGGATCATTCAATTGATGAGCTGAAAAATCAATTATTTGTCATTTATCAAGGATGAATTCCAAACAATTGCTTCTTTCAGCTTCTTCTTCAGCTGGTTTATGTCATTGTTAGTTGCATATTTTTGAGTTCTGGATGACTTTTGGCTCTTGTGATTTTTTTTTTTTTTTTTTGCTGTGATCATTTCTCCTGTTCACATTGGCCATTAAAAAGTTCCCATCCAAATGTGCTTTCAGTGTAAGACAAGAAAAGATGAGGCTTCAGTTAATCAAATCAAGTGGGTATCTTCCAATGTTAAATTCTTTAATCTATAATGAAGACAGGGGATTGAGTTTTTTCCACTCCTGATACACCAGCTCAGGATCTCTACTGATGCTAGTTACTGAAGTGACACCGGTTTCTTTTCCCAAATTCAAAATCTGGAAATGAAAATGAAGCCTTTCAGAAGGCAATAAAGACAGACAGCACACATTAAAACAGCCACAAACCCAAACTTGTTTCCACAAGTTTCTTTCTCCGGATGAACTGATGGATCTAGATTCGTAACATGAGCAGAGAGAGAGAGAGAGAGAGAGAGAGAGAGAGAGAGAGAGCATCCACAGCTACTTGACTGCACTCAACAAAGGCAGAGTAAAAATTTTACTGCCTGGTAAACAAAACAACGACCTTTGGAGCCGCTGATGTGTTTTTCTGTGTGTGTTTTGTTCCACAGTGACGACAGCGGCTCCTATTTTCTTCCCGGGTCCACGCTCCATCCACATTTTCAACTTCATCGCTGCTCCCTCCGTTTTATTCGCACCTCCCCTGCGCTGTCTCACTGTGTGTGTGTGTCATTGGCCGGGCACAGGAATGCCGGACAGGATGTAGAGAGAAAATTCCAGCAAAAGTCAATTTGAAAAACAGCCTGAGGTGCCTCTGACTGTAACATAGAGACACAGCAGACTTTAAACAGTGTCCCTTGAGTCCAATTTACACACTCACACACTCTGCTGCGTCTTCTGTCCCTGAGTAACTTCCTCAGCCTGTCAGATCTTGGTTTTATACTGTGCCTCTGTATGAAAAAGAAATTCCCAGCTGCACTCGCTAGTGAGCATGATTCGTGCTGGATCTTGGCTCCATATGTCAAACCTGAGCAGGCTGCTCAAAATCCAGCAAAAATCCGAGCGGCGAAAACGAGTTTGTTAGGAGTGTGAGTGTTTGTCTCGACACCACTTCCCTCCGGGTTGCGTGCCAGCGTGAACTGTACCGCCACAGCTCCATTAGGCCATCTGTGGAGAGTATCGAGAGTAAACACGGGAACAATCGCCGCATATTCCCCAGGACAAACAACATAACCCAGCGGTGCTCAAGTGCTTTGCACAAGTGTGGGCTTTGTGAGGAAGACAAAAAAAAATCTCTACTCTCCAATACCTGAAACATAAAGGCCCTGCATGCTCTGGATATGTGAGAGCTGTCATTGCCGTGTTATTGTGAAGGAGACAATGTGAGGAAGCAGCCAGTGGCTCAGCACCGTTTTAGTACTGACAATGTGACATGTAAGCTCCTTTGAAAAGCTGGGTTCATCTAAGGAGACGGAGTTTACTAATAGGAAAGAATCATCACTGTTAAGCATTAATGGCAAAATCTCAGAGAAAATACAAATATTAATTTGGACTGATGGATATATTTGGATAGATTGATTAAAAGTACAAATGCCAAAAATTCTCCAGTTCAAGCTTCTAAAATTTGAATGTTGGCCTGTTCATTGACTAAATGATGAATCAAAAAATGACTTGATTAAAATAATCACCGGCTGCAGCCTTAATTGCAACTTTTAAATGAAAAGTTCAAAAATCTGGGAACTTATTTGCTAACCAGCCAACAACAAAAGTCACAAAATCTGCCCACCAGCACCTCTAAAGCTCACTGATTAACATGTAATACCATATCTCATTTGTTTAATCCATACAGACCCTGAAGTGTAAAAGCAACATATTGTGGTTTTACAGGGGATTATGTGGTGGACTGCTTTTTGGCCGGATCCATCAACTGCTGATTCCCCTTATTTCCATTCTTATGTTTGTGTATTCCATGTTACTGCAAAACAAATAGGTGGTATCCATCTTCAGGCAATATCTAGATTCATCTCACAACAGATTTGACTTCAATATATCTCCAAACTTGACTCTTCACCATCTCTTAAATTCAAAGTGTCACCACCTTTTTGACCTCCCTGACCTCCTGTCAGCTTCAAGGATCCTCATAAACACTGAACAGCAGCATGGTGAACATGCACGTTTGAAGTTCTACCGTTATTACATAATAAAGCTACAACTGGAGCTTGCTGCACAATAATTTCATTATTATTCAATTTCGCCTCCACCAGATCATACAGATGCCAGAATGGCCCCCATCTGCTGTTCACATGGGCGGAAAATTAGACACACTGGATGTTGTGTTTACATGCTATTAGACCCAAGCAGGACAGAGTGGCACAGAAACAGACAGAAACCACAGCAGGGCCTTCTCTGTGTCTCTGTTTGTGATGGCTGCCGGCTCTGCAACACTATGGCCCTTCTTCCCATCTCGCTCCCACCTACAGTAATGTACCGAGGAGGAGGGCTGGACAGAAACAGCCTCGGGGGTAAACATCCAGGATGCAGTGAGGGGCACAGATGTTCCAGACTGGAGGGACCCTCTTCTCCTCAAGTGCTTTATAATGAACCCTGGTCCTGATTTCACACACACACACACACACACACACACACACACACACACACACACACACATACACACACACACACACACAGGCGCAGACAGACAGCGTGGCAGGAGAAAATGAGGGCAGATCCAGCTAAAAGTGTGGCCGCTGCGGAGCAAGAAGGCGCCCATAATGTGTTACAGACAAAGATCAAAGGTCGAAAAAATTCACTTAGTGGGACTCATTATGTGGCATTTAAAAAAAATAAAAATAAGAAAAACAGACACTAACTATTTCCTGTTGTTTGTTGTGGATGGTTTAGCAATGCCAGATATTTGTTATGGTCATTATGCCTGTCACTGCTGCTGACTTAATGCTTCGCCATGTGGCTTCGCAGCAACAACAGAAGCTGCTCTTTGATGAACTGCGAGACGCATGAGGGAGACACTTTCAGAGGGTTGTAAGGCAGACAGGGAGAGAGCAGGGTCAGGGTTGTTTGTCCTCTCTCCTACAGTCCATCCAGCTGGGCCTGCCCACGGCCTGCAGCTGTGCAGCCTGGGGCATGTGGGTGCACAGACACAGAGCACCTATGCTTTCTAGGAAACCTTTTCTTTGCAATGCATTCAGCAGCTGAAGAGATGAGAGAAACTTTCTCACACACACTCACCTTGTCAGAGTTGATGCTCAGCTTTTTCTCCACATGTGCGTGGATTTCTCCATTACTCTCCAGGACAGGTGTGGACTCCCTGGGTGTCCCTTCCTCCTCCTCCTCCACATCCTCCACCTCCTCCACCTTCTCATCCCCATCCTCCTGCACCACCACCCCCTCTTCTTCCTCCTCCTCCACCACCACCGCCTCCTCCTCCTCTTCCTCTTCCTCTTCATCAAAGGGGACCGGGACACCCTCGGTCACAAACTCCTGCAGACACTTCATGTTGTGCTTCTTCAGCAGCTGCTCCGTGTCCGGGTCCACCACGATCAGCTCGAGCCGACCCACGGTGGCTCGGATCCGGGACACGACCTGCTGGTGGCTCTCGGTCTCCACGTCCTCCCCGTTCACGAACACGAGCCGATCTCCGGCGCGCAGCCCCGAGCTCTCCGCCGGGCTGTCGGACTCCACCAGGCGGATGAACTGGCCCGTCTTGCCCTTCTCTCCGTGGAGGTGGAAGCCGTATCCGTTGTCCCCCTTCTCTAGCGTGCACAGCCGGGGCCGCAGACACTGGCTTTTACTCGGCATGGTCGCCTTCACGGTGCAGCTATGGGTCAACCTGTTGCGGGGTGTAAAGTGGGAAAGAGCCGCTCTGGATGCTGGATGGAGGAGGGGGGGCGTGTGGATGAGCGGTACCCGTGCAGAAAACACCCAACCCCCGCCCTCTGTGGGGAGATCAGTCGGTGCTGGTTCGTCCCACCTTTCAGTCCACTTTCACAGACGAGGAGTCCGGGTCCGGTCCGATCCGCTCACCTGCTGTAAATCCCAGCTGTGGGTGGTGTTTTCAGGCCGTCCTGGTGGAGCAGTGAGGGTCCTGACCCGACCCCGGACCGAGACTCAGGCTGACTGGAGTCCCGCGGCACAGCGACCGAAAGTAGGAAAGACTGTCAGGAAGAGGGAGGTGCGTTCAGGGACCTGCCCAGCTGGCCGCCTCATGCGAAGAACAGAGGAGTCAACACAAACCGAGGCTGTCCAGGAAAAACACACCACGATGACGAGGAGTGTTTGCGTGAAGATTATGAGTCAATCAAACAAAGCAATTATATGGAATTTGTATTATTTTTGTGCATTCGTGTACATTTCTCTTATTGTATTATTTTTTCAGTTTAAGAGTTTGCTTAATTTGTTTGAACTTTTCTGTCATTTTCATTTTTGCCCACTTCTCCCTTTTTGAGCAACACAGCGCATTTTTGTCATTTTTTTTAATCTGGCAAAACTTTTTCCCACTTTTTTTTTGCATCTTGACACCTTATAGTTTCCCATTCTCTCTATATTATCTTTAGTGCTGTCATTTTGTACACCCTATATTCTAATACATAGTGTATTTATTTTCTATAATTATCATTGTTCAGTGCTGCTGACTGCCAGGAGTTATAAGGATTAATGTAGTGCTGAAGCATCCACCCATCCCATAATGTCTTTATAGCTGTATAATTTGGCCAGAGGGACCCTAGCTGCAGTGCATCTGTGATAGGGCTGCACCTAAAGTTTATTGTCATAATTAATCTGCAGATTGTTTTCATAAGTAATTGATCAATTAAAATTGTGAAAAAAAGATATTCACAATTCTCCAGAGCCCAAAGTAAAATTGCTCCTTTGTCCAACCAACAGCCCATAACCTTCATTTACTCCCATAAATGACAAAGAAAAGCAGCAAATTTTTACATTTAAGAACCTGGAACCAGCAAATGACATTTTTGCTTGAAGAAATGACTGAAACGATCAATCGATTGTGAAATAGTTGGTGATTTATTTTCTTTCTATTGACTAATTGATGGATCGTCTAATTGTTGCAGCTCCTGTCTGTGATATTCCACAGTGATTATGTTATGACCTTAACACACTTAAAATCATTTGAATCAATTTCCTCTGTCGTCAGAACTGCCCTCAGTAATGTGATGTTTTACATGTATACAGTAAATAACATTGGATCCAAGACTCAGTTATGACCTTCTGACATGCCAGTCTTCAGATTGGACTAAATTCTAATGATGAATATGCACAAATTAGGCAGAACCCTGACTAGAGATTAACAATAAGGATCAGCATCATTTTAAAACTCTTCAGTCTTTATAGGAGCCCGCTGACCCAGAGCCCCTCTGGCCATTCAGAGATGTGAGTGACACGACTGTAAAAATAGAGCCTGGCAGGAAGCTGCTGAGCTGAAACCTCAGGGAGGATTTGACTTTTCAGCTGAGAATGCTTCCAGACCTGATAAGAGGCCAGAGACAGGATGTCTCAACACCCTCTCCAACCTGGAAGCCAGCGGAGCATCAGCACTGACAACTGAGCGTGTTCAGGGGAATTCAGCTGATAGTTTAGTTAACAGAAAGTCATACAAGTAATGATTTTTTTTTTTCACAGCAAAGGATAGAAAATGCACCAGCTCCTTAATGTGTCTGCAGTGTGACTCATAGATGTGAGTGGGCGAGGAGGTGCATTCAGGTGTACAGCCCAGTACAGTGAATCACGAGTTTTGCTCCATGTATTTAAAGTCCACTAACTTCACCTAACACATGAAAACAACCTGGGTGCAAACACAGTGTTAACAAAAATATCATGAGGCAGATGTTGAGCAACCTTTGGAAAACAGTGAACCTCTGTAATGGCAGTAAAATAACTCTAATACACAGGATCAACATGGGAGCTCAACCTGTCTAGGTGATCAAACACAATGCTTTATTCTAGTGGCACATAGAGAATAAACAGGGTAGCTGCTGCCACACTGTGGCTCATTAACATCAGCACATCCTGTCACTCCTCTGTGACTCCCACCCCAGACCCCAAAACACACACACACAAAAGACACACAGACGAGACTGACTTCAATAAAACGACACCACATACATTACAAAATATATTTTTTTATATATATAATATGATAACAAAGCACTTTTTCGCGGCACTTTGTGATCACTGTGACGCCTCCGAAGAGGGACAAATGTGACATTAAGCAAGTTTGACGAGCAAACATTCATAATGAACATTGTACAAAGAAACGAGTTATACGATGCGGTGCATGAACAAATACAGCTTCGGTACAGTCTAGACAACAACATCCATCGTTAGAGGAGACACAACAATGTTTGGGGGAACTGTGTGCATCTGTGTGTGTGAATGGTAAAAAGGCAAGTTGCATGCCGGGGAAATCTAAAACCAAAGACAAAGAAAGAAAATGATAATAATCTCTTTGCAATGTATCCTGGTTCAAACAGTGTGTTGATGTTCCAGCACAGTTACATGTACAGTACTTTTGAATGTAATGTAAGTTTGACTGGCCCTGAATTGAATGTACAGACAGACACACAGTGGGCGAACGCCCTCAAAACATTGGCTTTATTCTATCTAACAGCAGTACAGATGTGAACAGACGGGATCATTGTAGCTACAATCTGACTGTGAGACTGAAGTCCACTTCTCAAACCCACTGCATTATCAAAGAATAATGATGAAGACTGTAAGGCCAAAAGGGGATTCAGTTCACAGCCTGGTAAAACTGGGATGAAGAACAAACTAAGAGCTGCATGGCAAAATGCTATATCCACACAAACAGTCGTATTGATTGTTGATATAAAACTGTCATTTATCAGGAGTCAGGCCTGCAAACTCCAGTCGGATGAAAAAGGCGACGCTTCTGAGAACAGGGGCAAACTTCACTTTGTGACACGTCGTTTTCAGTGCGCATGAGGATCTGAAAATTGATGGCTTTGCATCGAACACAAAGGCTCGACTTTAGACTGGTTGAGCAGGTTCTCCTCTACGACCATTCTCTGAGAGACCACGGGGCAGCAAAGTGACTCTGAACCAAACTGAACAATTTCCATTTGGAGGCCAGCGACAGTAATTACAGAACCAAATGCAATGGTGGTAAATTGATGTTTACTACTGTCGCCAGGCAGCACATGTAGCCATGCTGGATAACGATGGTAACACTCGCTGATTTCTTTCTTATTCGCGCAATTTTTTTTAACACTGCAACAATGTGTTGAGCACTGATGCCTCTCTGCACACTCTTAACATGCTCATAACTTGTGCCATCCTGCAACATGGCCTCTTATGTGAGGACAAACAAGGCTTTACGTTACTGAATTTCAGTAGGACAGCGACATTTCAAATTACAGCAAAAAAAATCCATTTCATTACAAACATGAGGTCAAGCAGAGCTCTGCCTTAAATAAAGAGAAACTATGCACTAAAATGGTCTTTAGGTGCTGCACATAATTAGACAGATTCTTGTTGGCATATGATGTTAAAACTGATTTTTGAAAGCTTGGATCAACCAAATTCTCTCGCTCCTCCCTAAACCATGACGAAACAGGCAAGAGGTCCTTTGAGGTCCATTACGTATAAAAAGTAGAACACTGGCTGATCAGTGCTTTAGACTGTGCTCGTCACGTGAAGTTGTGGACGTCATACGTGAACATTTATTTCTCTACCATGGCAGGAAACAGAACTCGTGGACCCATGAATGACTGTGCTATATTTCTATATTTAGAGTTTCACCACATTTTTAGGGCTGAAGCATTAACCAGTGAACAGCATGGCTGTGACTGAAGAGGCTCTCACAGCGGAGCCATTAGCGACAGGTACCCACACAGTGACTCTCTCAAAGGGCCGTATACATGCTTCAGTGGCTGTCAAAGCTCCACCACACTCCCTGGCTTTGCAGCGGAGACACAGTCTGACAGCAGCTTCTTGTGGCTGGTTATCTACCTCCTCAACGTTGCTGTTTATGCTACACTGAGTGTTGGTCAGTCAGTGTCCCCGACCCTCTGCGTCACACACTACGAGGCCACGAGGTCACGCCCCCTGCTCTCTATATGTTTGCAGCTGTGCAGAGTAGATTGATAGATCTGTGTATTTTTGTCCCTGCAGATGGATATAGCATTTTCAGATTGTAACTCCTGACTTGTAGTTCGATACAACTTGTCACCACAAAGACCACAAACATTTCTACACATGACATAAAAGAGATTTAAATTCACATTTCAGATAAGGGATGGCGGTCAATCCAGATTCACTTTCCATTCAGTTAAAAGCTCAGTGGAGAAGACAAGGACGTCCGCTTCTCAGGTTTGGTGCTGGGATTGGCTTTTTATTTGTAAGAGAGCAGACATGTTTACCTCCCTCCCTCCCTCCCTCCCTCTCCCTCCCTCTCTCTCTCTCTTTCTGTGTGTCTCTCTGCCTGGTGATGAGCTACATGAGGCCACAGCAGCCAGACTTCTGCTTCTGAGACTCGATGTAGTCGTGTATCTGGAACTTGGGCTCATTGGGCTGCTGTGTCGCTCTGTGCTTCAGCTCCCTGATGGCGAGAGAGATACAGGAAGTTAGATACAGAGGGGGTGGATGTGTGGGATGCAGCACAGACAGGGTGAGCAAATCAAGAAAATGAGAAAGGAAGAGAAATGAAAAAAAAGAGAGCAAGAGCAAGAACGAGCGAGGGAGAGAAGCATCCCTCTGTACTGAGATTTAATCAAAGTGCCTCTGGCATGAATCATTTAATCGAACTTGCACTTAAAATACCCATCGCATGAAGATAGCAAATCACCTACATTATTTTCTTCCACAGCTTTGGGAACATGCTGTGCAAACTGTCATTTTTGGACGAAATAACAATCCTTTTCATATTTCTTGCCATTCAATAAGAAGAGTGTGTCCACAAGGAAGTCAAAAACAGAAATTACACAGTGTGTGTTTGAGCTCCACAGGGAGTCTCAAACACACACCATCCCATTATAACGAGTCAACAGGAACAAACAACAAATTACCTAAAAACCATTAGAGTGTATTAGTTGCAATCAGAATGAGGTGTGCAAGCGTCAAGAGGATAAAAATACTCTCCGGCAAGATGTTGGCTGTATGGATGAGGTAGATTCAAATACAAACGCTTTCTGTGGGACCTCAGTGTTTGTTACTGCAGAAGCTTGACCCACCCTGACCTGAAAATGGATTTAAGTTTGTTTTGCTTTGGCCTTTCTACAAAAAGGAAAAGGTGCACTTTCACAAATACAATTTGCGAAACAATAATTTTCTCATTGCAAAGGACGATATAAAAGATGTAGCATGTGATGCGTAAAATATTTGTTTTGAATGACTCTGGAAATGAGAAAAGTACAAATAAATTCTCTGTATTATCCCCAAATGTATTTGTTTTGTTTTTCCTCTTTTTGCTGTTAATTTTCTTTATTCATAGACATTTTCTTTCATTCAAGGTGGGTGGTGGGGGTGAAGAGAAAGGTCTACCCGACAGACTTTCCACCTGTCGCTTCTCTCCAGCATCTGTCACCAAAACATGAACAAAAGTGCTTCGAGGCCTTGAGTCAGAGCTCAAAACAAGGACACAACCTATTCACCAATTATGTCTCTAAAAATAAAAACTTTGCACCTGCATCCTTCAGGGATTTCTCGCCTGTCGTGCTTTTCATTTAACTAGCTACATTGATAAAATAATACTTCATGCACTGTGTTGTTAGATGGGAAACTAGAAATGAAAATGTTTTGTATGCAGTCATGAAATGATCGAAAGTATGTGACATCACCCAAACATCAAGCCAATATATGATTGATGAAGTAGGCTCCTGGCATTGATTAAACTCTATCACGTTTTCCCACGAAAAATCCCATCATGCCTTAAAATGGCTTAGACGTAACTCTAAATTTTTGCCTTCATTTAGTGTGCATGGGTCTATGAATATGCACTGCCCTCTGTGTAAAATGCATGGACATGTTAACAAGGTTGAAAATTTGATTTTCATTGGAGTGGGTCTTTAACATTTTATTCTAAAACTGTGGGCGTTAATATGCAGCTGTAACAGCCTCCAGTCTTCTAAAGACTTTCCACCAGATTTCTGAACCTGGCTGCAGGGATTTGCTCCCGTTCAGAGCATTATAGCGATGTCGGGCGCTGACTTTTCAGTAAGTCCTGAGTAAAAGCACAACAAGCTATAAACACAAATTATATTATATTATCACCCTATTACTGTACTTGTTAGCAAGCAGTTGCCTGTTCATGCAGCCAGCAGTCACTGAGCCACATTATCATTCATTTGGAGTCGTGTTTCTGTTCGCCTGATAAATGTAAGTCCAATATCCACTCCCTTTTAGCTCTGCTTTACCCCTGAGTGAAATACTCTCTTTAGGTGATAAATGCTCCACTGTTCAGCAGCCTCTTGTTAATCCTGATGGGCTGCTGTGCAGAGCAGGTGTTGTACAATGGATTTATCTGAGCTTTTTCAGTCAATGCAGCTGCCCGCTGATGCCGGAAACATCACTGATGAAAGAAAGTTTTGGGTGCCAGAGAACCAAACCAAAGAGCTGAAAGAAGCCCCGAAGAGATGCTGAAGAGTCAGGTGATGATACCCCTGAGCTTCTCCTGTTACATTACACATAGTCATTCATCCGTTGCTATTATAAAACTATTGATTAGTGCAGCTTTAAGACTTACTTTGCTATAGCGAGAAAGGCCAGCTCCACATTGACTCCCGTCTTTGCACTGGTCTCCATAAATGGAACGCCATATTCCTAAAATGGAACACACATTAGATGAGCGAGTGGAGTGTGTGTTGTTAGAGAATATGACCGCAAGGAGCGATCGCACTTTACCTTTGCCAGTTTCTCTCCATCCTCCTTCTTCACGACCCTCTCTGCAGCCATGTCCGACTGTAAGACAGCAGTGGGAGGAGAGAACAAGTCATCTCAGCGGAGGTGAAAGGTCACAGACTCACCACGCCATTAGCTACAGTGATGCACCATCGTGTCAGCCTTGCAGCCAGCCGCCGAGCCGGAGCTCCTTCAGACTGATGACATGTCAGAAACTGCACCTCTAGCAGGAGAGCGGCGCTCCCGCAGACTGCTGCCGCCGGTCCCGCCGCTCTCCCAGCGAACGATCTGAGCTGCTGCTGTGTGACATCTGTGACCCCGGAGGAGGGTGAGTCCTCTGTGAGCCACCAGAGGGAGCTTATAGATGTATTCGGAATGACTGACGGTTTGCAGTGAGACATGAAAATTTCTGTTTGCATCACCAGCAGCATCGGTGGAGGAAATGGTTTCATACTGCTTTGTAAGTTCTGTGGCTTGTCTTGAACGCATCCTACTGAGTCGAGGATGATCAAATAACTTTAGGTGATGGGTAAGAAATGAGTGTGTGGATTTGGAACTTTATTTTTAGTGCAGGAAAATTCGTTCGAGTGTGCACATTAAGAACATAAACCAACAAACACACACGGTCACAGCTAAGACTGCGTTTCACTTAATGTTCAAATAAGCGAGGTAGAGCTTGCATTCATGCACGTGCTGCACGCCGGATGCATTTTCTGGCTTTCAAGCATTCACACGTCTGTCGGAGGGTGATAAGACTGTATTAAAATTGTGCTAAGGGACCATTTATCCTCCTGATCTTTTTCATGTAGTGTAAAAAGGAAGCTTTGCTCACCTTGTTGCCGAGCAACATGATGACCACATCCTTCTGGGCATACTCGTGTATTTCAGTGAGCCAGGCCTGTAAAAGTACAAAAGACAGACAGACAGAGGGGGGAGAGATTAGTCTATGAACAAAACAAATACCACCACTTAAAAACTGCATTTTCCCTTTCCTCCTCTACTGTTTATTATTACCATCCTCCAATCAATCGCAGTGAGACTGACTCACTCTTATCCTTGAACACTTTTATTGCTTTTCATTACTGAAACTGGGGACTGCGTGGCGAAGCCAACGATAACATCATGTCATTTCCAACGAGGGCTGCGAGAAAATGTTGGAGGACCTCACAGTACTTTGCATGTAAATACACAGAGTGAAGCTTCAGAGGGTTTAGCGAGTGAGAGAGGAAGAGAGAAGGAGAGAGACAAAGAGGGAGGGAAAATGTAATTTGGGAGAGTCTTACCCTGATATTGTCAAATGATGGCTTGCTGGTGATATCGTATAGCAGAAGTAACGCTGTGAAAGGAAACAAAAGAACAGTTTGGTTGCACCTTCATTGTTATCCGCACGCCATCTTATGTAACACACACACACACACATCAACACCTACACACACTTTCTATGCACACTAATATAAAGTGGAGATCTCAGCCGGGTCGCTCCCTTACCTACACTCCCACTTCCCACACACACACTAACACACACTAACACACACACACACATACACACTAAGCATGAGGAAGTGAAATATAAAAAGCAGAGGTTACCCTGAGCGTCTCTGTAGTAGGCGTGCGTTACGCTGCGGAATCTCTCCTGGCCGGCTGTATCCCAGATCTGCATATCAAACCACATAATTACACAGAAGCCGATGTGGGAAAAGCGAACAATCCCTGCAAGCGAAGCCTCCGCAGCCGACAGAAACATGCCATTATACTGCACTAAATATGTATTTGGTCAAAATCAAATACACAACTATGACGGTATTAAAACAGCTAAAGACCAAACCAGTCAAAGCAAGAGAGACACATTTAGTTCAGGTTAGGTCAAACTCACTGGTGACACAAGTTAACCACGGCTACAGCTAAATTTACTTTCATAGCCCTCGTTTCCTGTAAATGAACATGAATTATGATGAATTAACATTTTTGTAATTTTGTTCGTCATCCCACATAAATGAGGTATAGGCTAAGTCTGGGGAGGATAAAAACAGCTCAACTAGCCACCCAAACAAGGAAGTCAGCAAAGGAAATCTGGCTATAGAGAATAAAACTAGTTATGATAAAACTTGAGTGGGAAGATTGAACATCCTGAACACCCCACAGGCAAATCTAAAGCCAAAGTCCACCATTATACTGCACAATCAAAATACAACAAAAACTTTTTTTTTTATTCTGTAGAACTGTATTTTGTCAAAGAAAACTTTACTAACTTCTGCTTTACAAACTTATGGTGTTAGTGTCTATTTTGGAATCAGTGACAAGATTTTATCATGTGCCAAACCCGTCCAAGAAAATCAAAATGGTAAAGGATTTACTAGCAGAGGAATCTAATTTGGCACCTTCAAACAACAGACAGGTTATGACAACCAGATATCAGGCAAAAACCTGTAATAGACCAACTGGTTCACTGTGTCACATGTTCTCATTCTGTCACATGTTCTCATTCTGTGATCAAGTTAGAGGTAGCGTGCAGTTAGAGTTTCAACAAAAAAAAATGCTGAGGCACTAATGCTGCTTGGTTAGGTTAAGGAAAAGATCATGTTTTTGTTTTTTTAAATGACTACTTCCTTAAAACTATCAATGTTGACAACTGGGTGGATTCAGTTGTAACTGCAGCTGCCTTCATCATTATCGCCCCCTGCTTGCACTGCACCTTCATACACGTGTGTACTTTTTACACCTGGACGAGGCAAAACACGACACGGACATGCTGTCTCTTAGTGGATCGGTGGGTCAGAGATGAACCTAGGCTGGTTATGATGATAGACAGGTGCATGATTAACAGCTCACTGCAGGAACATAACCCTCCGAAGTCCTTTATATTCATTCAATATGAGACACTTTGATCAGATTGGCAATGCAAAAAACAGTAACAGTCGAGTGTAAAGCATATTTGGGTCAACTACTTTTCAGATTATTTTTGATTCTACATAATCGACCGGATGAGTTCAGGTGGATATATAGGTCAATAGCTGCCAGAAGGATGAGACGATTTGTCACTTGATGAGCCGAAATGTAGAAATTGCCTTTTACAGGTCGAGAGAGAAAAGTGTCCGTGTCCTCACCTGCAGTTTGACTTTCAGGTTGTCGACATCCACCACTTTATTCTGCGAAAAGGAGAAGAGCCGTGAGAGACTGACAATCCACCATATGCTTTAGAGACTGGAGTGCTGTGAAAACGGCACAGGGATGAATGACGAGCATCGTGGCAGACTCAAAAAAAAAAAGCTCAGAGGCTCAGCATGTGGCAAAAGACACAAGACAACTAAAAGTGGCTTTGAATGCTGGCAGAGAAAGTAATTTGCAACACCCACACAACAAGGTCCTGGGATTAGACTTAATTACACAACAGTGAGAAAGACGGCTGGCAGCATAACAACTGACTCCCCCGTTAATTTCCTGCAGCCCCGAAGTGGTGCCCTCTGATTTCCTGAGGAAAGATTGCCCTAAAATAGTTCAGGCACCCCGGCTAAAACAGAGTAAATGTTGTGACTGATGAATGTGTCAAAGAGGGGAAACTAGAAAAAAAAAATCCTCAAGGAATTAAGAGTGGAAATAAAGGTCAAGGTGAATTTTAACATGCTTCAACGTGCGAGGATCAAAACACAGATTCTCACACGCACGGTTTCGCAGGGTTAAGACCTGCTACAACAACGAGCCAGGTCACATCCGCCTTTCAAACCATGCACAGCAAAAACCACCACAGAGAGATAGAGGCAGCGGTGAAGGAAGTGCAAATGTTCTGCAAGACTTCCTCAATCACTTCATAACTTCATATCAGTGACAGGTCATCACAAACAGTCCCCGCCTTTCCTGAGAACGCACAAAGGCAAAAGAAATGCAGGAAGAGTCGTGCGGTGACAAAAGAAACCCCATCTCTGACAGCTAAAGCTGCCACCTGCTGAATCCTCTGCCTTGGCAGAATGGACATGGTTCAACCCCTGCATTAGTTGCCATGGCTTTCCATTCCCCCCCCTCCCAATTATGACGTGAGAGGAGCCTGCATGCTGAGTAACTGCTACAAGGAAGCAAGCCGAAAATAGCCCCGGCCATGTTACAAGCTGCCACAACAGCCTGCCTGCCTATCCGTGCACAGAGGAGACAACCTCAGCATATTGACTCAACTGTTTCTCTCAGATGACTCTGTTTCTAAGCTGCTTTGCCCCCTTTTTCAGCGGCAAAACAAAAGGCGATCGCCTACACCCGCAGCCTTTCTCCTCAATGAATAGACAGACACTGAATCCATCGTGTTCCACAAGCGTAAAGCGGTGTCACTTCCCCCTTTTTTTTTTTAATGCATTTTATGAATGGATGCTGGACGCAGCGCCAGAGTGAGGGCGAAGATGAAACATGCTTGCGAACAGCCGACGTCCATATAGCTCCGTCTGTCAGACATCCATTATGCTCTCTAATGTCTACACCACCGTCCAAAGAACACAATACATCACTCTGGCTAATGCAACACAGTTTCCTCCTCAAATCACCCCCTACTTGACTTTCCATTAGTGTGAGTGTTTTGCCTTGATTGGAGGGAAACAGGAGGTTGGGGAGGACAAAGACCACTCGCTCCAAACAGCCTATTTTTATGTTCATCCCAGCTGAGGAAGATATACAGTTGAAATCAGCTCCGAACACAGCGACAGCCACTGTGTGTGTGTGTGTGTGTGTGTGTGTGTGTGTGTGTGTGTGTGTGTGTGTGTGTGCGCGAGGAGGTAGGAGCTCTTCTGTCGGCAGTGTGACTCCTCCAGGGCCCAGCTGAACTGCAGTCAATCTTTCCAGGAGACAGGGACGTGGGCAGGCATCTGCCAAGACATTTATGAAGCCATCCACAGAGCGCCTCGCAGCACAAGTGGTCTGTGAACTTGACTGATTGGTGTGAGGATTTGTACATTTGGTGCCATCATGGCAGAATGATGAAGTGTTCTGCGAGGAAATAAGGTGATAATTGGGCCCGATGACACTCTAACAAGTGGATCTCTTGTTGCTTTGTAAATATCATTAGGTTTGTTTTTCAGACGCTAAAATATTTCCTCATAAGAGTAACAAGGATATAACACAAATGACAAATCATGAATCGCACAGACAGAAATAATGAGAATATTATGAGTCACTCTGTTAGTCTGGAGCTGTGCAGAGGAGCATCTCTCTCACCCTAAAGTCTATTCCCACGGTGGCTATAAAGTTGCCTCCCAGAAATGCCCCGTCTTTAAAGCGCACCAAGACGCACGTCTTCCCCACGGACGAGTCTCCCAGCAGCATCACCTATAGAGCGACACCCACCACCAGAGAAGAGGGACAACAGGTTACTGACAGCCTGTACACGATGGCGGGATAAGAATGCACAAACCACCTGGAGAGGAAATTAAATGAGGGACGTGTTGCATAAATTATTTTGCAAGTGAGCAAATATTTCACAGCTGGCATCATGATGTTTGAGTCAGATGATGATATTGTGCGTCTTATTCAGTTAATGAGTCTCCTGGTTGACATTATATTGCAAACACACTTCAGATTGTGTTGTGATCAGCTGTTGATTGAGCCGCCACCAACATGTGAAGCTCTGCCAAGACCGGAGGAGGATTCAAGACGTTGGAGCCAACTCTGTCAATTTACTCCCATTGTTCTTCAGTGTGCATCCTTCTCCAAAAAACTAATCAAGATAATTACAACAACAGGATGTGCAATTATACAACCCATCCAGCAGCATTTGAAGCAAACCTTATCTGCTATTCCCACAGTGACTCATGGCTGCATCAGCATACAGTGTGCTACTAGTCATGTAATTAAACTTTTCATTTTCGATTTGACATCCCCTTTTTTGTAAAACCATCACAAGTGTGTGTGTTTGAGCAGCTTTTATAAATATGCAAAGGGAGGGTTTGCAAGGAGCAACAAGTCCACCCTCAGCAAATATTTGCATATCAGAAAAGGGCGGATAAAGCCACCAGGAGAGATTTACAGGGCTTTCAATGGAAGCATCAGGTCGATGACTTGGTGCTGCACAAACAGTGAAAATGGCCTGTTAAACAAGGACTAATCAGCTGGTAGTTAATGGTTTCCACTTAGATGATGCACCTTCTCCAGATGTGGAGAGTCAATAACCAGCTGTTGTGCGCTATAGTTTCCTGCAGACACACGCACTTGCTCGCGTGTCAAAGCTACGGTAACATGCAGACACCTGTTCCACCAGCACGAGCGGCGGCACAAAGAACAAACGGACATACACACCTTGAAGGCAATGTCATAATACTCGTTAATAGAGGCGCATCTCTCCAGCACATATTTGGACGTCCCGTTTTTAGTCTGCTTGTCCGTCAACGATGTCTTTCTCGTTGACATCGCAATGCCAAGAAAAAGGAGCGCGCGCTGATGTCCAAAGATGTGTCCAAGAAAGACGCGCAATCAGATGTCCAGGTCTCCTCCAGCCTCCGGCCCCTCTGCGCGCATCACCGCGTGTTGCTGCAGGGAGAGAGAGAGAGAGAGAGAGAAGGAAAAAAATCTTCCCCAGGAAAGATCACACCTTGGTGTGTGAGTGCGAAAAAAGACGGAAGCGAGGGTGAAAAACTTGACGAGCGGAGCGGCAGCGGCTGCGGCGGCTGCTGACGCGTCTGCGGTTTGACGCGCAGCCGTCAGGAGAGAAAGCGACGACCTGCGGGCGGAAACATCTCCCCGGATCTGTGGATGTGCGCGTCCTGGCGTGGGCAGATGATTGAGTGTGTGTGAGTGTGTGTGAGAGAGTGGACGTCGAGCGGCTCCGACAACAACAACAAGACTGTTTTCTCACGGCTGGATCGCCGTCTCTCTCAGGCTGGCACCGCGCGCCCCGCTCCCGGCTGCAGGGGGGTCGGTGCGCGCCACGGGGGCTGCACCCACCCTCCACAGGTGGTGGCGCTCGATCATTGAGAGGGGTCACAGCGAAGAGAGGAGGAAAGAGGCGGAGCTGTGACTTGTTTGTTGCAAAACACTTTAAGGTGAATTTACATCTTGTGGAGAGATGAATTATTCTTCAAGTAGAGCGCGTGCGTGAAAGCGCGCAAACCCTCTCCAGAAACCTTCTCCAACATGTTTCCTTTAAGAAAAATGCTGAAAATAGCATCTCATATGATCATAAATGAGTTCCCCATCCTTTCTTATTCTCACAGCTTCTTCATCATCATCATCGTCGTCCCTCTGCACAGTAGGCACACAAACAATCATCCAATTATCTCTCCTCGCCAACATCCTATAAATATCCCCTTTCTTCAATCAGTATGTCATACATTTCTGAAATGGTTTCATTGAGACTCCACTTCCCAATCAGGTCTGATGGCCGTGAATCTTTTTCTTGCAGTGTTTGTCTCCCTCTAGTGTTCAAGTCGAGAGTGAGCGCCTCTCCCCACTCCTCTCTGTGGACCACATCACACATCACTCATGTTATATAACTGACATGGTCAAACATATGAACTCGAGACATTCATTTGTAGATGGAGCTGAGTGAAGTGATTCTGAAAAAAAAAGTAATTCTACATGTTCATATCTGCCTTAATTGCTTTGTTATTTTAGCGCTTTTAAAGGACGCAGTGATAAAAAAGAGGTTTTCTAAAGGAGATTTGGATATAAAAAGTTATTTCAGCTGCAAGAGTCACAATAACAAATGTTCCTAAAACACAGATGCATGTTCACCATGTGTGTATTTAGAGCATTCATCTCACCCTTGACTTTAAACCCAGCAGATGCATGCAGCAGACTGGCTTATTTTGTTCCTGTTGTGCATTTCCCTGCAGGGGTTTCTGAACCTTGAATCATACGCTGCCGCAAACTTATGCTAATGCGAAATGGCAAAGCCAATTTTATACTTTCCTCACACATTTCTTCCTCCCCTGTGCCGCTCTAATGGCAGTGACACAAAGCCAAAGTTATCTCTGCCACAGCTGAGGAATCACACACTAAATGAGACATGCATCTTTCTGGTCTGTCTCCACTTGCCACACAGAGTACCCCCCCCCCTCCCCTCCTCCCTCCTTCCCTCCCTCCCTCCCTCCTCAGATGTCACAAGGCATAAAATCACCCTTGTTTAAAACAGCTTTCTTACAAACATCCAGCAGCAAACAGCCTGCTGCCATGACATTCATTAGCAGTGCTTTCTTTCGCAGTAATTTAATCATAGCAGTGGCATCATTAGCCGTACTAATGCAAACAACCCCCTCACCCAGCCCTCGTGCACACAGTGTTATGGATCGTAATGAATGCAGTGAGGAGATGCGACATCCCACAGCGGAGAGAGCCACCGATTCATGCTGCACTTCACTGACACACAAGCGGCAGAGAAACAGAGAAGATTTGCTCTGCTGTCATGTTGGGTACAAACACAGTGGCATGTCCTTCTCAAGCAGTGAAGCCAACAGCATAACATGGGAGGAGGAGGGGGAGGAGGAGGGGGAGGGGGAGGAAATACACAAGGGAAGGGGTGAGCTACAAGGAATGGGTGGTGAGTGTGGAAAAAGGAAGTGTGGACTCACTGTGAAACCAATGCCCACGGTGGCAGTGAAGGACCCCGGGATGAACTTGCCCTGGTCGTACTGAACCAGCAGAGAGGTCTTGCCCACTCCGCTGTCTCCCACCAGGATTGTCTGCAGAGAGAGTCACAGGGAGATGCGACATCATGCTGCCTCCAGGCCCGAGGCCAGCGCACAGCGTGGACACATAGTGTAGGTTACTGTACGTGTTCATCTGGTGTTCAGTGCACACAAAATGCAATGTGACGGCTGGACATTGGCACAGGGCCCGAAGGACTGGAGGCTGATGTGCAGTGGTCAACTGGGGATGTACTGGAGGGTGTGTGTGTGTGTGTGTGTGTGTGTGTGTGTGTGTGTGTGTGTGTGTTTGGGCCTGAAACTGTGTCACTGTACCAGGCTGCTCACATCTCAGGCTGATGTTCTTGCACCTACAAGGGGAAAACTGACCACAGTGATGCAAAGTAACTAAGTACATTCACTCAACTAATGTGTTCAAGTACAATTTTGACTCAAGTATTTTCAGTTGAGGCCACTTGATACTTACAACTACATTTCAGAGAGAAATATTGTACTTCCTTATTTAACAAATGTCACTTTTGAGAATAAGATGTTACATTACAAACATATAATAAGCACATAAAATGCAACACATTGTTATAGATTAAACCAGTGAGATTCAAATTTTGTGTCTTATGACCTTCTATAAACAGCAGTGATGTCAGTTAGTTGGTAGCAGTTGTTCAAGGCCCAAAGAGGTATAATTATCCAATATGTCACACACAGCTAAAATTAGAGAAAAGTTTTAAAAACAAATGCCATTTTAAGTAGTTGAACCTTCTTTTCGTCATTTCAGGACGCAGATTTACATATATATTCACTTGGATATAGACTAACACTTCAACCAACACAACAGTAAAATGCTACTTACACACTGATGCATCAGTCTGAACAATTTATGTACTAATGTATGAGTCATAGGAGCCTCTTCTGCAGAACAAGTACTTTTAATTTTGATATGCTTTAACTTCCTGTAAGTATAATTTTAAACGCAGAACTTTAACTTGTAATGGATTTTTTTTAACTATATAGTAATTTAAGTATTGTCAGTGCTGGTGGACAAACATCAGTTCTCATGGTCGAGCAGGGATGTGCTGATGTGACACCACAGCATTGGACAGAGGCATCAACATCCTCTCACTGGTGTGCCCAGCCTGGTGACATTTATCACCCCCCCTTCCTCCTCCTCGTCCTCCAGCAGGGTGGCCCCCGCTGCCTCCCTCTCATCTGCACTCTCAAACAGCCCACATAAAGCGCAGCATCACTGCATGCAGCGCTCTGCAGCTCAAAGCACGTTCACTTTAATCAGTGACAGCCACAAGTTCCACACATTTGACTCAAAATTTGGACGTTTGCAGAGCTCTCTGTAAAGATGCAGCCTTCTAAAATGTGTAAAGCTTTTTTTTTTTATATATATATATATTTGCATTATATTTTTTAGACCATTTCAAACAAAGCACACAGGACATAAATGATCTTCATATAGTTGGCTGTTGTTTCGAATAACAGGCTTTCTGAGACGTTCCTCCACAGTGTGAGTGGGCACAAGCACAGATTGGCCCTTGAGTGCAAATGATGCAGACCAGAGGCAAGCTGCTGTGTGCATGACTCATAGTTGGAAGGGGAAGTTGCGCAGTGTGTTGTTTGGCAAGCCGGTGTGAAATCAACATATTACTATTTCATGCCTCCTTCATCAAATGTTGATGCTGACATGTAAATGTTCTCAAACGCTGTCGGGGTCAAAGAGCAGCAGCGATGGGGCAGTTTATCTCCAGGAGGCAAAATATGAACAATATGGAGTGAGGCTGGAGGTGGGAGGTTTACTGAGACCCAAGACTCTCATATATGTATGTTTCCAGTTTCTAATGGGATATCCTGGGAGATAACACATCACAAAGTTCAATTAAATAACTTGTATTTACAAGTGTTAAATGCAGGAAAATACAGTATTTTATAGTAAAACATTCTGGTGTTTGTTGAATGAAAAATACTTTGACTGATGTATAATTGGTCCCAGTTTCAGGATGAACAAAAGGCCCCGACTCAGACGTTTCTATTTTTCTTCAAAAGTGTAAAATTCATCTCAAACAACTTATCATTTAAGAGAAAGCCAGTTGTGTCTTTAAATATGAACCATGTGGATTAAGCAGACAGCGAGAGCAGGGAGCGTCTTTCCTCTCATCTTCCCCAGCCGAGAGATGACAATGCAATTATTCTTCAAATGCTGATAACTTTACATTCAGCCTTCACATTAAGAATGAACCAAGAAGTTTTACAACAGAATATTCTCGTCTAAGATTTTCATATATTTCAGTGTATAATCAAAGAAATGGATTATTTATGATGATCCATTTATTATATAATTTCTCATAGAGAGCGCTTCTTGTCACACATCTTTTAAAGCTATTCAAAAGTTTACTGGGTATTTAAAGAACTGAGGGCTAATTGGCCCATTTTAGCCTAGAAAAAAGTGGAGCCATCTGTATCTGGCACACTGTGTCGTTTCTGGCAGGCCGTGACTCGGCAAAACAACAAATACAAGCAGAAATGTGATTAGTGAGCAGGCGGGAGCTCGTTTTGGCCTCAAAGACAATAGAATCCTTATTTCACTAATACTCAACAGTTGAAGTTTATAAAAGGATCAAAGCACCAAAAAGCCACAGTGTTAGAGCACAGCTGCTGTCACACACGGTGGAAGGAAGTTTCACATTGTCATACACATTATTTGATGTGTTGCTACTGTACTAATGCACATACATCTTTATTTAAAAAAAAATCTGCATTTGTTTGTATGAGAATGAAACAATACATGTCTGAAAATGCTGTCTATATGCAGACGTGCAGCTGTATGATTTCAGGTGTTAGTTTTTGTAATAACTTTGAAAACAAGAGATCAGGATCTTGCCAGTTAGATCAATATGATAAATCTGCATGTGTGAGTATTGTGTACACAAGTGGATTTGTGTATCTAAGTGAAGAAGTTGGCTCCTAATTTGCTGCATGCGATCATACATGGAGGATTAACAAGACTTGAGTCATGAATACCAATGGTGTGCTCTCTGCAGTTCAACAGTGTCATGTAAAGATAACAGTAGATAACAGCAAAGCTAATTCAGATGAGGGTTTTAATATGAAAAACAGAACCTCCTAGACTCTCTTTCATCCAGCCAACCACCCACACAGACATACAGACAGACTGCTAAGAGACCATTTTAACATCTACTGATGGTTGAACACCACCCAAAATCAAAGCAAGGTCTGTAAACAGAAAAAACAACTATTGTGTGATTTTCTATGACTTGTATGAAAACATATTTAGTAGATAGAGGTGTTTATTCAACTTGGTTCTAATTTTTATAACCTGGATCAGGTTTACTGATGTGTAGGATTTATTACAAAGATGTTATATTGGACATTGTGCAGGTGGACCTACACTGCTTAGACAATATTAGTAATTAACTGCAGTGGTTCCCATCATGGGGCTTTTGCCTTGTTGGACTTTAAAAATAGTTAAGCCAAACAATATGAGAAGATAAAATCACAGTGAACTGCTCAGCACTCAGGCAAATATCAAATTTGTGAAGAAGGGAAGAGAACCAGAGGCTTATTATGGGAGTGTTATTGGGGGGAAATGCAAATATAATAATAAAAACAGACTGTTCAAAAAGAGCATTTTGAAATAAGAAAGTGAAGAAATAATCCAATAAATGTGTTATTGTGAAAATAAGTGATGAAATAAACATTTTCTGAGTAATAATTTCATCAAACTTCAAACTGTGGGTTCATTCGTAGCTGAAACATTTCACTCGACAATGACAGTGATATTTAATGTTTATTTAGTATTGGACACTTTGCTGAAGTGAGTTGATTATTATATCATATTTATTATATAGTTTACTGTTTATGTACTGATAGACGATAGACAGAGAGACAGACAGACAGACAGATTATTAGATAGATTACCTTATGTGTTAAGTCTTCGTTATAAGGGCAGGTGTTGGCTGTGGGGGTCTGTCCGTCCTCTGTGTCCGTGTCCACTGCAGATGACCCATACGCACTATCTGAGGAAACCAGCTTCATCTCCTCCTGCCCCTGTGCTCCACGTGTGTCCTCCATCCTGTGTGATCTGCTGTTTAACTGAGTTTTCTGGTTATAAAGCAGATGAGCTGCAAAAAAACTAAACACTTCAACTTCACCTCCTCCAGCTTGGTCCAGGTTTTTTCTCCCCCTGCCTGTCAGTCATCACCCCCATCCCTCCTTTTCTGCATGCCTGGGGTTTATATCCTCAACAAAGACACAAGACTTCCTCGAGCCCTGCGGTTAAAGCATGCACAAACCAGACTAAATATTTATATGAAAGCATTGGAGAGAAACATGGAGGTGTAGTTTACAGTATTTATGAGGTAAAACCATGGTGGGCATTTGTACAAGGAAGTGACAACAAGAGCTCAGCACCCTGGAGAGCACCTCTCCTTCTCATAAACATGCCTTCATCTGCTTTAAAGGGAAAACCCACCTAGTTATAAACCGAGTGAGAACAGTTCAGTTAAGAATGTGTATTTAATGTAGCAGGCCTTCTTCTGGAAGATAGAAAACACCAAGAACTAGCACTGTAATGTAACTAGATTCAGTTAGAGAAGAAGAAAGAACATGACAAAAACCTTCATTTAAGTGGGTTTTTTTTCTTTTTATTGAGTCATCAGTCATGATGCCTATCCTACGAGCTGTTCCAGAGGCATACAGTGACAGGCTGAAGTACCTAGATAAGAGCCACAGGGCTCGGGATGACTCACCAACCAGACTGCTGCATGGACAGAGACCACGATCTCCCACCTCCCCCCCTGAAAAACAGGCCTGCTTTGAACGACACTGAACAGGTGGGACTGTCAAATACAACATAATCAAACAGCAGTTTTTAATAGTTTAACAGAGCACTGGAGATGAACGAACATACACACTTCCTCTCAGACAGTATAGAAAAATAACATCTGTTACACCGATTATTTTTGCTCTCTTACATCGATAAAACTGGGGCTTCACTGAAGCAACTGTGCTGTGCAAGGTAAACAAGGTCACTTGAAAACTCATATGGTGGCCAACTATTATTCAAGAACGTAAAAGGTCACGTAAAAGTAGATTTAAAAAAATACAAACTAAGACACAGACAGGGGGGGTTTCACTATCCTCTGAAAAGGCATTCATTGCACATCTCTGGAAGCTATCATCCCGTAGTAAACAGTTCATCTTTTCCACTATGTATAAAGGCAGCTTAGATTCTTTTGAACACTAACATAAAAACACAAACATACAGTGGTCTGTTTAACATTTTTTTGGTTGGTGGACTTAAGAGTTGCAATGCACCTTGGGAAATGAAATGTGAACACTAACCAACCTGTGAGGCTAACGGAGCTCACACAGTGACAATACTGCATATTAACAGATACACAGGAGGTATAATGTATGGCATCTAACCACGTTCTTGATTCCAAAGTCTGGCATTTTTAAAATTCATACCGCTTTCATGTTTGTGTGGTGATGAAGCTGAAGCTGCCAGTTAGCTTTGCACAAAGCAGAAAGTATGTCACTTGTTGAATCTGTTCAAAAAGTTTAAAAGTGACAATCACCTGTCTTATTGATGGTTATGTGCCAAACTACTTCTTGGAAGACTAGTGATTCTGTGGAGGATCAAGAAACAGTCCTGCACATTTAGTCTTAAATTTTTGTACAGATTAACAGGTGAGTTACACTGATTCTGAAGCCTGGTTACCTGTTCACCTGTTACCAATCTTTGTGCTAAGCTAAGTAACTAAGCTCCATGTTTACCATACAAACATTTCAGTCACTTTCTTCTTGGCAAGAAAGCCAATAAATATATTTTTCTCAAAGCTATTCCTCTGAAGTTTCATCCAAATTTTCTTCACCATGACAAGTTGGCCTTAGTTGCAGAGTTTTAAAAGCCCACCGAATTCAGAGCATTTCACCTTCAGACCTGAAACACACTCAGCGAAGGTTTTGACTATATCAACGGCCTTCATCGGCAGGTCGAGTCTGCTTAGTTGTCATTCAACTGTAGTGGTCATCTATTTCAGAGGAATTTTGAACGTAACCTCGCAGCCTTGATGCTGCCGCTATCAGGCACTTCCTTTCCCATACAACCAACTAAGAGTGGCTTTTTTTTTTTCTGAAGACAACTTAACACTGTACAGCCAGTTCAGGGAACTAAAAGAAGAAAAAATACTTTCTTAAAAAAATATCACATGTACTAAAAACAGTAAACTAAAAAAGACTCTAAACCTAAAAACCCTCATTCTCTTGCCTTATTTTCCCATAATGCATGTCGTGAGTATTTAGTGATGTGTCTGTGCAGGGGAGTGACAGTGCAGGTATTTGCCTTAGAGTCTACTGTAAAATGAAGTGATGTGACCTTATCCGTGACTTTTTAAACTTCACACACTGTAACCAAGTGACCTCTGCGTAACATCGTAGTCTTACAGTAAAGTGCACTTCATCTGTCTGCTCCGTATGCTTACGTAATAATGCTTCAAAATAAGCACAATAATATGATTCAGAGGTTCCGCTCTCCCTTGAAATGAAGATAGAACACAGCCTGCTGTTGAGTTTTGACGACTGCTTCTCGATTCTTTCAAAGCAGAGAAAAAAACAGAAAGCTGTGCGTTCAAACAGAGTTCAAACATGCGCAGAGGATTCTCAGACAGACCCACAATGAAAACCTGTGTAACCAATCAGAACACAATGACACAAGTCTTTGCGCTTGCGACCTTCTATGTGCAAATTTCTAGCAGTCACATCCTCCTCTTTTAAGTCTGTGTTTCCACTTCACTGAGAATATCTCAACTCCTCAGTGCAGGAAGATGTCGTGTTGTTTATGTGCCCTTGAGCTCTGAATCAACCTCTGAGACGATATCCGATTCGCACAGGTTCTTGTGGAGCTCTCCAGTGCAGGTCCAGCTCTCGCTCAGTCTTCCTGTATTGTGTTGAGGGCTACCTGATCCGCCCATCACTTTTGACCTGGCCCAGTTCAGACTTGGGGTCTGGGGACAGAGAGCTCCAGGAGGTCTTGGAGCAAAGTCCCACAGCCGGGCAAGAGGAAGTCTGTGTGGCGCACAGGTCGCCTGTAACCCAGAAGCTCCCTATGCTGCTGTCCACCCACGCTTCAAGTGGCTGACCCACAAGCTGGGTTTTACGCTGGGCCTCTTGCATGGCAGGCTCCTGGGGAGGCAGCTTCAGCACGGAGCTCAGCTGCTGGAAGCTCTGCTCCAGGTACAGGTTGCCTGGAGGACCAGCATGGAGCCAGCTGTCCTCTTCTGCAGCGGACAATCAGATGTGCACAAAAAGAGAAATTGAAAGTGTCAGTGAGCTTTTAAAAGATCCAAACAAACTTTCAAGATGAATGATCACACGTTAAACCTTAAATCTTCAATTAGGGATAAGACCAGTGCTATTGTTTCTTATCATCAACAGTTCCATGTAATCATACTGTCTGTGCATCCAAAGCCTGATAGAATTTATTCCTCTTTGCTCTAGATCAATGTTGCTGTTGCAATGTTGACATGTTCTTTCACTTAGACACAGACTAACACAATGTTGGTTTTTGCCTTTAATGCGAGTTGTTGACATTAAGAAAAATGTCACCACCTTCATCCTTTAAACTGACATAATTATAATCAAATGAATCCATCTCTCACCTTTGCGTAGCGGCTCCTTATCTTTGAAGGTTAAGGGCATGACAAGGAAGCGAACCTCCGCCACACGCTCCCACTGTTTTAACACTCGTACTGTCCAGGTACCGGGCCGCAGGGGGCGCTGCAGCGGGGGTTTGTACTGGGTGTACTCTGCATCCACATCTACTGTAATGTCATAAGATGCTGCCACCACCAGGGCTGGGTCAATCCACACAATAGTGGCTGTGAGGTTGGGTCCACGTGCCCACTTCTGGACTGCCAGTGGTTCATTCAAAGGGCCGATGACCCCACCGAAGTTCCGAAAGATTCTTTCTTTGGGATCCCACTCTGTGCCGATCTGCCAGGGAGAAAGACAAAAGAAATCACAGTCTGTTGACTTTCATCCTCTGTTTGAGGACAATTTAGAGAACATGTTAGCACTTTCTGCACAAGTGTCCCTCCTAATATTAAAGCATAATTTAAACTAATTAAACTTCAAAGTTCAGTTTTGGCCAGATCAAGCCCTGATAAACGCACTCCATTTTTTTACATCATTAAGAAAATCTTGCAAGACAGCAGTTCTCTTAAGGTACCTTGATGTTGAAAGTTTGTACAGGACATTAATGAAGACAAGAAGTACACTTACCTCCAGATTCTTGAGCCTTTCAAACTCCTTGAGGTTTGTCTCGAGGACCAGCATTGTTTGGGGCACTGCCCACACCTCCAGTGTCTCCCTGGCCTTTGAACCCACAGCCTGGACTTCCTGACGCACCAAGTATCCTTGGAAACGGTCGTCATAAAAGTACAAGTGTACTGAGAGAGGGTAACCTACTGGTTCGAACCTGCAGGGACAACAAATCACACATGGGAGATGAAAATTAGCTAAATTCAGCATTGAAATACACATTACATCATTCAGAGATCAAAAAGATATATATATAAAAAAAATCTATGGACCTGCAGGCCTCTGTGTTGCTCTGTATAGTCGCCAGATTCTTGAGGCCCAGGCGAAAGAAAGAAGTGTAAGCAGTGAGAGCTACATCACTGAGTGAGCCCACGCCATCCAGCTGCTCAAACAGGCTTTCCCAGTAGGCCTTGGTGGCAACGGTGCCCGGTGCGTACTGTCCATACAGGTGAGTGTCCAGGATGTCTATGGCCTCCTGGTTCACTGTTGCCTCGAACTTGCGTGCAAAGAAGGTCGGACGGGTCAATTGCTGTTGATCAGAAAAATAACAGAAATAAACCTTTTAAGACACTGAACCAAACTGGGAGCAATACAAGATGAGAAACTGGGAAACCACAAGCTTGACTGTTTTGGAGCTGGTCAGCATCTGACTCACTCACCTGGATCCGAATAAGGTCTTGCGGTTTGAAGTCGTTGGGAGAGCAGCCACACCAGTCCACAATGTGTTTGTACTGGCATTTACAGCCCAGTTTACGATTCCAGTTGGTGACGCGTAGGTTGTTGTCGACCAGAGTGTCGCACATATGACTGTTCCCGAGCACAGTGTGGAAGAAGGACTGGAATAAAAGGGCAGGAGTAAAATTCATCACTTCGGCTGCGCAATTCAACAAAGGCTGCATTGTGTGTGAGAGTGAAGTAACTGTAAACTGTCAGAGACGTGTATAAACAGTTTCGAACCACTGACTCTTAATTGCGAAAGGTCACGCCTCTATAGCACCAAACAACAGAGATTAAACCGCTGCACCTCCTCTGAGACATTAAACCACACAGTCAGATAAACTCGAGTGAACCCTACTGTCGTCTGGCACCTCTGCTGCACACTGCGCCCGAAAGCTTAAAGTATTACATTATCTCCGCTGCTAGGCTCCTCTGACTTGGCAGGGGAGGACGGGCATGAGACAGAATTGTATATCAAACTGCCTGTCTCAACGAGGGGAGATAAACAGACCACCTGAGGCTTACTTACCTCAGCGGGGAGCAGAGCGTAGGAATAGAACTGCTTCAGCCCTGACACCAGGTCATCCTGGGAGTTGATGACGTACTCCACGAAGCGGCGGGTGAGCGCAAACCAATCAGAGCCGCCTGAGACCTCCAGGCCTTCTGGGATGCTGCGTTCGCCGAGGCGCCACATGTGGTTGTCGCACTCGTGGAAGAGACGGTCAAGGCCCTGCTTCTTAATAAACCTTCAGCACAGAGAACAGCTTAAATTGATGTGTGGAAGAGACACTGCTGTTTACAGCATTTATCAAAGTAAATGGTCAAACAAACCATTTCTGTCTGAGCTGCCACACTTTATTAAGTAATGGTAGAAGAATCTGTTTATCATGTTGTTTTTTTGGCTCTGGTGTGTGATATCAACAACAGGGAGGTTTATGTGTATTAATATAGATTTATATATATATATATTTATTTTTACATTTTACTACTTGCTGGAATATCTCTAAAGAATCCAGTTAGTTTGTGCCCATGCATCAGTTTTTCTTCTGAGAAAAAAGGTTTGGATTAATGTTAAAATGCCAACAGAGTGTGTGTGTTTTTTTGGTTGTGTATCTTAGAGGTAGCATACTCACCGGGCATTTTCTCTCCCGTGGGACTTGAGGAAGTTCTTGTCTCTCTGCTGCGACAGGAACGCCACCAGTTCATCATTGGTCCTGCAGGAGGGTTTTCGGGTGAGAATTGAAAGGAAGAGGAGGTTGGTCAAGGCAGAAAACAGATTTCCAGAGAATAAAGTGCTGGCTGATAATATCCATGAGTGAAATCAGCTACTTCGGACAGGATTTGGTTGACAGATGATTGTCTATGTGCATCAATCCAAACTTATTACCCCTCGGGCTGCTTTGGCAGGGTCACAAAACAGCCTAACATCGGAGTCTATTTAAGTTTATTTACTGCCAACTCTGTCAGCAAATCACAAAAATGATCATTTAGATGCATTACTCTACTGGACCAACCTGGTGGGGAAATCTGTAGCGCTGAGGTTGATGAAAAAATCCCACTTCCAGTCCAGCATGGAGAGCAGGTCTTGCATGCTGCGTAGGTAGGCTTTCAGTAGGCTGGCGCCACCCCAGATGGTGACCATCCGCCAGGGCGTGGCTCGTACGTTTGGGTACTGCTGGGCTATCTGCAGGACCTCCCGATGCAAGTAGCCAGACCGCTGGAGAGTTTCAGGAAAAAAGGTCAAACGGTTAAATGAGAAATGAGTGAATACAGTGTTTTTGCACAAAAAAAAATTCCCACAGATTTTGCAGCTGCCATCGTGCCAAGACGACCACACAGAGCTGGCTCATGTTGAGACAAGAGAATCTGAGAATTCCCGGCAGAACAACAGGCACATGGTGCTGCTTGTGGGTCACAATGATGAGAGTAAGAGAAAACTATAACGAGCCATTTTTGTCTTGTTGCAAACGTCCCTCTTACAGTAGCATTAGGCAAAAGCAGCACAGAACTATGATGAACTGAGCTTAAAGGCTACTCTGTCAAGAAGGGATTAAACTTCAGGAGGGAATAAAGGAAGAGATGGAAGAAGTCAAAGAGCCAAGTAGCTGTCAAGCTTTACGCAGGGACATTAAAGGTGGTGAGAGATACAGCTACAAGAAAGCATGAGTGGCTGTTTGCAGATTGCAGGAAGCCAAAATCTGAAGGTTCAAAAGACCTTCTTTTAATTTCCCACTGGAGCTAAATTAGATTAATTACCAACTAATTAACAAGCAGCCTTTTCCAAATAAACACAGCTAATAAAAGGCTCTGAAGCGATAAATGGGCAGTTTAGGAGAAAAAGACACTTGGAAATTAATTGTTCAGGGACATGAAGTCCAATTGTGTTTGCTGAGGCACGAGCAGCGTGCCAGGAACTCTGTCCTGAACTAAATACAGAGTGGACAGTTAGTACAAGAACAGTGCCAATGTGTGTGTTGAGGCAAATGATTTCAAAAGCCATATATTTTCACAGGACTTCTTCAGACATTGCAAGAATGGTGTGGTACCATGGTTGTGCTCATAGCAGAAACAACCGCAGAGGGGAAAAAAAAAAACAGAGTGACTCACAAACTCACAGTCATTTTGTAGACGACAGGGGAAAAAAAAAAAGGGGTTTGGATGGTGGCTTGCAGAGGAGCTGGTAGACGGATTCCAGTACACCCCGACCTGTTTTGCAGCCTCATCTCTCAAGCCGGCTTTTGCCTCAGAGATGGATGAGGTGAGGCTGGCAAAACGTCGAAGCTGATGTCTGTGGTGTGACTGTCCCACTGACTTCTTATTCATCACTACCTCCAGTAAATCTCTCCGCTGTCCCTTTGGCAGCAGAACAGAGCAACTCCCCGGGACTCAACAACCTTTCCAGCAACGCAGGTGCACTGACTGCATGCACCTGTTTCTCTGCTGTCTGCGCTGAGCACACCCGAGGTCCCAGCCTCAGTATCGCCACTCGGCCATGCATTTGTCTTCTGCCTTCCAGCTGCACATGAGAGCAGACTCTTCCTCCACTAAATCCAGCCCCTAAGAATAACCACACTGTACTCTATCCAGGCTAATCCCCTTTAACACACTGCGAGACCCGCGGGATAAATTTAACCTTCATAATGCAAGAAGACCTAACCGGTGAAAGCATTTGTGAGCTCAGTGTAGCCAGCTGCAAGCAGAGAGCCAAATACTCTTCAGCCTGAGCGAAAAATACACAATCCTGTCAGCTAGTATCACCAGCAGAACCTTTTCCAGATCTGATCGCTTCCAAGTAGCACCATGAATTGTCTTTTATTTGGATTAAGCTGGTGCGTGTGCAAGCCAGGACAATTGTACATATAATGGAGAACATACTGTAGCCTCCTCTGAGGGCTTACCTTGTCCACATGGATGTAGTAGTAATGGTCACGGTGATATATGGCTTTGATGAGGCGCTTCAGCTGTCGTACAGAGCGGCCGTGGACCATCAAAACGAAAGCCACTCTGACCGGGTTCTCCACTTTGGAAAGGCTGTTGTCCAGCTCGCCAACTGCCTGCACCTGATTTGACACACCTAGCCGAAGAAGATAGAGTTATGTTTATGTCTTTATAATGCAGTAGGTTTGTTATGTTAGAGAATCGGTTTTATTGCCAGCAAAATAAATTGTGATTTGTAAATTGTGTAAATTGTGAGAGCAGGACGTATGCTGAAAGATGTAAGACATGTCTCTGTAATTTAATTGCAGTTCATTGACTTTTTGTCATGAAACCAGTTAAGCTGTAACATCTCCACATAAACAGTTATGATAGGTTTATATGCAGAGACAGTATGATTAGATGTAGTTATCACCCAGTGAAAACACTGACAGAGACGCATATGTTGGGAAAAAAAAAACCCTCCACAATTTTCGAAATGATTTGGTTTGGTTTTGAGAAATGTTTTGATTTTCACATCTATCAGCGAGTAAAAATTATGCTAATAAATGACCAGACATCTGTGTGTAAATTCTCTGCATCATTAGCATCATCACACTATCTGTGTACATGTTAAAGGGTCCTCACCGAGCTGTGGGCAGAACTGAGGAAGTGCGCCTGGCATGAGCTGTCCGGCCTGATGCTGACACACGATGTTGGCGATCTCCTGTCGACACTGCTGCGACCCGGCACGATGAAGGGCAGACAGCGCGTCCTTGCCTATGATATCACATTTAGGCACAAAGTCACTGCTGGGGGCTTGGTGCGCCCCGTCCACGCTGCCTGGCTCCCCCAGTATGGCGGCAGCAGGTAACTTGGCCGCTCCATCAGGGCCGCCTCGGGCCTCGCTGAAGTTACGGCTGCTGGACAGGTCGTGGAGGACCACGCCATCCAGTCCGGTTCCCATCATCCCCCGCTCCTGGGGAGACTTCAGCCTGATGCTGGACTTTTCTCCTTTGCGGTTTGTCCCCCTCCTCAGCGCACTGGCTGCTGTGCCCCCTGTCCTCTCCAACCTGCCGCTCCATCTGCCCCTGTTCTTCCCCGACAAAGACTTGTGTTTGTCCCAAAGTGCAGTGTCTTTTTTTGCGTCCTGGCTGTTGTGGTCAGGCAGCTTAGACCGTCGTATTTTTCTCTGAGGAGAGAGAAGAGAGAAGAAGAAAGCAGGACAGAGAGAGGGAGAAAGAGAGAGAGAGAGGGGGAGAATAAAAATACATTTGAAATCCAGATTTGTTGCCAGTCATTCCATAAGAACATCTTGGACAAACACAACTGAGAGGAGGCGTTGATTCACAATCCAAGAATGACATAAGGTAAATGAAGACCGGCACTAAGACAACAGCTGAAAGAGGCCCAGAGGGAAGGATGTGTTTATTTGTGTTTTTTCTTTTTTACATTTCCCTGATCTGGGTTATTTTTAGCTGAGTCTCTGCCTTTTTGTGGAGCTAATCTGCAAAAGCACAGTTCTGGATAGCCACACACACAAACACACACATACTCAAAGACACACAATGAATCCAGTGATTCACTGAAGACACTTCAACAAACCTCTGTCTGCACCCTCGGGCAGAAAATGCAGAAACAAAATGTAAATGTACACAAATGTGTGTGTCACATGTTTACACACACGCATCAGACAGACAGGGAAACATTAAGCAAGATAGATGAAGAGTCCTCATTGGGCATCTACTATGTGTGTGTTGGGGGTATCCCTAATGTTAACACATTATGTAAAAGATATGAGGGATTAGGAAAGACAGATACATTAATCACACATGCCCTTCCTCTCAGATAAGCGCAGGCTTTGACCCAACTTTGTATCATTACATTTTTCCATATTGTGATTATTAAATCTTGGATATCAAAGAATTTCATCCTGACCTCATGATTTGTGTGAGACATTTGCATCTGCAAACCATCCTCTGAGACGTTATAGACTTCCTAAAATGTCAAGACGTGATCCTCTTACAGTGCATCTGCTTTGAAGTAATAAAACTGTTCGAGCGTCCCATCGTCAGAATATTTGGCTGTTCAACATCTTTGAAGGAGACATTAAGTCCAGAAATCATTCGTCATATAGATGTGGTTCAGTGAAACTCAGCAGTATAAGGACAGTGTGTGCTGAGCTACTGTACGTAAAGGGTAAGATAAATGAGAACCAGAAAAATTTCCAACATTATAAAATTGATATAATGTCTAAATATTGTTCCCTCCTCTATAATTTATGTATAAATTTTAGTCTAGTGTCACTGTCTTAGTATTGAAGTACTGTAATGAAGTGAGGACCCAGTGTTGGATACGCAACAGCCATCACTAATCTGGGTTTTTTCCTACAGTTTCAATGTCACAAGTATATAATATAATTGTAATGCAAGAGTAGAGAGAAAAATCAGTCTTACTGGAGCACAAATCACACCTCCAAAACTGGAAGGCAGGCTTTGCAAAAAAAAGGACTTAAGCCATTTTTTAAATCTTCTAGCCAAACAGCATCACAGCTTTGGTGCGAGGCAGATTATTGGATCACACAAAAAAAAGCCCTTCAAAATGTGCACTTGGAGAAGGGGAAGAAGAGCAGCGAGTGGGCTGAGAGCTTTCTGCCGCTGTCAGACGATATGGCAGAACGCGGACTTGTTCGACTCACGCCGCTGGCACGCCGACAGCCCGGAGACGCTGGGAACAGAAGAGGGACTGGGGGCTGCGTGGTAGGACAAGGAGCCAGATAATACACTGCCAATAAAGCAGCTGCCAACCAACACAGCACAGTCAGCTAATGATTGCCAACTGCACTCTCAAACCCATTACAGTAAGAGGCATTGTGGAGCCCTTTTACATACCAGCCATTGCAGTGCAAGCCTTTTTCTGTGAGTTTACATGCACCTTAGTAACATTGTTATTTTCAGCTTTCAGCAGAAACCTGAATCACCTGAACAAAAAACGTGGGGTCTTTCAATCCAAGATTTCCTTTAAGAGACACCTGGTCGACACAGGTAGATTTCTGTTGAATTTCTTTGCCCTGTGGTATAAGACTGGGCTTCTAATAGAAGTCACAGAAAGGGTTAATGCGACAGCAGTACAGCAGTGTCCTTCTAAAATAAAGAAATCCAAAGTCCAACTAACACTTCACCTGAAGTCTAAAGAAGTGTTTGCTGACTACTGGTTTTACAATGACACTATTGTTGCAGTGCATCTAATGGGTTTCCTGATTCCTCTGAACAAACCCATTTTTTATGTGCATGTAAACTGTGGACAATACAAAATGCAAAAAAAGAATTCTGATTTTGTTCTCAGGATTCAGATGGAAATTGTAGCATTAAAGCACTTCACCTTTTGGGAATTAATTATGTTAAAAAAAAACATTTGTTCCCAACATTAAAGTATCTCATATTTTCAGCAGCGGTGGTACATTTTCAATTTTAATATAAACACTAGTGTGCAGATCTATGCCTTTTGTCAGCCAACACTGATAAAGACACTACTTACTTTTAAACTGCAAATGTTCTCACACAAGAAGACAAGCATGCAGCAGGGGCTAACGTTTCAATTTTCCTTATCGCTCGTTTTCACAGCTTTTAATTAACTCCATCATGTCAAAAATGTATTGATTCAAAGGCGAGCCAGGCAACGTCTTTACTTTCCAATTAAAGTTGAGCACGACCATATCAGTGCCGCCATCTGCTGAAGTGGGGAAGCAGCAGCAAGCACTCGGCTCAGTGGGAGAGCGCAGGCAAAGCAGAGGGTGACACAAGGATGACAAGAGTCTTCTTCTTCTCTCCTCACAATTGTTCGTATAATGCATGCGGCTGTGTTCATACAAGCACGGCGAGCCACTCATCAGAGCAGATGCGAATTAACGCACAGACCACAGAGTGCGGAGGCATCCAGCCCCTGCACTGCTCAGACGTGAAGTGACGATTAATCTGCATTCTTAAGCCTGAAATTCGATTCTGAATCTGTGTGTGCAAACATGCATGGACCCTGTGTGCTGACATTTGCATAGATGTCTGCCAACATATTGGCTGCATGTCAGGCTGACAAGTGCAAGAGCAGCGGTGTCACATTTCTGAATCCTTGACTTCACGAGGAATGAATGAGACCTGTTTCAAACTTAAATATTTATAGAGAAATATATATGAAATTGCATTATTAATCAAGAGAGATTGGACAGCAGATACTGGGTGTAGCTGTGTTGAGATTTGAGAAGCGTCTGCTCCTTTACGCTCCTATGAAAGCTACAGTTAACCACAAATCTCTACAGACATTCCTCCTGTATCTTTGCTGAAGCATGTTTAAGCCTGAAAGCACCTGATCAGGCAGCAGTACAAGGCCTGGAGGCTTTTAATGCAAACAGGTGACAGAAGTATTGAAAAGGAACATTACTTCTGCATTATGGTGAATGCCACATTTCCTGTTTTGATTAACTCCATCATGGCCGGTATCACTTCTATTAAACTGATATCAACAGAGACAGACAGAGCAGGCACTTACTGAAAATGAGCTTAGTGTTTACAGCTTATAAAGTGAATTAGTCCACATCATTGTCTTGGTGGACAGGGGGGGCACTGACAACAGGATCAGCTGCCTGCCTCTCCCTCCAGGCAAAGATCTGCAATCTATCCACATCAGGGAGGAATATTATACACAGTCCACTCTTCTCATATCATGATAGAGAGACAGTTCCCAACTCAAGTTTCAGCTTGCATTCCTGCGACTCTATCAGTGTGCACAGTCCTGGGCAGGTCACATCTGTTAACAACTCCCCTTAGTTTATTGAGAGGGAGGACAGGAACAGGCACTGCCCTCAAGGTAGTGCTGTCCAGGTGTGGAGGGGAGACCCAGAGAGGAGCTTCCCACGGTGGACTGAAGTAGAGGAAACTGTGTCAGTGGAGGCAACTCTCTGCTCAACTTGAGCCTTGATCCCCTGGCATGTGCTTCCTCTCTGTGTGTTTTGGTATGATTCAAAAGCTGAGTGAAGGTCACACAGGCAGCTCAGACCACAGAAAAAAAGGCCTCTGGGAGATTATAACGAATAAAGTGAAACAGATGCTGAGTATCCTGCTAACACGAATTGAGTCAGCTCATGCTGATGAAAGAGTCCTTTCACATGTTCCCAAAAAGTTGCATCACTTCACAGACATCCTCTTACTTACCCTCCTAAATGAGTAATACGGGCTGGTCTGTTCAGCCCATCGTTACATTTCCAAACACCCAGACTCCAAACGAAACATGGTGTGAAGACAACCGCTGTTTCTTTAACAACTTAACTCAAGTATCACATCTATGACTGATCATACCAATAATGTCACAGTCGTGATCATGTAGTACAGTGTAGTGTATAGTAATAATACTAGTCTGGTGTTGTGGACAGTGACAGACAGACAAGACAGGGCTGATCCGGTTGGACTGACAGGTTTCGGAACAGCGCTAACTTAGCTAACTTAGCTAACGGCAGCTAACGTTACTGTATCATAACACAGCGAGCTAATCGGAGCGCTAACGGCTAGCTCTACAATTAAAACCCCAGCCAGATCGCTGCCGAGACAGAAATAACCGCAGGGATCGTAGCTCACCTCCGCCTCGCCTTCTTCCAGACTCCTCAGACTCCATACCACCAGCCCCTGGACCAGGAGGATCGTTAACGCGGCGGCGATCGCTAGTTTATATCGGCGGAGCAGCTTCTGCACTCGCGCGCTGGCCACCATCTTTTCGGCTCCGGCTGACGGAGGAGCGCGTGCACGGCGCATTCTGAGCTGCGCGCGCGAGCACGAGGCGTCGCTCCCAACATCCTCAGGTTGCAGAAAAAAGTTTGTCTCCATAAAGTATTTATCTGTTAATCCACTGTGTCTTCTAGTATTAGACAAATTTGGTAAGAGAAAAAAAGTTTTGTTGTTTTTGTTGCTTCCTTTGTTACCCTTTATTTATATAATAAGTTATCTCCAGGTATAAACTCCCTATAATATTCATTTGATAAGTTAGATTATATTTTTCCTATATCACAAGGTCAAGTATCATAAAAAGGAATGATAGTTTAAAATATAACTTTATTTATCCTGAAGGAAATTGTAACAGTGGCGCCCCTAGAGCTTTTTCCTTGCGTGGCCAGATGGGGTCACTAAAAATCTTGGGGTGACCAAAGTAAAGATAACAACATAATTTCATTTCAAGAATTCCATTATAGACTACATGAGAAGTAAGTCAGAATGAGGGTTAAATAATCATAAAGTGAAATGCTTTGGTTTGTTATTTCACAGTTAGTGTTACTGATTATCTGATGTGCATAGACTAATACCTGCACTGTTAACATTTTGAGTTCCACAACAATCCTGACAGAGATTGTATCAGGTTAATCCCCGCCTCCTGTGTGAAGGTCACCCGTTACACCCAGCCATCCTCCCCATGCAGATTTTGTCTCTACATATGGAGTGGCTGTGGTAGGGTGGACTTCCACCAGTCGGGAGGATGGATGTTCGATGCCTGGTCCTGGCATGTCAAAGCATCCTTGGGCAAATACTGAATCCCAAATTGTTCTCGATGGTTGCCCTATTGGTGTGTCAATGTGTGCACATGGTAAATGGTGGTGGTAATTTCCAGTCAGCCACCATGTTTAAATGGATGTGAATGGGTGGATGCTGATTTGCTTTGAGTGGCTAAGAGTATAAGTGCTAGATAAATGCAGTCCATTTCCATATACTACATTTGTCCTTTGCTCCCATCATTATTGCCCCCTACTGGTACTTCACCTTAATGCATGTCTGTACTTCCACACCATGGAGAGTCACTTTGGCCTGAGCCTGGACTTTTCTATCAGTAGAGTCTTGTAGAATCAATGCCAGGTCACATTGAAGCTGTTTAGGTGATGTAATTTTTCTGGACTCTTTCATTCCCTGAAGAAAGTAAGATAAGATAGAACTGTATTTATCCTGAGGGAATCTGTTGTGCAGCTGCAATGTGTGAGCGTGAGAGCAAATATAAAGCAAAAGAAAAGGAGAAAAAAAAATCAAAAAGTACAGTAAATAAATCACATGAAAGAAAATAAAACATTTGAAGTTGTCCTCAAAAGTAAATCAAACCAGTAGTGATGTAATGTCTCTTTCATTCTCTGAGGAAGATAAGATAAGACAGCACTGTATTTATCCTGGGGGAAACTGTTGTGAAGCTGTTGTGGTAGAAATGTGTGCCTGCAAGAAAACATGACAAAGTGTCATATAGGCTGCCGTACACGCTAGAAAATTAGTTGGCCTATAAATGGTTAAATAGTTAATAGTTTGCTATGTGTTTTTATTACAAAGGTGTACTAGTTATACTTTAAATCAAAGTCGCATAATAAAACAATTTTAACTTTAACCAGGGTTTGGAACTGTTAAAATGCATCATGACTTTTGTGCATTGGTGCATTAAAAAAATAAAATAAAATAAAGTCCACCACTTGTTAATTAAAAATATTCATGAATATGTCCATGATATTGTTGCATTTTATGTCCCATTATGTCCTGTAAATCAGAGAGTTGCAATGATTGTAATCCACAGAGAGACAGTAATCCACAGGGAAAAGAGGGAATAAATAAAAAAGCTCAACCAATCGAATTCCCAACCGAGGAGTAATTTGATTGTTATACAAATTAATGTCTATTTTTCTGATTTGGCTTTTTCTTGTGAAACACTGGATCCTTTCACCTCTTCTGGCCTCAATAAATCCTTCAAATGAAACAGGAAGGAAACAATTTTTGGTTGAATGGCTGGAAAACACAGGCCGACACATTATTTGAGAGATCATGAGTGAAAGTGAATCACTGGCTTAAACTTTATCCTGAAAATTTCAAGTCATATTACAATATTTATTGACTGTTTACATGTCTGGTACAGAGACTGTCCCATGTCACTTCATGATCGTAATCAGTGTAAACTATCACCTCTCATCCCCCTGTGAACAAACCTACATATGTCACTCCAAACGTAAACACATCACGTAGCCAAGCACACAAGCAACATTTTGGGACCATTTTTGAAGAAAACATTCACACTTTAATATGTCATCTCTCTGATTTGTGTTTCATAAATTCATGAATAAATCATATGAAAGAAATCAACATTTGAAGTTGTTCTTACAAGTAAAACCAGCAGAGATGTAATATTTCTGAACTCTTTCATTCTCTGAAGACCGCAAAATGATTTTGCCCCTGTTTGATGTTTCTTCCCACATGCAGCAGAACTTTTTCTACAGAAGTCTTATCATAACATATTCCCATGGAGTCTCAGACTTTTCCCTCCAATACATATCTTCAGTGAGAGGCAGTCTATTTTTAAAAAATCAGCCATATTATTTAAAGCATAAATTCTTTATTTATATATATTTTCAAGATCAGGGATAATATAGTAATAGTATCCTTCCAACTTTTATTACTATTGCCTTTTACTCAAGTTAGGATTTGATCTGTTTTGAGTTGCCAACATGGGAGACCAAGTTCATGGCCACTTGTGATTAAAATTAAAATTTAAAAAACACACATTTCTCACATAACAGTCAGAAATAATTTCAGCTCAGATGTCCAATGCTTGAAATTCACCCATAAATAAGTTAAAATGCAACTATTTAAAGGCAGTTCAAGTTGGGAAAAGGATGCATATTTCCCATAGTTCCCATTCATGAATACTAATGCAACATATAGGCTCTTTGTCTGAATAGAGATCATGTGAGGGCGGGACCCCCACAGTCTCCAGGGTAATGGGGGTCCGGCTTAGGCATCCAGTGTGTTAACCTACTGGTCTGGATGGATTCATGAGAGACGACGGGGGAGGCAGCAGTTGTCTCCACCTCTGGACATAATTTGGATCAGTTTGGAATCTCGGTATCATAAAGAGTTTTGGTCCGATGTTGGAATTACGCGCGGATATGGAAGCTCGTATCCAGGTCAGAGATCTCTCCTGCGCATAGAATCCATGTCAATTAGTGCAAGTAATGAGTCTTTTGGCTGTAGAGGACTCAGTTGCGTGTCTGTGCCAACCCACAAACCAACACCAGCGCGGAGCCGGAGAGGCGTCCCGCAGCTCCAGGAGCGCAGCGTCAGTGCGCCATTACGCACGGAGAGGTCTGTTTACCGAGAGAGGAGCGCATGTGGACTGTCACCCTTTCCGGGAGCGAGGCGATGAGGAAGAGCAGCACAGCCGGTCTCTCTCTCCTCTCGTCCTCTGGTGTTTAAGATGAGAGGCTTGGCGTTGGGTCTGATGAGTTCAGGAGGATTTCTGAAAGGAGCAGTGTCCACGGGAGAAATGTCCACAGCTGCAAGTCCGACCATTCCCTCCTCACAGCTGACATCTGATCAACTCACAGTGGTGGCAGCATCCTGTAAGTAAAATCTTTAAACTACCAAAAACATTAAAAAAAGAAATAAGTTTATCATAGATTCTTTATAACATCTTATTTTAATCATCCAACAGATCTTTATTTGCCTGCTTCCTGAGTAGTTTTTGCTCCTATTCCAGCCACATTGCAGCATTATAATAAGGGTTATAATATTTTTTTTTATTAATGTTTCACATGTGGTGACAGTAGATAGCAGTTAATTTGTCACATACTGCACTCAAAGTTCCAAACCATAATTACACTTAATGGCAGAATAAGTCTATCAGGTCTATTATTTTCAAGCTGTCACTGTTGTTGATAGACAGGCACAGCCAAGGAGAGAGATTACACCTTTAAAGTCTTCAAAGTGTAAGGAGAGACTGTCAATCAAAAGTGAATCAACTTTTTTTTTTCATTTAACAAAACTTCACAAATTCACAGATTTAAACAGTTCGAACTGGTACTTTTACAAGTTGTACTACGAGGTGTTAGAGGATTGAGACACAGTGTCTGTTTGAGCTGTGACTAACAAACATGTCCTTCTCTCCTGCAGTTTCTTCTCTGGTGTTCTTTGTGGTTATCGTGGTGCTGCTGTCCGTTATTTACCGCAAGGACCCTCAGTGCTGCAAACTGCGCTCCTATCAGGGGCCACGTGCAGATATGGTAAGACCTGAGAGAGAAACAAAAACAAAAGGGTGGAAGTGTGTTTGTGCTGACTTTTCTTTCTTTTTTTTTTTTTAAGTGACCTGTTGAGATCACATTGAGAGAGAGAGAGAGAGAGAGAGAGAGAGAGAGAGAGAGAGAGGCTCAAAGACACTGTGTGCACCCAGTGTAGCACCAATAAGAAGTGTCAGATTTAATTTGCATGGCTGTGGGAAAAAAGGACTAGAATAAACTTGATATGATCGTTGTCAGGCAATGGATTTGCCTCAGTTAAATTAGCTGCCCTCCAGAGATAGCTCTGAGTGCCACAGTAACTCTAATGGAATTGGACAGAATTAGCACTTAACACGCATATTGATGCTAGTTCAGCACCAGTGTAATGAAATCATTACAAATCAGATTCAGTTTCTAACATTGGCATATAGCGTGTGAGGCAAAACAACCTAATCTTTTAGGTTTTTAAGGGAGAGTGTGACATTTTGCATCGTTATTAATGTAATTTCCTACAGACGCTCTCTCCATCTACTAAAGATAAGTGCTTGAATGTGTGTAAACCTGGAGGCGATGGTGCAGGATGAGGTGGAAAGGAAATGTAAACACGCCGCAGAGGTAACTTTTCATTGGATGCCCATTCTCTCTGCTTCCTCTTCCTGACTTGTTTCTCACCTCTTTGAGTCCCAGGGGTGAAGTTTGAGTGTTATCTTCGGATTGCAGAGACACGACTCGTACCACCGCCCCCCCTCCCTCCTCTACAGACAGGAAGCTGTGCTCGGCTGTGGTTTTAATGGAGAAGCTCTGTCGTCCCGTTTAAGGAACTAACAGAGCGTTTCACTGGCACAGCCTGGTCCACGCTGACCTCTGTTACAGCTGTATCCAGACACGGTGTGCCTGATAAGACAACACCGGCTGTATTAACTTACTGTCAGCTCAGTGTGGTCAGAGTCTAAACCTGTGTTTTAGTTTCATCTGTTATGGGACACTTAATATGCCAGATATTTTTCTGAACACGAAATTGACACGTGATTGAAAAAGAAAAAGGCTTTTTATTATAAGGAAACAGAAAATGAAGTCAACACACACAAACATTCATTGTGTTTCTGTGGGACATTTCATGTCTTCAACTTCATAGTCACATACCTTTCCCTGCTTCAGTTTGCACCATGAATGGTGGGCAGACCCCACTGTGGGTGTTGGGGACACAAGGGGGACAATGGATCTCCTTTAGGATCGCGGCGGTGAAAAAAGGCACACTGCCGCTGGGGTCCTCCCCCGACTTCAACACTGATTTTACACGGTTGTGCTTTTTCACACTGGCTGAATCAATGGCAAGAGACAAAAGGACAAGTCTCCTTTTTTTTCTCTCTTTCCTGAGGACTTTTTTTGGGCTCTTAAAAGTACAAACCAGCGAGAGAAAATGACCTTTGACATCACCTTTTTGCCGTCGTCTCTGTCACTCTGAAATGATGTGAGGGTTATGGCAAAGGTCGTCAGAGTGCGTCACTCTAAGTGTGAGTGATGTCATTGTTTAACCGGCCTGGGAAAATGATAAATCTGATATTTCTATATCGCTCAGGGTTATTGCGTGCTGAACTCCCACTTTTGATGCCTCTCCGTCAGAGGATCGTTCCGTCCTGACATCTCTTATCCTCACACCGGATTCAAATCTCAGTCAGGCAACAAATTGACTTTGTTGTAATGCCGTCCCAAATGACATACGAGGCCATAATGTGTATTGGAGTGTGCTCGTTAAGAGGTACCTGCTGCAGTTACAAGGGGAATAGAGAGACACTGAAAAGACCACACGGTGTGGTTTGTTGCCAAGGGACCCTGATGACACAGTAGGACACCACATTGTTCTCCACACAAAGGAGACTCATTTAGGCCCAAGGCAATTACCTAGTTTTCCTGGCAGACTTTTTTTTTTTTTTTAAAGATTCCTGCACCTCATACAGTGAGACTCTGACAGGTCTTGTTTTAGAGGGGGTGGGACAGGGAGGAGGCACGGAAATCGGAGGTTGTTGGTCTTATTGATTAGGTAATTTATGGTATTGCTAAACCACCCAGCATCTACAGTGATTAAACAAGGCATGAAAATTGGTCAATTGGGCTGAAATGAGCAGCTTTCTGACTAATTGCAGTATTAGACAGAGCGACAAGGAAGCATTGTGCAGAACATCTAGTTCAAACAACAGAAAGGGATTAACTGATAGCTCTGCTGTCTGAGACATATTTGTGATTGTGGTTACGGCTTGTTTTACAGGACGCTCCTCCTCAGTACTACAGCAGCAGGCAGACGCTGGTGGGATCTCCTTGTCTCGAGCAGATCGTGGACGACAACAACACTCAGGTGGGAGAGCCCATTAGTGCTCTGGGATCATTTGCTATTAGCCTCTCAAAGCATCAATCTTCCTTCCTGTGTACACTGCAGTAGACACACTCTCAGTTCCCTCTTATAGCACACACTGTTTGTTTCACTGCAGCTTACTGTCTTAACCAAGGTGGGCTTCAAAGATGGCTTCAAATCCGCAGCCCATAAAGCTCCTGTTTCCTGTCCCTCATAACCGTGCCTCTGTGTTGTGGACCCGTGTGTGTCTCAGCAGGCAGGTCAGCTGTTCTACGTCGGCCTGCCCTCCAGCTACAGCCTGCCAGCACTGGAGGCCCCCCTGCCAAGGCTCCCCTCCTACGAGAGCGTCCGAAAGAAGGACCGCCAGAGGCAGATCCACATGATGATCGCGGACCGCTTCGGCCTCAATGGACCCATTGTGACCGAGGTAGGCTGAATTAGGGATTAGGACTGTGTCACGGCATTTGATACAGTCACAAATGCTTTGACAATGAAGTGTTTCAGGTGCCTGTTGTTAAGCAGAGAAGACATTTTACTCCTGTTTCAAAGAATGCTAAAGCTCATATAAACGCATCTTATTATGGAGGCCCCCCTTTACAATGAATGGAGATAATAAGAAGTCATCCCTCTATTATGATCTCACCGTCATACAATATTGTAACAAGAGCTTGCTCAAAGATTAGACTGCATTCAAGGTGCAGTAAACAGGACGCGCTATCAGCCCATCTAACGCTCGCTCATGAATTGTGCTGGCGGCCGCGTTTCAAGGTTTTACCGTGTTGATCTTTCGCTGAGCTTTTGACTCCAACAACGCTTGAGCAAACAAGGTAATGAGAAAAAGGCACATCAAACATAATTAAAGCCTGCATCCTGAGTGCAAACAGAGCCCGGGAATGCAGCTTTGTGCTCCTGTCTTCTACTGTTTTTTCTTCTTTGACCTCCCTTTTTTTTCCTTAATTAAACAGTCCCTAGCATGACTGCCCATCTCTTACACACACACACAAAGAAGGCACACTCACACACAGTACTTTCCAGTCAGCCCATCACTACTCACTGAGAAGTCACCCTCCCCCCTTTTAGACAGTGTTAAGAGTTCAAATGATGGCCCCTCTTTTTTACCCCTGTCTGTCCTGTGGCCCGAGGCAGGATAGTAGTAAAACTTTGCGGCCTGGTGTGTGTGGTGTGTGTATCAGACAGAGGGCAGGGTTGTAGGGTTGCTCCTGTCGCCTGAGGGTCCCCAAGCAATTAAAAGATAAGAGGGCTCAGTCAGGGAGTGTGGATCTGCCAGATGTGATCAGGACGATAATGCATCGGAGAAAGATGTTCCGGGCGTCCGGTGTGGAGTCACATTAATTGGCCATGTAAATACAAACATACTCATCTTATTTTTAAGGATAGATATCGGACCCCGGGGTGTTTCTCGAGCAACACACTCATCCTGGGAAATAACATTTTTTGTCTGTCTACCTCTGATGATTTAATTTTCCTGAAGAATTTTGTAGTTATTACATTTTGCTGTTATACTGGCTTATAACATAAACAGTTTATTTTTATACCTACAGATTGCAATAAAAGTCTCAAGTGGCTTCATTCACTTATATTAGACAGGTAACAAGTGATGAAAAGCTCCTCAAAAACTGGGAAAAATAGAAGAAATCACAATATGTGAACTCTCCTCAAGGGTCAACAAGTGAGCAAGTGAATTAGTCAATCATTTGTAGTTTATGTAAACATAATGTTGTTTATTAAGTTATAGAAACTTGTCATGTGTTAGGAAAAGGTAGCCTATAGTTATTGGTGCAGTTTTAAAGTTTGCTCTTTGCTGTGCTGGATTTATCTGCAATGTGTCCTAGTATCAACAAAATGGAATAATACCTATCCCAAAGCATTTAATATATGCACTCTGTGTCCACTTTATTATGCACCTCTAATGCAAGTCAGCACAACTGTGTGGCCATAACGTCGATCTTTATGAAGATATCAATGTTCAATGTTAGGTGGTTGAATGTGTAAATTCAATAATAATCTTAGTTACATATGTGTCAACAAAAACTGAAAATTATTGGCTCATAAAACTGTCTGTCTCCTTCTTCCCTCAGCCTCCTCCAACATATGAAGAGAGTATCCGCCAGTCTATGGAGCTGCCATACAACATCCTGTCACCTGGTCTGGACGTCTGCCCTCCTCAGAGCATGTACACCAACACTGAACCCGACACACCTCATCCAGTCAGCTCTGACACCAACAGCACCGTTCTGCCTGTGTGAGGCTGATCGGCTGCTGCAGCTGCCCGACGAATGTGAAAGACACTTGATAGCTTTATACAGACGGACGGAGTACGAGTGTGGAAGATCGATCACGACCAGATCCTTCACACTTCACACAAGCCGATTCAGATACCTCGAGACTGAGATTATGTTGAGAGACAGCTGATGATGGAGCAACCAAAGAGGAGCTGCAGACACACTTCAGGAAAGGACGTCTTTGGCTGTGCACATTTGAATGTTAAAAACACTTTGTGACAGTTGACTCTCCTGTGCTGTTGCATTTCAAAAGAGAATCACTGGATATGAATTCTTATTTCAAGGCTGGGATGCTTGAAAACTACAGGACGACAACATACCAAAAAAGGAACCACTGTTTACTTTGCTGATCATATATTAGTGAACACTTGTCTTTTTCTTTGGCTCTCCTCTTTTATTCTGCTGTCCCCTCAGTGTCTAGATTGTGAGGTTATCAGAGACCTGTTCGATGAGGAGTCTCTGTAAAGGGATGTTTCTGCGCACTGCTGCAGCAATGTGGTTCAGCCTGTGAGAAGGATAATTTAAAAAGGTGCTAATGAGGGTGCCTTCCATGAAGTTATAATAAGAAAAGTCTGTATCACAACAAGCTTTTTTTTTTTACAGCTTTGCTTCTGTTAAGGCAGATGGGACTCTGATTTCTCACTTTCTTATGAAACATTTGATCCTTTTTAGTATTGACTCTTGCTTCAGAGTGAAGCAGAGTGAATGCTATATGAAAACTGTGTCAAGACCTGTCTTCTTTTTCTCTTTCCCATAAAGTTATTTTCTTGCAATCGACCATGTACACATGCCAAATGTTTGTCCTGCACATTGTTATGTACTGTATTTATTGAAGAAAAATGAGCGACCTCTCATTATCTCTCTCAAACCAATGTAATAAACACTTTGATTGTTTCGTTGATGGACTATTGTAATTATATAACAGTGGCACATTATGGATATTTAACTGGCATATAAAGATCAGTAGTTACATACAACTTCAGTAGCACTCACAGTGAGGCTGACTTTGACAGTATAATTATATTTTCATGGCTATATAGTATGTGTGGGTGTGTGAAAAAAGAAAGGAAAGGAAAATTCAAAAGGACTTCTAGTCTATGTTCTTATTCTAATTCAGATAAGTTGCTGAGAAATTCATGACCTTTTACCTCGATTTTAATTTAAACTCCTTGCATGTTTTTGTACATTTTTTTCCAGGCCTCAACTCTCAAGCCACTATTTGGTTTCAAAAACAAACTGCAGTAATGTACAATGCACAATATCAGAAACGTGTCTCAGTAGTAAAAATGATGAGAAATAAAGATAAACAACTTTCTACTTCTATTGGCTAAACACATAATCCTATATATATTCCAATGTCTAATGAGCCTCATTCATCTGTAAGTTATTGTTTCTTTTATTGTTTCTGTTTTTGAATATTGTTAGCAGAAATTTCTTTGTTAACATCTTCATAATAACAATGGATCATATGACCATGTTTAATGTTAATAACAGTAATTTCCCATGAAAGGCCTATAAGCTGTGGAGCCTGCAGGCAGAATATAGTCCCAGTGGATGAGAGAGACAAAGACATCACTGTTCATAAAACTTTTTAGTTACCCTAATAAAACATGAGTCTCATATTAGCCCACAAGCTGTTGACCCTTACCATCTCCCTTGTCATTATCTAGTTAAAAGAAATGACTTTGATAACTATTAGAAGAGGTCAAATGTCAAAATGCTAGTACTTTTGAAGTTGTGTGTGTTTTGTCTTTGTGATCTGGCATTTAGCACTTTAGCACTGATTCAATCACATAAGCACTGATTACATATAAGCTTTTTTTTTTTTTTTTTTGAAATAGAGAAATAAGCAATATTTCACAATATTTTCTGTGTTCTTGATATTTCACACATTCTTTGATCACAGCGGCCCAATTACTGACTTTCTGAGGGGTATGCAGACAAGTGTCTGGAAGTTAGAAAAAGCTGGTGTCCTGTTGTGCTGAACTTGTAACTGCCTTGACTGGTTGTTCTGGTTTTACGGGTTTGAAACAATTATCTTGAGTCTTGAAGACTGATTTAAATTGTCCCATGATTTAACGCTATTAAATCTTGTTTTTTCTTCGATCTCTACAGGTAGAACACAGCTGAGCAGATTCAACCAATCACAGCTCACTTAACTGCGTCTGACATCATTAGGAGCGAGGACTCTGTCTGAAGGTCGCCGTCATTGTCCTCGTCATCATCCTTCAGTCCAGTTTTGCTCAGATTGACAGGAAACACTCGACAGGGTCAAAGAATCTACATTTCATCTAAACATTGAGTGTTCGTACTTCCTGCAAACTCTTCACACACACCTGGCACCATGTATCAACACAGGCGTCACCTTTCTTTACATGCTGAAGGTGGATGAATCAGACAGGATGACTTGGTCCCATAATAAGCACATGAAGAAATCAGTTAGAAATCTTTCTGTAAAATAATAGAAGCAGTTCAAATATTTAATTGGTAAACTTTTAGTAGTCTATTGTGAGCAGTGCTGGTTGTACAGCCTGACAGCTGCAGGAAGAAAAGATCTGCGATATCGCTCCTTCACACACTTTGGGTGAAGCAGTCTGTCGCTGAAGCTCTCCAGAGCTGTTAAAGTGTCCTGCAGGGGGTGGGAGTCATTCTCCAACATGGATGACAGCTTGGCCATCATCCTCCTCTCTCCCACCACCTTCACTGGGTCCAGGGAGCAAACCAGCAGAGAGCTGGCCTTCTTGATCAGTTTGTCTAGTCTCTTCCTGTCCGCAGCCGAGATGCTGCTGCCCCAGCAAGTTACCCCATAGAAATTTCCTGATGGCACAACAGAGTCATAGAAGGTCTTCAGGAGCGCCCCTTACACTCCAAAAGCCCCCAGTCTCCTGAGCAGACAGTGTCTGATCTTTCCTGTAAAGTGCAGCGGTGTTATGAATCCAGTCCAGTTTGTTGTTGGGGTGAACACACAGGTACTTTATAAGATGTCAACATCAAAATGTCCATTCCCTAGATGTTCACTGGTGATGGAAGGAAGGACTCCACCCACAGAAATCCACCAGCAGTTCCATGGTTTTTCCCACATTGATCTGGAGGCTGTTCCACTGGCACCAGTCCATAAAGTCCTGTGTCAGTTCTCTGTATTCCCTGTCGTCCCCATCTGTAATGAGGCTGACAATGGCAGAGTCGTCAGGGAAATTCTGCAGGTGACAGGTTGGTGGGTTGTATAAAAAGTCTGCACTGTAGAGGGTGAAACTGCGGGGCCCCCGTGTTGGACACACAGTCCCATGTCCTCACATACTCTGGACGGTTGTTGAGGTAGTCCAGAACCCAGGATGTGAGCTGCGGGTCCACTTGAGTTCTTCAGCTTGCCCCCCAGTAGTGCAGGCTGGATGGTGTGGGGTATATGTATAGAGTAGTATAAATCCTTTTACACTTTTTTCAATGATTTAATTCTGTTTCAGTAAAAGCTGAGACAACTCTGAGTTTGACCTGTTAATTGGTGAAATTACCTGATGAATAAACCTAATAAAATCAAAGCTGAGCAAACAAATCTCTGTCCCTCTATTCAATACTGCCACCAAGTGGACACACAAAGAAAATGGTGTTCTCATGAGGGAAGATGAGTTAGTTGTAATGAAGACTCGTCCTCCTATTAACAAAGTGATAACAGTGTTATTGAGTCTCAGTCGTTGAAGCTGCGTTGTTTGGAGCCGACAGTCAGCTGTCAATCAAAGTGATGTCACTCTTCATTATGCACACTGTAAAATGTAATTGACTCCCATATGGAACATATTAAAGTAGAAAATCAGCAGAAGAGACTAGAGCCATTTTTTGTACCAGGCTGTAAACATGTTTTCTTCGGCTGTAAAATCTGACATTTTAACATGGGGGTCAAATGTAATTGACTCCCTTTTGGAGCCTGCCTATAGTGTTTATTAGAGGAACTGCAGCTTTTTGCACTTTCATGTTTGCCACTGTTTGCTCATTGAACCAGAGGAGGGCAGTAATATACAATCAACTGAGAATGTGTTACAGACTGAAATCATAGATTCCTCTGACGGCAGGTGAAAACACTCACAATGTTTCTGCAGCATAATAAATGTTTCCATCAGTGTGTAGACATTTTTGTCATATTTCATATGGGGATTTGTGATCTCCAGAATTGACAGAAGCTTGCTTTGTTGCAGCTTCTCTTCCTCCTCCAGAGTGATCATAAGTCTCCGTCAGGGAGGGGATCCAGCCCCCTACAGCAGACTCACTGACTTGGCCATGGACATGAGTTGTGGCAGACGGATGCAAAGTCAACAAGGAACACAAAAAGGCTCAGCAGTGAACACGTGAAGTGAGCAGCAGTTGTGTGGCTTATGGCACCTCATTTATCCAAGGGCTGCTCAGTGGAGGCATGCTCACATGTTCATGTGTGTATTAAGGCCTCAGAAGTAAAAGTAGTATAGATAGTGTATGCTCTCATTTCTTAAAGTGTAGGTTTTTTCAACTAACAATATTATTTGTCAAAGGATAAAGCTGTAGTATTCTACATGTTGTTGATTGTCCTATTTATATTCTATGAAAAGCAGACAATTATCACACTTTCATTTACAAAAAAGTAAAGCAACTCAAGCAAATGTAGTGCACAATAGTGGAGTAGAAGAATAAAGTAATATATTATATATAGTAGTAGCAAAAACTGGAAACACTGAAGTGCAGGAAAGTACCACAAATTCACACTTATGTAAAGTACTAGAGTCAATGTACTTAGATGCTTTCCGCCTGTTAAATAATTTACAGCCAGAAATCACTGCTACACCAAAACCTCCTGTATGTGATTTTCCTTTTTAAGTCAGTGTCACCATCAGCATCACGATAACCTCACAATCATGGCCGCGCGCTTCGGTCACCTGACACCCTAGTTCGTCACTGACGGAGAAAACCGGACGTACCCGAGCAGCCGACAGTCAGTCTGGTGTGTAAACAAGGTCAGACACTGCAGCACACGGAGCGAACACTTTGTTCACTGGGACATCTGCTCTCTGTAAACTCGAGAGAAGGAGAAAACCTCTTCACTAACCTCGGAGGAGAAAAGGTAAGATGTAAAGATCAGCTCTGTGGTGCTTGTGTTGTTGTGTGGGACGCACTGCGGAGACGACTTGCCTGACATATTAGTGCATATTAGTATATAAAATCAATCTGTCTGTTGCACACACAGATATAGATTGATCAGTTTGCTACATGTATAAGGAGTCGCTCTGCATCCATAATCGCGGTTTGCCGCAAAGTCACACGGCAGGTGTGTGTTTACCTCCTGCGCAGTCATCAGCTGGCCTCTAACTGGGTCACTCTCACGCTTCGGAAACTGCTTAGTCATGTTTTCCCACAGCATTAATGAACCTCTCTGATGGAGCATTTCCCCCTCGATTGCCTTATAGATTGTTTTCAATGTCTGCAATCTCAACATTTGCACTCTTAGATATACAAAAATGTGGTCTCATTCAATATATTATTATTATTATTATTATTATTATTATTATTATTATTATTGTTATTATATATCTATTTCAGCTTTGGATGAATTGACTTGAATCATACATTGTACTAAAACACAATATGTGATTCACATGCATTGTTATTGATTTTAAAAGCAGTGCTGCAGCTTTGTATTTTTAATTATCCTGAATAACTTAATTCATATTCTAACAAAAACTGTGTTTAATGAGACTGTAGATAAGCACTGGTTTTGCAGAATAAAATGAGATGAGAATGAGATTGAGACTGTAGATGTAGAATAAAAATGGGAGTGAATTGATATGTTAGTAGAGATTTGTTTATGCAACATTCAGCCACATCATCTCGGTCCGAAACCATAAAAAGAAATCTGTTTAGACTGGTCCTCCTAAATGCTTCACTGCCAACAGGACGCACACTGAGGTCATGCATTTTTTTCTGCTGACGACTATGGAGAGAAAATGAAAGGGACATAAACAGAAAAAAAGACAGACAGAAGGAGAGAGAGAGGGAGACGAACCAAGGACACAGTCAGACAGCAGATGAGGCATTACAGTGGATCTGGAAGTGTGCTGGGCCAGTCACGTTTCACACTGCCTGCGTTTACTGCCCCTCTCTGCTCCAGTTAATGATCGCTCCGATGTGACCTCCTGAAAAACTTCCTCTTGGATGCTCAACAGAGGTGCTTCTAATCTCTGGTGAGACAGAGACAACACACACAGTTTTAATAAGCTGTTGTGATCACACTCGGCTGTTTTCTAAAGGGCCATGTGAACTTTCCATCACGTGTGTAATGATTTACACGACGCGCTGGTGTTTTGGAAGTAAACATCAGTGCTCCAGTTACAGACTGATGATGATGAGTCAAATCTGAGAGACTGAGAAGACACATAAAATCCAATTTTCAAAAGTCACCCTGAAATTGTTGGCCATCTGTTAAAGTTGTGACATTTCACCTGACTTATCTTTGATATAACCATGTAACTTGTAATGTTCCATATCAAGCTTTCAAGGCCGCTAATAACAAACTTCGATGATGGGAATCAACCTGCAGTTTTCTAAACTAACATGCATTTGCGTTCTTCGCTGTAGAAACACCAGCCAAGATGATGCAGTGCTTTCACTTCATGGTGGAGCCGGCCAAGACCTTAACGGCCAAGATAAAGGTACAGGAGTTTTGGTGCAATGTTGTGTGTTTAATGTGCAAACCTGCTTTTTTGGGTCACCTTCATGCTTAAGCAGACAGTTGATGTGACAACATTTGTAGTATCATGTGACTGCATTTCTCCTTTCCTTGTTTAATTTAACAAGAGGGAGCTGCTGTATGCAGGGAGTTGTTGGGGAGATGAATCGAGGCAGGGAGTCTGGAAGGGAGGGGGGGTGTCTTTCGTTTCTGCTGACGGCAACAGAGCCACGATGTGCATTTTGATCAGGCTGAGTGACCAGCTCCTTTCTGGCTTGACTTAATTACTCCCTAAGGCACTTGTAAAGCAGCACTTATGTCCTTCAAGTGTCATTTTTAGAGACAGCTTGTCCTTCTCCAAATAGTTTTTCCCATAGAAAATCCTTTCATTCTTTTAAATTTCCTCGCAGGAATCACACAAGAGGGCAAAGAAGGAGAAGAAGGAGCCTCTGGATGAGGATCAGCTGTTTATTGGAGACCTGGCTAGAGATCTCAGCCGAGTGTGCCAGGTAACAATTCACTCAGTGAAACCAGCACTTGTTTTGGCCATAGACTATTATTATGAATTACAAACTGTCTTTTTCTTTTGTCCACAAGGGTTTGTCTTTACCTCTCTGTCTACATATCACCAACCCAAACTTTCCCTCTCTGTTTTGCCGCTGCAGAGGTCAGCAGTGCTGGACCACATCTGGAAACAGGATGACACCTGGCCCACCTGTCTCTGCAGGGCCTTCATCATACAGTGGGCCTCCATGCTAGAGAGCAAGGTGCTCATCTGAGAAGATCATCCAGAGTAGAGTATACAGACAGAATAAGATGGCACTTACTCAAAGTATAAGGAGGTTTATTCTTCAAAGGTTTGTATGTCTCTGTGTGCAGAAGAGGCCTATGCAGACAGATGGCTGGCCCGAGATGGATGAGGGCAAACAGCCCGATGTGATCGACGAGCAGGACCTGCTGCAGGCCAAAGCTGTGATCCTCAACTGGATCAAGGACCTGAGAGCTCAGCCTGAGGTGGGACATGTTCAAATAACATTTCCTATTCACCTGACTCTGTTCCTTCAATCAAACATTTACACGATGGATATATTTAATTCACACTGATCCTCCTGCAGCAAAGCGTGTGGCCTGGGGAACCTGTGGCGAAGGTTCTGGAGGACCTGCAGTCAGCTTGGCGTTGGGGCCGCGCGCCCAATCTGCTGACTGCTATGGAGCTGGTTATGTGGACTTTAATGGTGCAGCGCCCTGATAAGGTAGTAGCTGTAATAGTTCATAGAGTATGCTTGACTCCTGTGATTCTCCACATTATTATGAATGTGGTACACAAACCTGTTTGTCCCTGCAGGACACCATACCGCAGCAGTGGCTCATGTGGAAGCAGAGGAGTCAGAAGATTGGTTTGTAAATCAATACTGAATCAATTTGGATCTTATTGTAAATCTGGAGACTTTCACTTCCTTTTCACTCTGGTATTATCTCATTCCAGGTGCCATATCCTACATTCCTCAACCAGGTGAGTGATGTACTGTGTATCACTGAATACACATGGAAAACCTGATGAGTTTCCTCTAAATCATCAATCAACTATTGTATACAGCCAGCTTCACTGGTTTGCCATAGCTATCAACATGCTCTTTGTACAGACCATTATTTCTTTGACAAAAATAATATGTTTATTTAATTGCAGTTCCGTTAGGGTGCCGAAGCAGGACAACAGCATACAAAGGAAAAGGAAGATACTAAAGTTTTCAATCTCTGTAAATTTTAATTGAAGCAACATCATCTTTTGTATGTAGATCAGGTCAAAATGTCGTGTGAAATTGGGAGCCCTCAGTACAAAAAACAACATTCTTATCATCACAATATCTTTACTATGGTCCTTTTAATAGTGGTGAAAAAGTTGGTATCTCCATACTGACAGCACATGGTCCTACTGTTTGTGATCAGATAAACATTTCTCGAGGTTCTCTTTTGTTTTGCAGTGTGGGAATGGATCTCAGATGCTGCAGGTACATCATTCAATTCCTATTAAATTAATAGTCAGAATCATCTTAACTGAGCCTGTCTGGTGATTGAAACCTCTTAATTTTACTTTACAGTGGAGGTGACTCTGGATCTGGACACAGCCAACCCTGATCTGCTCATCTCCCCTGATGAGAAGAGGATGCGCTGTGGCTTTGAGAGGAAGGATGTTCCCAACTACCACCAGCGCTTCGACGGCTGGTGGTGCGCTGTCGGGGTGGAGGGCTTCGGCTCCGGCCGCCACTACTGGGAGGTGGAGGTTGGCGAGCGGGACTGGCGGCTGGGTGTGGCCAAAGAGTCGGCTCTGAGGAAAGGTTTCAAGTCCCTGAACACAGATACGGGTTACCTGACCCTGCGGCTGGAGAGGGGCACTGAGCTGAAGGCGCTGACGGTGCCCTTCACCGCCCTGCCACCAGGCCTCATCCCCCGCAAGGTGGGCATCTACCTCGACTACGACCGCGGACAGATGTCCTTCTACGATGTGGACAAACGCTTCCACATTTACACCTACAATGAGAGCTTCACTGAGAAGCTGTTCCCCTTGTTTGGCACAGTGGAGATCATCAATGATCTGGTGATCAAGTCTCCAGCAGCTAAGACCCATTGTCTCTGCCCCGCACCCTGCCTCTGGGGTTGAGTCTCCTTCTGCCGCCCATTCCTTTAAACTCCAGTAGATATCATAATAAAGTCTAACAAATCAGGTTACATTATAATCACTGGAAGAAATCAGAGATCCTGATGTAAAAGACCATCATTGTGCTATTGAATAGCTCCACTGTGTGACCACACTCTATACTGCTGCTGCTGCTTTAATGTGATCGTTGCAACAACTTCCTCACTATAGAGCTATAGTGCTACTGTTTGCTCACATACATGATGTATTTTCATATATTTGAAAGGGAACCTATAGTATTAATGTAATGTATTGTGCAATATTAACCCTGCAGTGACAATGCATTTCTGTGAATCATAAATAAACCAAATCCATGTCTTACTTTCTGGTCTGTTTATTAGCGCATTAGGCATTAAATAATTATATGATGAAGGAATTTAGATATATCATAAAAACATTTCACATTTTTAATGCAAAATGTTTGAGCACACTCAAAGATGTCACTTACCTGCAGAGCAAGGAGGTAAGGTGGAGGAGCAGAGAAGGATAGAAATAGCACCTGAACCTAAGTAGGTCTAGTAACTAATATATTGAACTCCTACATATCCACCAGTGACTCATCTAAGTGTGTTTCAAATGCCACTTCATTTTCAATTTGGTGGAGTTCTTAAAGTTTCCAAATATAGCAAATATGTCAAGCTGCAATTGGGATTAAAGCGTATTAAATGATTCACAAGACATTTGATTTTTCAGTTTAATACAGTTTAATTGAGATGCGTACTGTATGTATAATACAGAACTTATATGTGCATTACTTTAAAGTTGAGAAAATTCTTGACTACATGAGATTAATTGTTTAATCCATACCTGGATTGGTTTCAAGACTTCCTTATATCAGTCATTTGCTAATATGTTGCATATCCCCATTGCTGGAAAGTAACAATTACTCGAGTGCGTTTACTCAAGTACTGCACTTAAGTACTCTTACATTAAATTTATGTGACTTTAGTGCAAATATTATACTTTTTACTCCATTACATTTATTTGATAACTTTAGTGACTAGGTACTTTGCAGATTCAGACAAATAATGCAAAATAGAAGTAAACTAATAAACTATGATCTATTAAGCTGACAGTAGTATGTGAAGTTATTAGAATTATCCCTACCAGCTGCAACATTAGTGAGCACAGTAATGCTTCAATAATTGTAATCCAGGAATATAATATATATCATTTTAAAATGGGTAATAATACATTTGATACTTTATGTAAAGTTTGATACTTTTGTAGTTTCACTTACGAAACAGATCTGCATGCTGCATACGTGCCACCACTGGCACCAGCACTTTTACTTAAGTAGAGGATCTGAGTAGAAAGGGGTGTCCGTGTACTTTTGGCCACTTTTGGTGTTTCATTTGTAAGTGTCCAACAGCTGAAAGGCGTGTACCACTTGGACCAATCAGAGAGCTCGAACAGGAAAAGAAATAGAATAACAATTAACATAACATGATAACATAAAAAGAGGAAAAAAAATAAATAAAGCATACGATTAAACCACATAAGCCAGAAAATATCTTTTCTTGTTAAACTTTTAATTTTCAGTTTCACTTTTTCAGCTGTCATGACGTCACATGTGTGCGACTGCGCCAGAGTGGTTCATATGAGGTGTGTACAGAGACACAGACGATGACAACAACTTTAAAACAAGCTTTAAAAACCCACTTTGGGTTTGAGAGCTTTCGGTCCAAACTACAGGAAGATGTTGTTAAAGCGGTCACAAGAGGTGAGTCAGAGAACAATGTGTTTTTCTCCTTTGTCTCGATGCTAACGAGCAGACGTTAGCTTGTTTGGTAACAACAGCAAAACTTAACTGATTTTCGTTTACGTTCAAATATGAGACTCAGCTTGGATTATCTCTCACATGTGGTGTTAGAGAGTAATGTGTATGGTGTTGTCTTCCTCCAGGTGACAAAGATGTGTTTATTTGCATGCCCACTGGAGCAGGAAAGTCCCTCTGCTACCAGCTGCCTGCAGTCCTGGCTCAGGGTATTACTCTGGTTATATCCCCGTTAATCGCCCTCATTCAGGTCAGTCTCTGTTTGTGCTGCTCCACTGCAAAGCCTTCAAGTACATGTAAGATCTGTTCCAGAAAGCAGGTTTAACATACTCTAAGCCCAGCCCTGAACTCTGAGTTGATGAATCCTGAGATGGGAAACACTTAGCTTTGGGTTTCAAAGCAGCTGATCTGAGTAAGTTCACTCTGAGTCAATCTACTCACAACTATAAAAAGTCATCATTCACTGAGCTCCGACCCACAACTGCAACCAGCAAGAATAAAATAAGGGTTAGAAGGTTTAATATGTGCTTATTGCGAGTTTGAGCACATTTCCAGAAAAATAAATCCAGACAGCTTCAATGGCAATGGAGAGAGAACTGACATGGGAGAGAATTGCTGCCTGAGAGACGATGTAAGTTTGAATGCTGTAGTCCATTCATTTAACATTTAAGCACACTTACTTTTAATATATTGGGATGGAAATATGTAATTATTGAATAACATTTTTACATGTTCATTTAGGTGCTATCCCATGGACACAAAGAGCAATTGGAAGCAATTGAAAATGAAATATTAAACATCATTGAAACAGGTAAGGCATTTTTTGCTTAGGCCTACAGGCTCATGATTGTATGTCACTTTTTTTTTTTTTTTTTTTTTTACATTTTTAATCATATTTGACTAATTAAACAAAGTAAACATCATCTAGTGGCTATTTTAATTAGTGGTTGCTTTAACTTAAAGAAAATGCAGTTTGAACACATGTAAATGTCCTCTCATCTGATATCTTATATTTACCTGCTTAGTGAATTGATTTCTCCCAATATACTCTTAAATTTGAGTTAAAAAAAAAACTGAAGTGATGACAATGAATAATAAATGGAAAACCAACCTGCACATTCTTATCCTTTTTAACAGAGCATGGCTGGGCATTACCAGGAGAAGTGTCCATAAACTTCCGCAGCACAGATTAACACAGTGAGATGTTCTGTAAATGTTCTGTAAAAGGTTAATTCTGCATGTAGAACTATAGAATTTAATGTCCTTATGTGTTCCAGGTAGCAGTAAGGAATCATACCAAGTGCATCTCATCAAGAAAATGGAAAAAACGAAAAGGCAGATCTTGAAATTGAATTACTGGATTGTAATGGTTGCATGGTGACAGGAGAATGATGTTAATTGTTGGAACAATTTTAAATTGTTTTGTTTGGAGTTGGAAATAAAGCAGACCAAATTAAATGCGAATGATTTGTCTTTATTTGACTGCTGGGATGATAGTAGCTCAATCTGTGAAGTGATTCTGGCAAATTATGTCTCAAATAATCTGAGAGATGACGAAAGATGTCAGGCCATGTGATGAAAAATGGTGATGCTGCTTCAGGCACACTAGAATGGAGGTGATGGGGAGAAACTCAGAGTTTTCAAACCTGCTTTCTGGAATTCACCTCTTGTGTGCAGCCTCAATTGTGTGTAACTCCCTCCCTGTGTTTCTCCCCAGGACCAAGTGGACCACCTGAGAGAGCTCAACATCCCTGCCTGCTCCATTAACTCCAAGCTGCCAGCAGGCGAGCGCCGTCTGATCCTGGCTGACTTAGGGAGCAGCAGCCCCAAGCTGAAGCTGCTCTACATCACTCCGGAGATGGTGGCCTCTCCCTCGTTCCAGCCCTGCCTAACAGACCTGTGCTCCCGCGGTCTGCTGTCTTACCTGGCTGTGGACGAGGCTCACTGTGTCTCCCAGTGGGGACATGATTTCAGGCCAGACTACCTCAAACTGGGCGGGCTGCGTGCTCGCATGCCGGGAGTTCCTTGTTTGGCCTTGACGGCGACAGCACCCAAGAATGTACAGGAGGACATTGTTCAGTCTCTGCGGCTGGAATCGCCACTGTCCTTTGTTACGCCTGTCTTCCGCAGTAACTTGCACTATGATGTGATCTTCAGGGAGATTCTGCCAAACCCCTATGCCCACCTCCATGCCTTCATCAAGAAGGCGCTGGCACTGGACAGCAGCCCTAATGGACAGGTCGGTAGATTTGGTTCTTTGAGAAGGTGGGATTGTTTGTGTGGAACTGCTCCTTGTCTCAGAATGGCAGATAACTAGCTTTGATTACACAACTTATGCTTATGATCAAAAACTTGTGAGTTGGTAACCCAAGGTACATAGTGCAAGGATAGGTATTTAGGATGCAGGGTGGGAATGAAAGCGGCACCATTGACACTATTACAAATCAGTATACCAAATTATTTTGAAGCTGTCTTTTAAAAAAAATAAAATAGTTGCCTAATGTTGCTTTAATGTAGCATAAAAATCTTGTGTGCATGTTATCTCAATCTTTGATAAGTGTGTATTAGCTTCCCTTGACGATGAGCGTAAGAAGCTTGCTCTCTTAACCTGCTGTATCTAATATTTGTGAACAGGGTTGTGGGATTGTGTACTGTCGGACCAGGGAAGGCTGTGAAACTGTGGCTTATCAGCTGACCAAGCTTGGAGTCTTGTCGAAGGCTTATCATGCAGGTTAGACTTATTTCCTCTTTGTAAGTTGTAGGATTGGGGAAAAAAAAGATATGGGCTCAAATGCTTGAATTTCATACTACAGGTCTAAAGGCAGGAGATCGCACAGAGGTCCAGAACGAGTGGATGCAGGGGAAGGTGCTGGTTATTGTAGCCACCATCAGCTTCGGTATGGGCGTGGACAAGGCCAATGTCAGGTGAGTCAGTGAGATTTTGCTGTATTGTTTTGTCTTAGCTGCAGAATTAGTTTGCATGTGCTGATGTATTTGTTAATCCCGCAGGTTTGTAGCTCATTGGAACCTGGCGAAGTCCCTGGCCAGCTACTACCAAGAGTCAGGGCGAGCTGGGAGAGACGGGCTGCCCTCCTCCTGCCGCACGTATTACTCCCCGAAAGATACGGAGCAAATGAACTTCCTCATCAGGCAGGAAGTTAACCGCAGACAGGTCAGCACTCTAACACAAGATCTCAAAATGTGAGGAGATAAATAAAACTCATTACATTATAAACGTTTTGCAATCTTGCTTGCAGGAAAAACGAGGCTTTGCAAAGGAAGCAGACAAGACGGCCATTACAGACTTTGAAGCCATGGTGTCGTTCTGTGTGCAAGAAGCGTAAGTTCACAGCACACATGAGTGCAAATCACTTTTAGTTTATTGCATACAAATCAAGTGTAAAGTCAAAATATCACACCATTACATAATGTCTTCATCCTTTGCACATGTAGTTTTATACATGAAAATTAACTTTCAGTATATGTTTTGCTTTTCAAAATAAAAGTCCATTTCAGTTTGTGCACAGCAGAGGGCAGACTTGATATCTCTTTTAGTCTATGTTGTGAAGTGTCAGGGAACACTTTCAGGTCTGAGAACAGCTTTCCCCTCAGGAGGATCTTACCTAAATCTGACTGTCAGTTCTCATTCCGTAATGATGACACATAGTTAAGTTTAGAAAAACATTAATAAACTGATTTGACTTTCCTCTTCATATCTCACAATGCAACTTGATGCAGTTTTCAAGATTTTTCGACATGTTTTTATACTTCATACTCTGCCCACATTTTTTAAAGATCCTTTGGGTTAGCCCTGCCTTGTCCACAGGTCAGGGGCGTTGTTGTTGCCCTGTGAAGTGCAGGGGTGCCCTAAGGAATGTAGCCTCTCCTGAAAACCTGGCGGCTGTAGCAGGTGTGTTTGGCAGCCAGTCAGGACATCCTTCTCTGCGTTTGCCAGGTGTTTTGTTTTTCAAGGGCTGGGCTCCTCTAGTGCCACTCAACACTCCCTGTACGAGGCCCCGTCGCTCGCTGAAATGTCTCGAATGTCCGCCCGTTGATTACATGACCATGACGCTGGAGGATGTTTTGCACCACTTCCTGTTTGGTTGAAACATGTGCTCAGATGTTCGACCCCTTAGTCTTGGTCTTGCGACAGCAGCAGCAGGTCACGCATGTGAGCACCGTCATGAGCAGGACAACCACTGCAAACAGAAACAGCATCATGTCCTCATTCTTTAAAAAAACACAGAAATAAGTAATAATAGAAGACTCACGGATGAAGGTTAGGAGGACGAAGAAAGCTCCAAGGTCTATAGGCGTGGCATTGGGCAGATCCTGCAGCTTGACCCATATCTTGTTCAGGAGGGTTAGTGCCCCTTCTTTGGCATCCATCCTTGAGAGGCAGAAATAAGGTGGAGGTATTTACAGTCAGTACAATGGTCACGCTTGAATTTGGTTTACACAGTATCTCGTTTGTCTGTCTGCGTTCAGTATCATCAGGATGTATCTCCTGTTGCTTGTTAGTGACACCCTTCGTGGGTGAGACGTCACTGGTGTGTTGACACGAACACATAACTTTCAGCTTTTGATTTATGATCTTGTTAAAATGCTGTGTATTACTTTTTTTATTGAGGAATAAATAAGCAGTAAGACAGTGTGCAGATGTAAACCATGTGGTTTTTGTAGCCATAAAGCTTAATCAACCTCTATAAAACAGTTTCAACACAAACTGAATATTCAAATTTTCATGGAGCTAAGATTTATTGCAGGGCTGCTGTTTACAGTGATACTGCTTTATACTCTGAGTGCCACTGAATGTTTTCATGCTATTTTGCGCATGAAAGCAGCCACTTTGTGCCAGTTTTAGTGCAGCAGAACTCACATGAAAGAGCCTTTTGAAGTGCAGTTTGAGATTTTAAGAGCATGCAGACGTCAAACCTGTTATCACTTTAGAAAGAGATTGATTCCATGACTGTTGAGGTTATGTGGCAGACGACCCCTTGAAGATGATGTCTGCACAGCCACAGTTTGCTGAGGGTTAATTTTAGACCGTGTTTGTATCACTTTTTGAATATTAATACTCAATACACAGTTTAGATTAGAATTACAGATGTGTTCAAGCCGTGAGAAACTCCTCAGTCATCCAGGTGTTTAAAATATCATTGCTATAGCTACAGAGTCACCCAACACCCTTATTTTAGGTGGAGCTAGTTTAACTTCACAATGCTTACAAGTATTTTGGAGCACATTCTTCACATTCTCTTCAACCTGCAGTATTTCTCAGGTCCGTTGCCCCCTCAAACTGCACATGCACAGACACACTCCCAGTGAAAGGGCACTTACCTGTGCAGGTCTTTGTTGTGTTCACACGCTCAGCCCAGCCCCGACTGACACTCTGAGTGAAGTAAGCAGACCAGTTGATAGAGGAGGAGACAGCAGGTAACTCCTTTAGGGAAGAAATGCCTTGTTCATCATCGCTGAAACGTGCGGCACGTCACTCAGAGGACGAGCAGACAGAGATTAGCTGTCAGGTCGAGATTAGAGTTAGGAGGGATAATTCCTCAGGTACTGATGATCTTCTGCTCGAGGAGTGGAGGAAAAGTGAGATGACAGACAAAAACAAAAATCCCATCCACTGCTCCTTTGTCCTCCTTCATGCACTTCTTCTTCCTTTGTTCCTCTTCTCTTCTTTGTGGTTTCTGGTGGTTACACACAGTCGTTATCTGCTGTGCTTCACTTTAGTCCGTCTGCCTCCAGGGCTGTTTTCTCCTCAGCAGTCCTCTCTGGGAGTGACTGTTGCTTCAGAGTCTTTGTGTGCTGCTCTGTCTTTCCCCACCTCCTCTGGTGAAACTGCTCCTCTCTCTTTCATGGCTGTGCAGCGCTCCCATTTCCAGCAAAGTAGTTAGTATGTTGTTGAAGTTGCTCGCCTAATGGGCTGGTTCCCAACACAGTCTGCGCGTGTGGTTGTGTGAATATAGGCGGTTACATAATACTGGATGTGATACAAAACTGAGAGGCTGTTTTTCATTTTTAAAAAATAGCGACTATCACATCTAAATCTGGTGTTGTAATAAGAAACATGAGGTGCAGGAAGAAGTCAAGCTCTTGTTAGGAATGATAGAAGTATTCTGTCCAAAAACATTGAAACTGTAGGAAAATTAGATTTATTTACCTCTGAAATCAAGATTTAACTTGCTCTCATGCTTTCTTATTCATTGTCCAAAAAGAAATGCTGAAGTCATTACAAAGGCTAATAGCTTTAATTTTGTGATTGTCAGACTACTCTATTTTTTATGTCATGTGATAATGGAGCCTTGTTTTTCTTTTTTCATGACAGAAACATTGATCATAGTCATGTGACGGTTATGCAACAGCTAAAAGATCAATGATGCACTAGATAGATAGATAGATAGTGTAGGATGGAGAGAGATGTTTGCTGTGTGCTCAAAAACATCACCAGGCTTGACTTTTTTTAAAATGCACACTCAGCAGATTTATGCGGCTTCACACCTTCTTGCATTCGTATCACATTCCATGTCTTTAATCGTCAATGTCTCTTATCTTCCCACCAGTTGTCGCCATGCCACCATCTCCAAATTCTTTGGCGACAAGACGCCAAACTGTGCCAAGGCCTGCGACTTCTGCAGTAACCCCAAAATTGTCCGAGCCCAGCTGGAGAAGGCGGCTGCGCTCAGCACCAAGACCGAAGCTCAGAGCAAAGAGCCCAAAGGAGCGTTTGGATTCCAGCCGGGTCTTTACGAAGGAGGAAAGAAGGGCTACGGCTTTGAAAGGCAGGACGACTTCAGTGGCGCTGTCTGAAATGTTTTAGTTTATCCCACTATTTTTGTTAACGTAAACGAGGCACTGACATCTCGCCTCTCACCAGGTATGATGAACCAGAAGCTGGTTGTGGCGAAGATGACGACACAAAGAGGAAAAAAGAGTTTTCTGACCTGTTCAAGAAGCAGATGAACCTGCGTAAGGTGTGTCAGAATCATCGACACACACAAGCTCTTTATGTTTTATTTTCCACAACTGTGAAAAAACAACTCCTTGCAGTGTGTGCCTATGTACATCTGTGGGCCAGCTGTTGGCAGCAGGAAGGTATGGAAGGGGCTGTTGAGGCCCCTGGAAGTGAGGATTGCAGTAAATCGCTCCCACATGTTCGTTGGTGCAGCATTGAAGTGAAACTGTTCCTCAGCAGGTCCAAGTGTAGCTTGTCCAGTTTACGACATCAATAAAAGCAGGAATGTTATGTTCGTTAAATAGTGGAAAAATGACAATATACAACACAATTTGGAGTTGTGGTGATGGACACGAGGATCCCACACCTTTCAGAACTTTTTTTAAATCTGCCAACTTAAAGGGATATTCCACCCAAAAAGGATATTTATGAAATAAAATAATAATCACATGTAGGCTCTTGGAACAGTTGAACTCAAAAAAATATGTTTATCATTTATTTTACTCTATTTTGGGCATTTTATGTCTTCATTGGATAGTGCCAGGTGAAAGATGACAGGAAATGAAGGACTAACAATAAAGTTTCCTAGCAGAGCTCCTTACTGTTCATGGTCAGCGTATTGACCCCACAAATGATGTATTCAATGGTTCGTTAAGTGTGTATGTGCATATTGAATGGCAGGAGGTGAGCGGTGATGCTGCTGACATGGAGAAAGTGTTCAAGTGTGTCACTTCTCCTTCTGGAAGTTAAATAAACTTCTGTCTGTACTCATGCTTCTTTAGGGAACTGGCGGTCCGAGGGAAGACTTCGTTCTTCCAGGTAATATCAGGAAAAAAATAGAATGATTGTGAATGGATGTCTGGGCTCATCTGTCTGCTGTCATATAACCAGCGTGTCCCACTGTGCAGATGCTGACTGTCCGCTCAGGGAGGCCAGCAGCCAGAGGATCCCTAAGCTCACTGTGAAGGTAGAACGCAACACTTGACCACATTCCTCATACCTGCCGCACCCATTAACACATCTCCAGGAATTTCATCTGTCATGAGATGTGAAGAGAGGCAGCAGAGCTACACTATTGATCTACATAACAGTACATATACAGCATCTGAAAAGAACAAAAGCAAGTGCAACATTCTGTCCAGTGAAAGTTTGCCATTATGAGCTGAATCTGCAGCTTCACTATCTGAATAATTAAAATTTGAAAATCTGCATGAAATTATACATGCAGCTAAAACACTTTGATGTAATTAGTGTTTTTCAATACACAAGTGTAGGAAATTTACTAATTGTAGCATTTTCTGTGGAATACATGTAGCACTGATATATTTTACACTTGTTTTGTTGGTTTATCTTTGAATTTATTTATTTGATTAATTAATTCTGTTTCAGGCCAGAGAGCACTGCCTGTGCCTCTTGCAGGAGGCGTTATATGGCCACCAGAGGGCAGAAGAGGCATTCAAGTAATAATGCAGACACGTGCTTACACATAGTTCATTTTCTGCAGAAATGTCCTTCTACATTGTCTTTCATGTCTCCCCCATCCCTCAGCGGCGACACACTGTCTTCAGCAGTAGATATCGAATATGACGTCTTCAAGAGCAGCAAGTCGTCTAACTTGTACAGAGCTGCCATCCTGAAGAAGGTAACTCCTGACTGTTCTGCCTGTCACAGCATCGGTGGTAGAAGTTGTGCATCTGAACTCAAATGTTGTTTTTCAAGGTGTCAGAGATGAAGAAAACAGCACCTGCTTCAAATGGAGGAGAGGGTGACCCGACTAACAACAGCAGTGAATCCAGAGAGACTGAATCAAAAGTCAAAGAGGAAGCATCGTCCTCATCTTCTACCTCCTTTCCTGAGGAGCTGCAGGGGTTCACGCCTGCATCTGAGATCTACTCAGTAAGAAACACTGGCACATTTTGGATTCTTGGGGCAGCAGAAGATTTGGTTGTAAACAAGTATTTGCTTTATTCCTCCAGATGAAGCGTAAGAGGGTCGGGGCAGGCCAGAGGGGCTCATCCAACCCCTTCCTGACCGCCAAGGATCTGCTGAAGCCCTCCACGTTGGACAACGACAGCTCGGGAGCCGCCGGAGAGACAAACACAGCCGTGTCTTCGGCCACGACGACGTCCATCAGAGCCAGAGCCAACGCCGTCGCTGCCTCCCTGAACAGCCCGACGAAGGCAGGCCGAGCCATGAGCAAGAAGCAGCAGAAGCTAGCGGAGGCGGCAAAGAGCTCCCGCAATATTTCCCAGTACTTTGCAAAGAAACAAACAACAGAGAAAAGCCAAGAGGAGGCTGAGGAGGGACTCAATGATGCGTTGTCCCATTCTGCCTCTGTGATGCAAGAAAACCAGGGGGAACACTCGCCTGTCACTGTGGAGATTATAGAGACTCAGGACGTGATCCGAGAAGAAAGTAAAACAGAAGTAGTGATTGTATCTGATGATGAACAGGAGGAAACCCAGAAAACAGAGAGAGCAGTGGTGGAGCAGGATCAAGACACATCTAAAGAGTCCACTGCAGAGTAAGAAACCCACAATGCAACAGTTTAAGATGAAATGTTTTCTTTCAACTTTAACGTTATGTTCTCTCGCACAGACAAAACAAACCAGAAAAGCACAGTGAACCACCGCTAATAACATTGGTAAGAGTCTGTTTCCTATCAAATCTTTAAGATTTGTTTCCTGTTCAATGACTCATGGTTCGTGTGTTTGTGTAGCAGTTGACGGATGACATGAAAGCGAACAGAGAGTGTTCTCCTCCGGCGAAGCGCAGCCGCCCTGCAGACGGCAGAAGAGTCACCTTCAACCCCAACGTCCAGGAGAGGGCGCTGCATCCTGTGAATGACCCACCCAGGCATGTGACGCTAAAGGAAGCGGCCGATATCGTGGTCCACTACCTGGACCCCTTTTACAAGCAGGGAAAGTTTGCCACCAAGGTGAGAGAGGCGAATATCAAGAGGAGGAGGAATTATCACCTGTTTGCAGATGAATTCTCAGCTGTTGCTTCCTTTGTTTGCAGGAGCTGTTTAAGTCCTTCGCTCGCTACTTGTCTCACCTTCTTGCAGAGGGGAGGAGTCAGGGGAAAGGCCAAGGTAAGAGGGGATAAATCATCTTAAACTTGTGTTTTGCCGTATGAGATGTACTCCTCTCTGATGTTCCTCTCTGTGTCCGCAGTCAAAGCAGAAGCCAAAGCTCTCATCAAGAAATTCTTCAGCAAAGTGCAGCGCTGTGAGAGCGAGGCAGACTGGAAGCACCTTAAAAGACCACACAGCTGTAAAACCACAGAGAACAAGGAATAAAGGGAAAGCAAATGTAGCCATTTTTAGGGTCAAGCCCTTCCTCTTTGTCAGTGCCTAAGCTTCCCTTCACCTGCTGACCAGGTTTACGGTTTAATTTGCTGCTAGAGTTCTGCTTTTTTTCGGGCTCATTGCTGCTGCAGTAGCTTATGATTAAGCAATAACGTGGGCTGTTAAAGTCTGAAGAGCAGAGGTGAAACTGTGCATACTAATATGTCATGTGTTCTTCATGTTTACTGAAAACTGTGTCCTCTTTACATTACTGATGATCAGAGTATGTTATTTTAAATTACTTTTCTATAGGCAGCGACTGGTTTATATTAATGTCCTTATAGTATGGAGGTTTTGTGATGTTGCTCTCTTTTATTTTCATGTCAGTCTGCACTTAAATCTAAAGCATCTTTTAAGTGATTTTCATACTAAGCTGCAATGAGTGGAAAGCAAAGCAGAGAGTCTGCAGCCATGCTAGCAGCTATATGAGGCTGTACCTTTAGCTAAATGCTAATGTCAGCATGCTAACATGTTCACAATGACAAAGCTTATTCGCTGATGTTTAGCAGGTATGATGTCTACCATGTTCTTAATTTAGCATGTTAGTGTGCTAACATTTGCTAATTAGCACTAAAGTCAACCTCTAGCTGTGGCTCACGGGAATGTCAGTTTGTAGGTATTTGGGCATAAACCTGCAATTTTGACCCGACTGCCAGATGAAAGGTCAGTGGATCACCAAAGTCATCAGGGTTCATCCTCTGGGGACCAAGTAATTATACACCAAATTACATGGTGATCTAATAGCTGCTGGGATATTTCAGCCTGGACCAAAGTGGTGGACTGAGCATCCATAGATCCACTGGCACGGCTAGAAACACTGTGGAAACGGTCGACAGTCGTGTGAAGAATACACAATTTAAAGTAAATAGGGATAAGATACACATGAATACTGCAACAATGTTTTAATATTTGACATAAATCAGATGGTTCTGTGTTGTAGGAGCCTCATAGCTATTTTTTTTTTTTTACTGCTGCTACATATTTTGTGTTTGGCTGCTGGACTGCAAAACAAAGTCAATGGACACAAATGAGAGATACTGTATGATGTGAAACCTTCCTGTTTTCTTTAATTTAAAACTAAATTCAGTTTTGTTTTTGATTATGTCTCTTTTGCAGAACAGTTGTTTTTCTTTGTTTTTTTTAGCATCATAGTTTCCAATGAGGGAAATTTACCTTAGTTTTAGTGCCTGTGGGGGCTGTGAGACGCCCCACTTTCTAATGTCCCAAAGAGCACTGATGGACAGGGATGGACACAGAGGCCTGGCTGTGCAGAGTCTCAACAGCCACAGTCCATCTACTCTCTGCTCCTACATGTTTACAATAAAGTCTGTGCTGAATAGGAACAGACCAACATCAGTGTGAGACCTTTACTCTTAATGTGTTCATTCATGAGCGTCTTCAACTGGACAATTAAACTTATTGGCCCTGTGGGGGCTGATAGAAGGAGGAGGGAGGAGACGTCAGTGCCAGGGTCGCTGTCAAATAGACGTGACGTCATCTCCTGTGATGCTTCCTTCAGGGTCTGCGTGTAATTTCCAGCTGTAATTTAGTGGCACCAAAAACCAAGTCCACTTTCTTTAGATTCAGCTTTCCTTGGATGACCCAGACCCGGACGACCGAGAGTCTTCAGACATCAGAACCAGGTATTTTTATTCAAGTACTGTACTTAAGCACAAATGCAAGGCACTTGCAGTTTATTTGATAAATTCCACTTTATGCACCGTTATACTACTGCACTGCTTTTCAAAGGCAAATATTGTATTTTACACATTTATCTGACAGCCGTTGTTTCAAGTTACTTTCCAGATTAGATTTTGCCAACCCTTCACATCCAGTGAAAACCACTGTAAGTATGTCCAAATTTGGTCCATTTTGAATTTGAATATTTCTGAAAAACTGAATATTGAACATTGTCATAAAGCTGACAACTGAGCTGCTTACGACGAAAAGTTACATTTTTAGAAATATTTAATTCTTAGATGCCCTTGTATCAGGTTTTCAAGACCTTCATTATTTCAGCTTTGTGCTTGTATGTTGCTTATTTTTAGTGTTTAATCAAATATAACACAGCAGATCTGGGGCCAAGTAGAAAAATTGAACATTTCCTTTCATTTACGTATATATTTTTTGAATTATTTATTACTTATTTTCTTCCTAAACTGCATCTTAACTTACTGCACCTTTAAACTACAGTGAGGATGAGGATGTAGTATTGGGACGTATTTTCAGCTTGTGGTTTGCAAACAGTTCATCATAATGTAATATTTCAAGTTAATTAGCTTCACCAACGAGTGATGATGTTTTACTGCTACGCAGCAGCAGTAAAACGATTTGCAAAAGGAAGCGCTGCAGCAGAGAAACAAAGAGTTAAAGTTCCCACAGCTGAACCGAGATTTCCGAGTGCACCTGAACGCAACAGCAGCAGCAGAAGCACTGGGCTGACTGTCAGGCTTCGTCTGCAGGTTTCTGCTGCACATCAAACACCGATGAGAGCAACGCGAGAAGAAACACCGTGGTTTTCTTCTCCAGCTGCTGGTTGTTTTTCCGGCTGCAGGTCTGAACAGTCGCATGCGGTTTCCTCCACATCTGCAGGTTTTTAGCATTGAAAGGGGCTCAGACCCGAGGAGGCAGCTGCTGTGTGTTGTCACATCCGGACGAGCCGGTCGGTGAATTAGCAGATCACATCCCCGGTGAGGAGGAAGGAGAAGAAGAAGAAGTTGATCGATGCTTCGTGCAGGCAGGATGGAGGAGTTTGTGACGGAGGAAGAGGAGCCGTGGTACGATCAGAGAGACCTGGAGCAAGGTGAGTATGTTAGCTGTGTGTGTGTGTGTGTGTAACAATGCCCCTCATCCACAGCCTCCTGCCCTCTGGGATGAAAGGATCCCTGCAGGAGGGGTGGGTGATGCAAAGAAGAGAGGAGGGTTGCATCCATTGTAAAACACCATTTCATTCCCTGCATGAGTGTGAGTGCTGTGAAAACATGTCTGTGCATCTCTGCTCTCATCCTCTGCCAATTATTGTGATCATGTCAGTCCCAGAATAGCCCTGCTGTCTGACTGAGTGGATGCTGCCTTTCCTTTCTTGCAGGGTTGCTCTCCTCCTGTATTCCCCTCTGTATTCCCTCGTGATCATCTGTAGGGACATTATGTAGTGTGTGTAAGGCAAAAATGCAAAACATGGAGAGAAAAAAAAAAGAAGAAGAAGCAAGAGTCATAGTGATTTATTTTGTGGCATCTCAAATCTGGCCAGTCATGCCCGTGACCTCAAATGAACACAGAAGGAAGTGTTGTGTTTCACTGATGCTGTGATGTGATGCACTTGTGTGTGAGCAGCCTCTTCAGTTAAATGGATGCACTTCCGTCAGCGGTGCATCTCAAGAGGAGAGATGTGTGTCCTGCTGTGGCTCTGGCCTCAGCATCACCCCCCCACCCCCCACCCTGATCACCTGCTGACCCAGAGAGCTAAAGCAGCTTTGTGTCTCATCATCGCATTGTACACAATCAGAGAGGAGAGAGGCAGGTGGATTCTGCTCTGTGTGTGTGTGTGTGTGTGTGTGTGTGTGTGTGTGTACAGTATCGGTGTGTTGCCTCGCTGCCTGTATCTCAGCATTATTCAGCAGCGAGCATGAAGTCATTAAGTCCCTGGTTGATCTGATTAGGGAGCCCCAGACCTCCTTAGTCGGGATCAGAGATTCCAGGCTTTTGGGGTCAGATTGGAGGCATAATTGCTCCAAGCAAAACGTCATCCTGCACGTACTCATACTCAAGCATGATTTTGCCCCAGACATGATGCTATGTTACGCAACTTCACGGCTGCCAAGCTCTGAGATTTGGTGACCCCTGTTTTCATTATGATCTGGCAAACATATGCAGTGCGTCTGGGCAGATGGCGTGGTGTGGTGATGTCATGTTGTGTGTTTGCAGCCTCATGTGATGTGAGGGGGGGCCTGTGCCTGAATGCATCACACATCAAAGAGCATCACAGAGATGCAGAGAGCAGAAAGACAAGAGCAACTGTGCAAAAATGGCTTATACACTAATGATACTTCAGGGAGAGGCTGTCTTTACCAGCTGCTCTGTTCTGATCAGGCTCGTCAGTATGTTTTGAACAGATCATCCTTTTGTGTAATTGTCTGGTAATTTCCTCAACACAGCCTCTCATCCGTGCACACAATGTAGAAGTTACATAACTTACCCTCGGCACGTGTCGGCCCTCAGGAACAGAGACGGTGCTGTGGCTGAGTTGGACCTCGGGGGCGAATCTTACCGTGCACTCCCATCTCACACACTCTCATTTATCTCATTATCACTCGGCGGTTCAGAGCGCTGATGTGTTATCAGTTCTGCATTGTTGAGATGGGAAATTACAGCCTGTTCCCGTCTCCCTCTGCAAATGTAGCAACACGGGCGCGCTCAGTGTGAGTTGATGATGCTTGTTAATGACATTGGATTAAACAGAGGGGTTCCTGCTGCGTTCAGGCGTGCTGGGCTGTGTAGAACAGTTTACACATGAGCCCATACAGATGGATCAACTGTAAATCACTTCTAATCTCTCGCACTTTACACCTACGATGATGCATGCGTGTGTGTGTGTGTGTGTGCGTTCCTGTCATGTCCAGTAATGGATGTCACCAGCTCTCTGTGTCTTCCCACTCCTGCAGTGTTATGTCGCTATGGGCTCCAAGTATGCAGAGCCAGCAGGATTCTCCTCCTCCTACTCGGGTCCAGCAGTGAGGTTTCTGTTCACCAGAGGAGATGAATAATGAATGCTTCAAGCTGTGTTGTAAAATAACAGCAGCTGCGAGGGTTATCACCGCTCAGGCCCCCCCCCCGGCGTGCACACGGATATGATCCGTGTTAAAGCAGATAGGAACACAGAGGCACTTGTCATGATTGTGCTCAAAAGCTTGACGTCCAAGTTCAACACCATGAAGTGAACTCTTGACCACTCTCTGTTGTTCACGTCTGTTCTTCTCCGTCCCGTCAGACCTGCACTTGGCAGCCGAGCTCGGCAAAACCCTCCTGGAGCGCAACAAGGAACTGGAGGACTCCCTGCAGCAGATGTACATCAACAATGAGGAGCAAGTGCAAGAGATAGAGGTATGTTTGTTCCATCTGCTCTGCCAGTGCATCTTCAACTCAGTCATTTTCTACACGGCACAGAGATGAAACACCCAGTTGAAACACCTGGCACGATTTGGCCCCTCTTGATTTTGCATCAAGCTAATTATTGTAAAGCACTTGGAAGAGAAAATATTCAGCGAACATGAAAGGATATGTAAAATTCCTGAATCTGTCACAGCTCAAAGATTCCTTATTTGTCAGAAGCCTGGCTGAGGATGAAGAGCTGCAGACACGCTAACACAACTCAGGAATCACATCAAACAAAAGTGCTCGTAAGAAAAGGAACAGTGCAAATTTCTGTTATGTGGTTCTAAGAAAAACGAAATAGACAAATGAACATCATCATCTCTTTTACCCAAAGTGACCTAAAATAAGTGTATTTAACCCCCCTTGTGATGTTCTGACTTAAGGTCAACTCAATGTTCTTTAACTAGTTTGCAGGTAAGTTTGCAATCAACTATGTGTCTCTTCCATTTAACTGTTTCAACTGTTTTGACATTAAACCTGTCTCCCTTGCAGTACCTGTCCAAGCAGTCCGAGATGCTGAGGGAAATGAACGAGCAGCACGCAAAGGTGTACGAACAGCTGGATGTGACGGCCAGAGAGCTGGAGATCACCAACGAGAAGCTGGTGCTGGAGAGCAAAGCCTCGCAGCAGAAAATAGACAGGTGATCAACGAGACGTTCATCATCTTCTGCTCTCCCATTGTGAACACAGTGTACCAGAAATTATGCATTGTAGAAAAACATGTCTGTCACAAGAATGACGTCACAGGTCAGCCATGTTATCATCAAAGACAGTAGGTCTTTAGAGGACGTTGATGTATGATAACACCAGGAAGTAGCTTTGTAATTTCCATTGCTCCACATTTTAGCTGAAGTTACAACATGTGTGTATTTGCAGACTGTAAAGCACCTTTTCTCTTTTTAGCACTTTCATAATCAGGGGCTGAAGTTCTTTACAGATCATATTAGTGATCTAAGGTCTTTTCAATGGCAGCCTCTGTTCTGTCTAAATCTGCTCCTTCACATTCCTTGTTTTGTAACTGACTCAGTGTGGCTGAGGTATGCTGAGCAAATAGAGAATTAAATCACCTCAGTAATGACGTAACAAACACTAAACAAATGTGTGTGTGTGTGTGTGTGTGTGTGTGTGTGCGCAGGTTGATGGGCACCATGGAGACCCTGCAGGGTCAGGTGGACAGTCTGACCTGTCGGGTGGAGGAGCTGCGAACCCTGGAGGAGCTGAGGGTCCGAAGAGAGAAAAAGGAGCGGCGCAAGACGGTGCACTCCTTCCCCTGCCTCAAAGAGCTGTGCACTGCACCAAGGTCACTGTCAGCAGTTTGTTTTTTTACTGTGCAAAGAGGCCTTTCACTTTGAGAAAGTCTCTTCCAGACGTCCATGCTGTAGTCGGGCTTCATTGGGATTTCATCTTGTTCACACAGATTAATAGGCTGCTAATACTAACTGCATACAATAGAGACAAACCGATTATTCTGCAAAAAAAGAGAAGCAAAAACCAGGAATTGAAAAAAACGATTGATTGAGTTGATTGAACAGTTCAGTAATTGAAGTCGTAATAATGCTCAAGACAATGGCTCGAGTCATAATGGAGAGAAAAAACGCCATATAGATTAAACTAGTCCTGCTAAACATGAACTAGTCTGTCTTCTGAAATATCAGAAACTGCTGTCTCTGCAGTTTCAGACACTGGTAAAGTTCATATGATTCAATGTGGTGAAGCTACCTTTAAATCAAAATGTAATTATTTAAAGATGAATCAATTTAACCAGCCTTTTAGTTCAAGAGAAAAAATGAAACAAGAACTCATTCTTTTTGCAATGACGAATAATCAGCGTAACTCGTGACAACTCATGTATCTGAGTCTCTCCCTCCCAAAGAAAGAACACATGAGGGGTGAACAGTTACCAAAACAATAGAAAACTTAAAAAAAAAAAAAAAGAGGACAATACAAAGGGACATTTAGAGGAGGAAACCAAAAAGCTTAAAAAAGACAAACAAAATTTGACTATAATAACTTGTCTGTGTTGTGCAGTTACTGGCCTCTTGCAGCATCCTGACTGGATAAAGTCATATCAGTTTATCTTAAGTAGATCCATCTATCTTAATCATCTAAGGAGGGAGTGGAATTGATTAAGTGAAGAATGGGATTCCAAGTTTTATAAAATTTGTCGGAGCACCCCCTGATACTGTACTTGATTTTTTCTAAGTGTAGGAATGACATTAGATCTTTTAGCCAGGAGTTAGGGGAGGGAGGATTCTTATCCTTCCAATCAAGTAAAATACGTCTGCAGGCTACCAGAGATGCAAAAGTGATAAATACTTTTTTTTAACTAAGGGTTTTGTGGTGGCTTTAAATAATGTCCAAGTTGTTTCACTGATTGGACGATTGTGCAGTTATAAAGCACAGAACAAATCATGTTTAAACACTTGTGCTCCTCAGGTACGAGGATGGATTTCTGCTGGCCAACCCGGGCAGCGTGGACCTCGCCGAGAGTCAGCCGGTGGATGAGGAGAACGAGCGGCTGCGGGGCATCGTGTCCTCCCTGCGTGTTGCCATGGCCACGGAGCGGTCCAAGAGGGAGGACGCTGAGCGGGAGTGTGCCGCCGTGCTGCAGGAGTTCGAGCGTCTGGAGCAGCGTCTCCTGGGAGCAGAGGGCTGCCAGCTGCGGGTCCAGGAGCTGGAGGCCGAGCTCCAGGAGATGCAGCAGCTCAGGAAGTCCAGGATGTGTCTGAGCGGAGGGATGGAAGACGGCCTAGAGACGCTGCTCAACAACGGGCCCGAGACAGACACCCCGGAGGAGTGCATGGGGCTGGAGGAAGGAGGAGAAGGAGAGGTGGGGGGCACGGGGCAGCAAGGAGGCCCAGTGAGGAAGAGCTGCAGCGACACGGCTCTGAATGCCATCTCGGCTCGGGACGCCTCAGGCAGGCGTCAGGGCAGCTACGCCCTCCACGCTAATGGCGTGCGTAAACGTGGCATGTCCATCCTGCGGGAGGTGGACGAGCAGTACCACGCCCTGCTGGAGAAGTACGAGGAGCTGCTGGGGAAGTGCCGGCGTCACGAGGAGAGCCTGTGCCACGCAGGGGTGCAGACCTCACGCCCCGTCTCCAGAGACCCCTCCATAAAGGAGTACAGCATGGTCTCCGCGGGGCCTTCCACATCGGGGGCCGTCGCCACCCCTCCCACGCCGCCTCAAACGCCCTCCACCCCCGAGGCCCTGGAGGGGATCAGCAGGCAGGTGGAGCAGGTGGACAAACGGCTCAGCCAGAACACGCCGGAGTACAAGGCCCTGTTCAAAGAGATCTTCTCCCGCTTGCAGAAGACCAAGAGCGACATGAACTCCAGCAAGAGCAGGAAGACGAGCAAATGAGGCGGAGCTCATGCTACAGGTACTGAAAACAGTGACTACACAAGATTGATCTAAAGTTACCTCACTGTTTTGAAGGCTTTGAAGGTTAGCAGCGAATGCCTCCATTTGCCCTCAAGGAAGGAAGCTGGGCTGATTAATATTAAACTGCCAAATGTTGTATTTTGCTACACGGATGGAAGATGGCGGACATGGATGAAATGCCTTTTTCTGAGCGACAAATAATCCGACTGGAAGGTCTCGTTTCTGTCTTTAGGATGGTCTAGTGTGTGATGTAGTGTTTGTAACTGAGATGTACTGATACAGAAATGATTGAGCTAGAAGCATTTAGTTTTAACAATTAAGCCAAATAATTAATATATATAAAAAAAACAGCCACTGGCTTTGAAACTACTGACGGCATTTAAAGCATGTATCTATTAAACACCAAGTGCTAAATTGGTCTTTAAAAGCAGGTAGAAACTAAATCGCACAAGCTAATGAGCAGCTCGAGGTTGCTTATAGACACAACACTCATATATGACTGTGTGCATTTTGAATTTGCTGGATGGTTTGAATCCTTCAGGACAGCTGCCAAAGTGTACTGTACATAAGTGTTTGTTGGAGATTTGTTTACTTACATGGTTTGTTCCCCTCTGTGGGTTTTTTTCCCCCAACACACGCTACAGGCTGCAGGGGAACGATCTCTGTTTCAGGGATTTGTTTGATCGTGTCATACATAAATTAATCAGTTCTGCACTGTGCTATCACACTGTCAACGCTGTTCCTGTAGTTGGCCGTTTAAAATGTTTTCTGTTGATTAAAATAAGAAATGTATGAATCATGTTCTTCTTTGTTAAGCGCTCAGGGAGGTGTCAAAACCTACAGCAGGTTGAATAAGAAAAAAACAGATAAAACAAAAACAAGTTTTTTTTTTGGTTGAATAAAACAAAGAGGACACATGCAGGCCCAGTCTGAACACTTTAATGTGAACACAGGAGATCAGTAAACTGTAGATAATACAAGTAGCACACATTGAGTCAAACCCAACCAGCAGAGAGAAACATCAGCCCATGACACACGACAGCTGAATGAAGCTGCGGAAACAGACTTCATTCACGTACTTGTGGAGTGTATAAAAAAAGAGAGAACACTTTTATATGGCAGGATGTGTTACCCATGGATGTCTGGTCGGGGGCTGATGTCTCTGTCCTGGTTGAAAAGTCAATTACAGACAACGTTTCACCTCACTGATGTTGAGCACAGAGTGCTGCTGAGTCAGCAGGAGCAGCATGTGGTCGTGAGAGACTGGAGGCACAGTCAGCATTGGAAAATTTCAAACTTGAGTAATACCAGGTGAGCGCTTTAACAGTTCTTGTGTTCGAACGAAAGGTAAACACCTCGGACACACTGGAATTATGGCCTCAGGGACTGGAGAGGTGACAAAAAGCCATCGATACAACCTGGTTTTTACAGTCGTTGTAAATGATCTAAAAACAAGTTAATTGAACTGATATTTAGAAAACTACAAGTACTGCAATGGAAAAGGTGTTTTTGTAAATAAGAGATATGATCGACACCAACATGTAATGGTTTTTACAAATCATTTAAACCTGAAATAAAGGTGTTAAAAGTCCTGATGCCCTGTCCATGTATTACAAGTATTGTTAAAAATAGGCTCACATGACGCTCTGGCAAATATAATCCGAAGGCAAATGGCTCAACTGGGTTATCTATTTCTTCAAGGGTTCTTGTTAAGGCCACATGGCTGCTGAATACCCTGATCAGGAGAGGAACAGCCACACCTAAAGTAATGGGTCCTAAAGGGTTTCGAGGTAATTTTGTGTCCCCCGTTCACTCTGCAGACTTTGTAGGGCGCTAAATCATTTGAAAAAGAGGTGGCCTGAATTCCAAATAATTTACCAAGACCCTGGTACAAATAATCTGCTCAAAGGCTTTAGGAGGGCTGCGTCCAAGAGTTGTGTCCAGCAATGATTGCTCAATGACCGTACAGTGGCCACGTACGTACAGCGCTACTGCTGCTTCCTGTACAATGCTTTCAAAGGCAGATCACGGTAATCGTACAAAAGAATCTGAAAAAAAGAGAGGAAAGGGGGAAGAGAAGAAGAAAAAGCTAAAGGGGCAGAGGGAATCACAAGATTTTTCACTTTTCCAAGAGCGGATAACAGACAATTTTTTTTTTTACTTATTTATCTTTTATAAACAAATTGTGGATTGTTCACATTGTTTGCTTTCTCCATTTTTAGACTTAATACTTAACAGTAGTTTGGGCGCAAACAAACGAAGCGTTAACGATGGGAGGAATGATGAAGCGATTGGAATCTGGAATGAGGAAGGGAAACTGTAAGAGCAGGTGTCAATGGACGGAGAGAGCAGAAGCTTAAATCAAAACACATAATCCAGAGGTGGATCCAGGCGGAAATCATGGAATGACAGCCAGAAAAAGAAAGAGGGACAAAGCATGATGGCGAGGAGGAATCAGTCTTTCCAATCTTTCTTGATAGTGAGGCTCCACTCCCAGGAGAGGTGATCGTGTTTGTCGTCGTCGGTGAACTTGGACTTGATGTTGTAGGTGCCACGAGCCAGCATCCCTTTGGGTGCCTCCTCCATGGTGGTGAGGAACTCGTATTCCTCGTTTGGTCTGGGCCCATAGCTGCCGACCATGTAGTCTGACTTGTCAACTGCACATTAGAGAGGGAGAGAAAAGGAGTTCTGTTTATACTGATCTTACTACAGCAGAAACTCTGCCTCATAAATGGCTGATACTGAAGGGAAAGTCATCAAATGTAGATAAAAACAGTACTGTATGTGAACACCCACTGAACATGTAGTCCAGGAGAGAAACATTAACTCATTCCCTTTAACATGTTCAGTGGTGATAAGTAAAGCAAACAGTCCCCACAAACCTAAACATACAGTATGACCTGCAGCTTTATCATTCCAACAGGAAAGCAGGTTCATCTGGGGCCTTTTTTTTGGAGGTTTTAAAGGAATAGTTCAACAAATACATGAGGAAAATCTCTTATCTGTAGAACAAATATGTAGCTACAGTCAGCAGCTGGTTTGGTTAGCTTAGCTTCGCATAGCACAAAGACTGGAAACAGCCAGTCTGACTTTGTTCAAAGGTAACATATTAAAATGTTTTTGTATGCATTAAATAAATGAGATCTAATGGGTTTCTAGTGTTTAAGCTAAGGCTGGTGGCTTCATATGTACTGTGCAGAATGTGAATGTATTTAATCGGCTGATGTAACTCAAAGACAGTGAATAAGCATATTTCCCAAATATGAATTATTTAAATCAGAGGACACTACTTTACACAGTGTTTGCATAAACCTATCAAACTCCATGTAAGGAATTCAGAGAAACCATTGTCTTACCCTTTACTCCTTTCCTGAATGTCTGCTGAGTGTACTTCAGACCTGACACGATATCCCTGTTAACCTGCAAAAGGCAACATGCATCACATCCTGCTCAATAGTCTCCTATGAAAAAAGCTGCAGTAACATCTCCATCTCCATCCATCAAGAATCTCTGGATGCACAAAGACCAAACTCTCTCACCTTGAAGTTGATCTTTATTCTGTACTCAACTCCCTCCTTCAGCACAAATGGGTTCTTCTTGAAGTTCTCCAGGTCTCCTAGAAAGGAAGGGAACGCAACGTGAAAACACAGGTCAAGTGACTGAAGATTGTGAAGCCATATCATTTAAGATCAGTCTGAAACAACATGCAACATATTTACACTGTCTAGAAAATAAACTCGGTCAGTTAATAAACAAGTTGGGGTTTTGTGGTTTAGCAAAGAAAAAAGTTGTATTTTGCCTGTAGTAATGATACTGACCACCGGGTGGCACAGTGCCTCAAGTGAGCAGAGCTCTCTGGCTCTGTTGCAGCTCATTGTGACCACCGGGGGAGGGCAGGAGTGCCATCAGGAAATGGCTCATTAACCCAGTTACACAGGAGTCATGTCATTATTAATTAGCGGACTAATGGGCCAGCAGGTCATTTGGTCTATATTTGCACAGAGGATGGGAGTGATTACTGTTCATAATTGTTACTATGAGCTAATTCTTTCAGTGTGTCTGCTGGAAGCAAAGGCAGCTTCCTCAATGTGGCCTTCTGTGCATTCATCTTTCAGATAGAGACAAATAAAGATAAATGATCTGTTTCCACTTCTGTGCTCTACTCACCCGTCAGGTCAAGGACCAAAGGGGTTGCCGCTGACTCACATACCAGAGTCATTCGCGTCACTTGGACGTTGGGGACAGTGGGATCTAAGGGAGAGAGACAAAGGTCATCACAGCATCCACAGTTATGACCCTAAGATCAGTCATTTCTAACAGCTGAGAAAATGCTGAACTAATCCAATGTATCGAAAAGGGAAGCATGTCATCAACCAAACTTTCCAACATTTGACAAGTTGGTATTGTTTTTTTTAACCCTCACTAGTTGGATTTTAAAATAACAATGAAACACTGGGGAACTTTCTTCTACTCTGCCTGTGAGTCTTCTGAAAACAGACTCTCTACAGACCCCTGTGGGAAATGGGTGGACTGACATGGTTATTAATAACAGAGCTCTGACAAACTCCAGGCTGTGGCCAGACCTCTTTCCAGCTGGGGGATATTTACATGTGAGTGTCAGGATTTTGCTTGAACGACTCAGATTTTAAACGTTTCCTCATTTTTTAAAATCATTATTTCAGTAGGTGAAAGTGATTAGTCTATTCTTCTCTCACAAGAAAATATTGCATAACACCTGATCCTGAGTAACTGGATACTTGTCAACACCTACACAGAATATGTGGTCATACTGTATTAATTTACTGAGTGAAAGAGAAAATAAGAGCTTCAATGTTCTAACCATTTTCAGACTTCATTAGCATCTTTTTATGATGTATAAATGATCAGCATTACCTCGTGTATTTGACCTTGAACTTTTCTGTGCTAATTCATTTCAAACATTTGAAGGAACTAAGATCTAGCTGGATGATTCTCAACATATGAGATATAAAAACTGTACTTTTAATCTACATAACTTTGCTGAGAGTATTATTACAAACCCTTTATTTCATTTTACAAAAGCCGCATTAGTGACATTCATCACTTGTCTTAAAACAAATGTCTGCCTCAGGGCTTTGCCTAAAATTTGTTTTAGTATAATAAACAAAAACTTAAATCAGGCATCTCATCGAGTAAAGACTAAGAGAAACTGAGGTGTTTTCACAACAAATAAGTGAGGAGTGATTCCCCGCACTATTTGTAGTACAAACACGCAAAGCAGCAATTTACCAGCTGTTGGAACTAATGTTATGGATACACATACATGACATCACACTTTTGAAGACACACACTACAACAAGTGGTCGTAATTATGTGCTTGTGAGTGAGGTTAGTTAACGGCTGAAGTGACTTAGCGGGGGATCACCAACCTGCAACCCCAGTAGCGTTGCCCAGCAGTGCCTCCTTGTACTTGCGCAGGCTCTCGTCATCTTTGTCCAGATCCTGGATCTCCTGTAAGCTCTTCTGGGCAGGAGGTTTGTAGTTGACTTGGCCTTCGCTCTCTTCGTTGGCTGCTGCGATCGCTGCCAGCTGCTCTGGTGTGGGGTCCTGCTCTGCCATTGTGTGCTGATCACAGAAAGTGACAGCAGAAAGGGCTGGTTAGCAGAAAATAAAGGAAGAAGGACTGACCACTTGCATTTTCACTCTTTGTTTTAATGAAATCTGATCTGAATGTGGAAGAAGGCAGCATATGGTTATTAGACATCCTGCTGCTGGATAATTATTACAGATTACTTATCCAGAGGGAGACTTCAGTGAACTTTGACCCGGGGGCTGCAGGACTGTAGCAGCAGTTCATGCCATCTATTCATTCTGATACACTACTGAGATACTACTTGACAGTATAGGGTGGAGCATGATGGAATTTGCAGTATGAAAACATTTGAAACACTCGAGTGACAAGGTTAAGGTTAAGAATTGACCAACCTTGTTGTGTTCCTTTTTTATGCACTGAGAGATACCAGGCTCACTTGACGACAAAAGATTTCTCAGTTAAATGAGCTGTTCACAACAAGCTTAGTGTGACCGTCATGAGTAACTGTATCATTATTTTCGGCAAGAGACAAAGTAGTTTCATTGTGTTTTTGTTCCTTATAAACACACACGTACACTCTAGCACAGACGAGGTCCAGAACAGGAGCCGGTTCCTGTGATATACAGCAGAGGCTTGTGGTCAAAAAGCTGATGATTATCTGAGCTCCAGGCTTCTCCTCTACCATAAACTGCTGTCAAGACTTCAGCAGTGAGACAACAGAAACACTGCAGCCCTAATGTGGATATCTGCACCCAGCTGCACTGACACACCAGTCACCACTGATTAGGAGGGAGGATGCTGATCCTGAGCAGGGAACAGCACGCTAATGGAGTGAGATCATCTTCATTTTCTGAGAACACAGAGGTGCTTGAAGGACGTTACAAAACTCAATTGTTGCTCATAAAATGCTGTGGAGAAAAAAAAAAGGAGTTTTCTATTAATAACATCTGGTGCACATTGCCGGGCACGGCTATGCAAAGCTGATCAACACCTGCGATAAGCATGGAGGCAGCTGGTGGATGGTGCTCATACAACACTCGTTCCCTGCAGTCATCAGAGAACACGCACACACACGGCGATTTTATGGTGATCGAGCTGTTTTCATAGCAGCAAGTACTTTCCTGATGCGGTTAAAATCAACACAGCCATTATTGCATTATTGGGAGAACTGATACTACTTAGTAGCAACACAACAGAATTAGCTGTGGGGTCACATTTAATTTAATCATCATTTGATCTGACTTTAAAAAAAAAACACAGAGAAAGCATTCCTCTGAGTCAACAGGCAACTACGCCCTCAAACTTTTCATCCTTAATGTTTTTGGCATTTGCATGTTGAAAGAACACAACTTCCTGTATTTCAAGCATTTCAACTAATCATTAACCCGCACTATCAAACTGTAGATGAGAATTTAAAACTACATCCTTTAGTTATGTTAAGGGGCTAAAGCAGAAGGTCAATGCTTGAATGTCGGTGATGTGATCAAATCTGTGTGCAAAAAAAAAAAACAACGAAAATGAAAGAGGAAGACGTAACAAATGATGCACAATCTGCTTCTCCATTAAAGTCGAATTACACCAGACTCGTTCTAAAGATAGTGTAAATAATCCCTTTATATATCCGTTACCTCAGTTACATTTAGCGTTGCAAATCAGTGTTAATGTGTGGGTTAAAGGCCACCATGAATCAACACAGGCAAGCTAACAAATCAGACTAATGCAAACACACACGTAAACCCCAAGAGGATAAACAATCATAACTGATGATATGCCGGACACAGGTGGATACGATCAGTTAAAATAATACTGATTTACAATCTGTAACCACAATAAATCAAACTACTGCAAACAGCAACTGGAAACCATAACACAAAAAGTGGTTTGTTGCTCTGCCTTCTAACCCTCTTATCTCTTCTATTGTGTCTGCCTGACTCTGCCATACAGTATATAGTTGGGTATTAGCCAAGCAGGAACTGAGAACACAGTTTTTCCAAACGGGGCCTCTGTGTGTCCATAAAAGCACAAATTCCTTGTCTGGCAATAGTGTGCTTTAGACTATTCAGATGTGGGTGAGTGTTACAGATCAGAGATAATGATTGAGAGGTTCCTTGTTGCACAGCGAACGAGAGAGGCAGGAAAACAAGACCAGATAACACAGCCATGATGTCATATCATTCAAGTATCAAGGAACAGGTTGTTTTTCTCACTTCCTCTACTCACTTCTTGTTATATGTGAGTCGCCTCCTGCTGCAAGCTGCACCATGACTACAGAGGAAGACGTGCTGGGTCCAATTAGAAACAAGTTGGGCAGGAGAAGTGCAGCGATTAGTTGATCAAAAGAAAATGAATCTCCAAATATTTTTCAGAATCGTGTAATCGTTTACATCATTTTTCAAACATGTAAAGCTGGTTCCAGCATAAATCTAATGATAGTTTTTGTGAAAAACTATGTGGGCAAATAGTCCAACAGTTTATAAACAATGTTGTCAACACACCTTCACAAAGAATTTAGGGATCTATATAGTATCATTAAAAGATTCCAAGAATCTCTGCGCGTTCGGGGCAAGCCTGAAAAACTTACACTGCGCAGCCCCAGGCACAGCGTTGCTGCATAAATGCAAGTTAATGAAAATAATCATCAGCTGAAGTCCTACGTGACTGGTAGCTTTAAGAGTTATAAACACTATACTGATTCATGCAGTATGACTGACCTTATTTACAGTTTATCTATGTCATTGCTTACTGTGCATCACCCACTGCTGCCTCTCTGCAGTCTTTCCAGGTCATTGACATCGCCATTTACCAACATAAGCACTATCAAATGAAGGATAAATTGTTTATAAGTGTATTATACAATGTCTGCTCACAGCCACATCCCTCCAGAATGGCATCTAAACCAAGTACGAAATTGTTGATTCAGCAAAATAAAGACTCACGCGCCTAGTAAAATGGATTAGTTTAACAATATTTACTTCACCACCCTCATAATGATGCACATTCTTTCTGGCTAACTCCACTCAAACAATGTGGGCTGTGGCTAACTGGCTACATACTAAGCTGACAGGAAAAGGCCCCGTCATTGTTCGGCCTGCTGGGAAACAACACATACATCATGAGGTCATGCCAACAAACACTGGACGTGCCATTGGACCTCTCCACCTGTGTCCTGACCTCCACCTGCGCAGTCCTGCATGCGGCTCGCTGCTTCAGGAGGATAAGCTGTTTGCTTGACAGGCCTAAGCAGCACAGTTTTACAAACACACCGGGCTTGGCAGAGGCTGAGGCTTCAGATTAGGCCTGTTCCTTAGCAACACCGCTGAGCAGTAAGATTATAGAAAGTGGGATTACGGCTAATGAGGCGTTCAGGGACAGAAAAGTGCTTGGAGGTGTCACTGGACACATCAAGAGGATTCTCTTGACACGAGTCATTAGAGCCATCGAAACGTTGCTGAAGATAATTGACCAGGGAATCCCTGTGGGAGGATACAGGCTTTATGGAGTGGAGGGGAGGGGGAGTATGAGTGAGAGTCTGTGTTTGTTTGTCAAAGACTCTCTGCTTGATCTTTTAGGCTGCATTACACTTAAACGGTACAACATTTGGGCAGTCATAGATTTTTCCAGCTGACTGAAATTAAGCACTGAATATCAATAAAACAGAAATTGACTAAATAGTCATCTTTAGCTGAGATGCCAAAATCAGCTAAAAGCTACAGAACTTGCTATAGTGTTGTTATGGCATACTGTGGGACAAGGGAACTGTCAATCACACACTGTACCCGTTATCACTGTAGTCCTACCTACATGATACACTTGTATTATTACTAATCAGTTACATTTGTACACTAATGTTTTATTTTGACACCAAAACATCCTTAAGAAGCATTAGATGTGAGGGCCCTGTCTGGTGCCATTCATCCAGTGCTACAGGTCAGGCGCTTCTAAGGGAGGAATGCATGAGGAGAAACAACAATATGGCAGAGTGAGAACTTTGCAATGAATTTGCACACTGTGACATGGTGGATGTAGCCCAGCTCACTTCCTTCACGAAAAGGTATACAGCTTCAATTCTTGCAAGGGACACACAACTATATCGTATCACACAAACTGTGGCTACAGGCAGCACAGAAACACTCTAACTAGCCATGTTTTCCCTTGATAACACAGCAGCCATATGGTAGCCAGACATCAGAAAAACAAATTTTACAGGAGCTTTGTAGTTGGACCAAAGCTGCTACCGTTGTGCACAGTAGAGCCGCCTTTACTGAGAATGTGAGAAGTGGAAGTCTTACAGCACACTTTGACCCCCGAGTGTCGCTTTGCTAAAAGTGAGAACTGACAACCTTTGTGAGGTGACATTTAGCTCTCAGCTTCAGCTCCCTATTGAAGAGATCACCCACAGATCTATGGCTGCTTTGATCTGCGGTCTCTGTTGGTCTCTCTCATGCAATGCTCAGTCTTCCAGAGACCTTTGCATTTGTCCCTTTTATCCACACGATTGCTCTACACTTCAATGTATCCTTGCAGCTTTAATGAAAGCTTATCGAAGTACAACACTCAGTCACTTTTCCTCGAAGAATAATTCTAATTGACATTTTGGCTGCTTTGACCCTCCTCAGGTTTTTGAGAATAAATAATTCTGCAACAGTTCTAATGCAACTGGAACTGTTGAAATTAGTACATCCTCCAGCAATGTGCCAATACAGCAAATGCATCAACTCATATGTAACTATGTACACCTATCCAAAGCATTTCAAGTCAAATTCTCTGCAGAGCAGCACTTGTAGTCATTTGTAGATTTTTTTTCCCCCTTCAACATCACCTTAGTGTTGATTTAAGTTTTAAGTGACAGTTACCTGAGTGGATAAGAAACATTGCAACAGTGCATTAGCTGCAAATTGTGAAGAGAACTTTGATTTGAACAAAAATAGTAACAATACAACTAATGACTACACCAAATACAATATTAATTCTGTAAAACACAGCTGTACATTGTGTATCTGGATAACACTAAGCCTTTCGACTTGATGATACTATAGTGAGTAAGTAGCAGGTAGTGTCAGGGCCTTTTTTTTGGTCTGTCAAGAATTCACTGCAAACTTCCTTTTTCAGGCAAGACCTTGATGATTCATATCCTTTACAGCGCTGAAAACCACATGCTGCAAAGCTGAAGCACAACTTATCTTCTCAACATTTCACCTGCCAGGATAAATCTACCTAATCATTTTTTAAAAGATGCTTTAATGATAGAATTGCAAACGGACACTGGCGAGAAGTTAAGTCAGTAGGTAAAATCACGCTGGGTGCAACCAAGATGAAGGTGTAGTTCTGCACATACCAAGGCTTTGAGGAAGTGTTACACCAAGCTCTTGGCAGAGCTGATGCAATTTAGAGGAAGCCAACCTCAACAGAAATAGAGAAGAGGCTGAGACTAACAGAAATGCATTTAGATGAAAATTAGATAAGGATCAGGCTAGAAAACTTCTTATGGACTTGTGGTAACTGATTAAGTGAAAATTGATAACATTTGCCAGATGTCAATCACAGAATTTGTTATATCGGTGGAGACTAATCTGATGACAAAGAAAATGAGCAACAGAGAGAGGTGGCTGTGGGAGAAAAAGAAACAAAACATGACTCTATCCCAGGAAGAACCAGAACAAATAGGAAGCTTTAAAAATAGCCTATGAGAAATCCCTGCGTGCAGCAGCAGGAAGCTGCAAGTGAATGGGACAGCCAAGGTGCCAGCTGAAAGGTCAGGGCTTATTCCTCTACTCGACAGGAGTTTTAGCAACATGCCCAGATTCAGTTTGCCTCCCTGGGCAACAGCCTCGGATGGAGGCGACAGACACTTAACAACGCCGAATCACAGCAGTGTAATGGTTTCCGTCAAGGATCTGAGATTACAGGTGGTATGAACATGTGACATGCTAAGTCCAATAAGTGGTGGAAAATTAAAATAAAAACACATGATCTTCATTAATTCTACCAACATTTCTCAACATTGACGCCCATTGTTTAGGAGGGGATGTGCTTCTGAAGGCTGTCGAGGCTGAGGAAAACCACACAATGTGAAAAAGACGGCTGGTTGGTGTGTGTGTGTGTGCACGCAACTATTCCACTGTGTGCCAGAGCTAAAACAGAGAAGGCCAGTGATGTGACTTATCATGGTAGGCTCAGAGAAGTCACTAAAACTGCAAAATGAATATACAGAGACTCTAACAGAAGACTTAACCGTAGAGGTCCCCAAAATTATTTAGAATGGGTTCAAATAGACAAATAAAATAAACGTACTCTAAGTATGTTCAAGCTTGTATAACAGGTCTCAGGGATATACATGCAATGAAAAAGCTGCATGCTGTTCCTTTAGTAGTTACTTCTTCCTCCTCAGACCTACTCAACATCTACCCGCTAGAAAAACAGAAACTGCAAAATGAGACATCCGGCCCTGCTGCGAGGCTGCTCATTTCCAGTTTGAGATTGAGCAAATGAACAGGCAGTGACAGAAATCTATCATCTGAAAGTTGTCCAAGTCCTAGAAGGGAGAGAAAAAAAAATCCTCCATTTATCACACACACAGGAAGGAAAGGGCTTGGGTGATCTCTCTGAGAAATCATTTATCAACCATTCAGCTGTGCACCCAAAAAGTGCATAATCACTTGAAGCACTTTGATGTGTTTGATATGTGCACTTGACTGTGAAAAGCTGTGAAAAAAAGCCAAGATGGAGGCTGATTTAAGGTGTGATTCAAATGTGAAGAGTACCAGGAAGTGGGTGAAAATGTTCCTCCTGTGCCACATGACAGACAGGTCTCACACACACATTTTGCAGCAAACTAAAATAATCACCTGAATAAACGTTTGCTCTATTAACCAATGCATCTTTATATTGTTTTTTCATCATTGAGGACAACTATAAGCAAAGGGTGACATTAACGTTACTTAACGGCCAAACTCAACACCCGGAAATGAACTAATGGTCCGCCGGATAACTTTATAATGACTTAGCAATTAATGGTCGTATTATGAGCTGGAAAGCGAATAATACAACTAAAATACAATCCATTTAAAGTAAAAATGCGCAATTTTGAGAGTAGGAAGTTGCTCTTTGATAAACAAATTCCTCCTTTCAGAAATTCTCTTCATGGACTAAGTTGCTGACACTTCCTCATCAAGTGCGGGAAAACATGCTAACTCCCTCAAAGCGGCACAAAAATGTCCGTTCGCCGACTGAAACGAGTTATTAGAAGAGTTTGGCAGTATTTCATCAACTCTTACCGTTGTATGCTGGTAGGCTGGGACAGTCTCTGAGTGATGGTGGTGCCGAGAGGGACTGAAGGGAAGCGGTGGCGGAGAAAATCTGAACCAGCGGCCGCTAACAGAGTAGCCAACGTCCGGTCCGCTGCCTTCAAAATAAGAGCGGGGTTTTACTATAAAGTTACACTGAAAAATTAGAAAAGCATGACAGAAAATAATCATGTACATCTTTTATGTACTAGAGCAAACGAGAAAAGTGTCATGTGTCACTAAAACAACTTCAAAAGTTAAATAAGTTATTGATGAGCTTGGGATGATCAAACTTAAATAAATCGACGCCGTCATCTTCCTCCAGCACCGAGCCCTCTTACCTGGAGAAATCTGGGAGCACTGTGAGAATTATGTTCTTTGATTTCTCCAGTGAATTCAACACCATGCAGTCGGCACTTCTGAGAGACAAGCTGGAGAACACAGGGGTGGACGACACCTCACATCCTGGGTTCTGGACTACCTCACCAACTGTCCACAGCATGTGAGGATACAGGACTGTGTGTCCAACACAGGGGCCCCGCAGGGAACAGTCCTGGCTCTGTTTGTTTTCACCTTCTACACTGCAGACTTTTCATGTAACTCACCAACGTGTCACCTGCAGAAGTTCTCGGCCTCATCACAGATGGGGACGACAGGGAACACAAAGAACTGACACGGGACTTTATCTACTGGTGCCAGTGGAACAGCCTCCAGATCAAAACCAAACCAAAAACCAAAGAACTGGTGGTGGATTTTTGCAGGGGCACTCACTTCCCTCCAACACCAGTGAACATCTAGGGAATGGACATTTAGATGGTGACATCTTATAAATACCTGGGTGTTCACCTCAACAACAGACTGGAGTGGACTCACAACTGCTGCACTTTACAGGAAAGGTCAGAGCAGACTCTATCTGCTCAAGAGACTGGGGGCTTTTGGAGTGCAAGGGGCACTCCTGAAGGCCTTCTACGACTCTGTTGTGGCATTAGCCATCTTCTATGGGGTAACTTGCTGGGGCAGCAGCATTTCAACTACAGACAGGAATATACTGGACAAACTGATCAAGAAGGCCAGCTCTGCACTGGGGTGCTCCCTGGACCCAGTGGAGGTGGTGGGGGAGAGGATGATGGCCAAGCTGTCATCCATGTTGGAGAATGACTCCCACCCCCTGCAGGACACTTTAGCAGCTCTGGAGAGCTCCTTCAGCGACAGACTGCTTCACCCAAGGTGTGTGAAGGAGTGATATTGCAGATCTTTTCTTCCTGCAGCTGTTAGACTGTACAACCAGCACTGCTCACAATAGACTATCTCTACATCTGTGCAATACTTTTTTAAATGTCAGCTCCATTCATTCTACAATATATCATTCAATCCAATGTGCAATATTTTTGAATTCAGTATTTCATATTTCATTTCATTGTAGTCAATGTGCAATATTTTGTGTTTAGTATTTCATGTTTCACAGTTTTGTGTGAATTTCTAAAGTAAATTTGTTATTATCGTCTTTTTAGCCTGTTTTTAATTGCTATTTTTACTATCTAACTGCTTCTATCCCCTTGCCGCTGTATATTGCCAATTTCCTCACTGTGGGAGGAATAAAGATTTATCTTATCTCTATCTTATCTATCATGTATGCTTACTGGTTACTTGCTTGTAAATGCATCAATAATAAGAATCCACTCTTATATATATATATCCTACTTTGTATCAATAATTTGAAGCACTGCTTTTTTGTGCTACCTAATAGTACCATAAGTATTTTTTTTTAGCATTTAGAATATTTTTAGATACCAGGTGAGAGACGGAAAAAAAGAAGACAAGCTCTTTGCTTCAAACATGAAAAGCTAACCGGAAACTGCATTTGTTAACAAGCTGAACTTTTCGTCTACAGACTCGCTTCCGGTTTCTTGCGACACGCGTGGGCTTGTACGTTTGGCCTGTACGTTCATATATTTCCCTTTCACAGATCCAGACATTTTACACTTTGTTCACTTCACCTCCAGCTCAGTTTGAACTCTCTCTCTCCCAGAGCAAACATCCACCTGCAGCCACTTTATCTTTATCAGCTGAGGAAGGACAATATAAATGAGTCAGATCACATGTTGTAAACAGGTGCTGAGAAGTACATAATGAAAACCAGCAGACCCAAAGACTCATAATGACTTTTATGTGCTATAGAAGTAGATTCAGTATAAACTGCATGCGGTGACTAGAGCAGGGCGACATCTAGTGGCAGGGTGGTATCTAGCATGAACAGTGGGTTATAACCAGATTTGTGTTTAGCTGTGACACTCACACTGTTCATGTTGCTCACCTGTGGGAAAGTTCATTTTATAACTAAATATTGTGATATAAGAGACACAATTAGACACATATGCTATCAATTTTAACAACTACCATTCACTTAGCAGCTCTACCAGGCTGTTCTTAATTGGACCTTGACTGGAAACAGTTCCTCAGTTAGATATAGATAGAATAGATTTGTGATGTTTTCAGTTATTCTTTAACTAGGTCAATTGTATTCATTGGATGTTTGAGAAAAAAACAGAACCTATGCTGCTTTCTCTACATTTACATTGCTACAGAATGAGTCATTGCAGGTTTCAATGTGTTTTGCACTGACTGTTGCAAAGACAAAACCTACACATTGAGATACCACTTAAAACCTAATGTAACAAAAGGTAGACTTTCATGCCTTTGGTTACCAATTTAAATCACATAGTTCAAACCAACAAACAATATAGATTTGGTGGTGGTCTGCAGACTCTATATTGTTTAAAGACCAGGTATAAGACAAAGCATGTAGGAGAAAATAATTATATACATAAAAAAAAAAATCACTGTTTTATTTCTGCACACAAAAACAACTAGATTTTCTTTATGTAACGGTTTTAAAACTAGATGGTAAAGCAGACATATGGACAGAAGTACAGAGAGACAGTATTTGGTTAATATGCACTGCAGGTTTTATTACAAGTTCCACTAACTACAGGGTAGAGGAAAGAACTGGGAAAACCCAATTCACATATTTCCTACAGTCAAAACCATTTTTCATCAGAAAAAGGGGAAAAAAATACTGGTAAAAAACACTTCGGAGCATTTAAAAGAAGAGGTTGGAACAATAATTTCATTCACATCAGAAGACAACCATGTGTAAAATATTCTGCACATTTGTAACAACCACCCTTCTGTGCAGACAGGAAGGGGCAACGACTCGGAAGAGCTTCATTTCTTAGCTGGTGTCCATCTGAGAAAACAAAAACAAGACCGAAATTAGACAGCTGCAAAAGCACAATGTTAATTGACGACTGGCACTGTGTTGACAGCTGAACATACCCTAGCATTGTAGGCGTCTAACTGGGCGTCGAGCTCCTCTGCTGACAGCTGCTGCTTGCTAGAACCACCTCCTCCTCTGCCACCTCGACCCCTTCCTCTGGCACCTCCTGCACCGCGTCCTCCGCGTCCTCTCTGCATGCCCCCGAAGCCGCCTCCACGATTTCTGTTCATGCCTCCGCTGCCTCTGTTCAGACTGAAAACAAGGATGCCCATTACTCACCGTTTCCACTGTGTTTGCGAGTGGAGTTGATGGAATTCAAAATTGCAACACTCACCCCTGCATGGGCCGCCTCTGTGTGTCAATCTGTGATGTGACAAGCTGGATGTTCATAGGCCGCCCTGGAAAGACAGACTTAATGAACCTTACAATTTGGGCAGGGGAGTAGTGCTGAAATGATCAATTAAGTAGTTTACAAGACAGAAGATCAGTGTTCTTAAAGTAAACAAAACAATGTTGAAACAGAAGTATATGGTTAAATATAATAAGATTTGATAATGAGACATACCATCAAGTGGGATGCCATTGTACTGTTTCATGGCCTTCAGTGCATCTGCCCTTCTTTCAAAGTGGACATCTGCGGTTCCCAGGCTCCTTCCCGACCGGTCATAATGAACTGCAGCCTTTTTCAGAGTCCCAAATTCAGCAAAAAGTTCCTAAAAAAGACATACCTTTAGTAACCACCCCTTTGACCCCACCCCGTTTAGCACAACAACCAATGCAAATGCACGAAAATAGAAATACCTGAATATCTGCATCTGAGACTCCAAAGTCGAGATTGGAGACGAGGAGCTTCCCTCCAGTTTCCACGCCAGCTCCTCCGCCGCCCCCAGTAGCACCATTGAAGTTGCTGAAGCCGTTGTCAAACATGTCATGCTGCCACTTATCTGGAAGCTGTTTAGGCTGCAACAGACGAAAGAGAACGCACCTGCTGACTTCAGGATCCCCTTGCCTCTGTCAATCACAGAGTCCACACGGCTGGGTGTTGGGGCAAGCAGGGGCTCCACTTCCAACAGGGCCAGGGTGCTCAACTCCCACAAGAGGGTCCCCCCAATGTTCCCTGCCCACCCCATCACTACAAGCAAGTGAATCAGCTCTGACAGAAGGACATACACAAGACAAACATCTTTAACAGCAAGGGGATGTGTTAAGTATCACCTCTATATGCACACAATGTATATAAGTTCAAACATTGTTTTCTAGCTGAGACTGTACACATTTACTCAGATGCTAAGTAAAACATGAGTTGTTTATCTCCCCAACCCCACCCACAATCTTTACACTAAGCCTGAACAACTTGCCCTCCCCGGCTAGCTACCATCATTGCCCATTGTTTTCTTGCCATCTGCGCCTCCTGACATGATCCTCGGGTACACAGGGGGTCGCCATCTGAAGCAGCGTTGCCTCCAGCGTTGCACCATGTTGCCCGGCCCGCCCAAAAGTTCTTTATCAAGCCATGAAAAGGGGCTCTCATGAAGTGGGGGAAGTGTCCATAAGATGAGGGAGATGTGGATCGAGGGGGGAAAAAAGCAACTAGGGCCATCTTACCCGCTCTAAGCGAGCGTGGATCGTTTGAGCGTCCATTTTGAGACCACGCCATTTGATCGGGGCTTTGTTGGGCTCGTCTAGAAACACTCAATCACGCTTAAAGGAGTGACGATGGGCCTTTTATGAACACTATCGGGAGAAGGAAGGGGGGTTGCAGTCCACTGATCCATCCACAAGTTAACAGGCACAACTGTTGAAAAGCCACCAAACAGGCCTTGTTGTGAAACCCCCGCCAGCCACTCCCGAACAAAAGGCCGCCTGGTCGCTGCACCGGGACGCTACGCTCCCAAAAGTGGTGGGGGTAAAAAAAAAATCATTTGTGGGTGAATTTTCTCGATGAAGTGGTTTCCTCTCACCATCATTTTGACACTTGTGGTCGAAAGCACAGATATTGACCACTAGCTCTAATTTAAGATGCTGGATTCAAAATGGCGCCGGCGAGGCCCTCACGATCCAACTTTAGCTAGTTAGCCAATACGGCGAACACTCTCGCTCTCTCTCCAAAAGGCCTCTTCTTGAAATCGATGTAACACATATAGGTGGTGGGAGAAGGGGCACACTATGCATACAACTTCCACCTAATGCTTAACCGCAAACCACAGAGCTCTCTCTCTCATATGAGGCGGTTACAGCAATCATTTCATTCGCTTGACTAGCAAACTGGCTAGAGGGTTAGCTAGCAAGCCTACTGGAGAATAGAAGGATGTTACCCAGGCATTTTCAGCTTTGCCGAAGGGTTTTTTCCTTTTTCTGCCCATTTCCTTAATTTTCTCATACCCTGCTGTAAGGCGTTGGTCTGCCTCTACCGCGATTCAGGTTCTGTCGGTTCCTCATGGGGCCCGATCCGCCGCCTCGGCCTCCAAATCCTCCGCCGGTGATTCCGAGACGCCCGGCGCCTCCTCCTCGGCCGCCGCCGCCTGAGCCTCCGCGGCCTCGACCTCTTCCTCCGCGGCCTCCGCCTCTCTGCTGCCTGTTCTGCTTGATAATGTCGTCTAGAGACATATCCATTTTATCGGCCATTATGCTGCTCCAATAAGTTAGTGCTAAACTGTCGAGAGAATATAAAAAAAATACACCCTAGTCTCGCTTGGTCCCTCTTCACGGATCACCGCTTCTCTGCACCGACGAGGAAACACAATGAACCGACGCTCGCACTAAGAAGACGACCTGGTTCTGTGCGTGCTTCACGTAAACACAGCGTCATCACGTCGCATGCGTAGCCAAGACGATCACCGTTCGACCTATCCGTTCGACTGAAATACTGTGAACTTCTTCAATAGTAGCCTACTGTATCATAAACACTGATCATGCCTGGATCTTATGAACCTTATGAATCAAGAAGAGCTAAAGCAATTAGTCTAGAAAATTAATCTGCAATTAATCACATAAGTAATTTTCTAAGCAAAAAGGCCTTAATTCCAGTCCCAGTCTCTTAAATGTAAACATTGGCTGGTTCAGCTCCAGCTTCCTCATTAATTACCACTATATTCATATATGATGTTTATGTACTAAATTGATGAAATTATTGATAATGAAAATAACCAGGAGATTGCAGAAATTCTCCCACTTATCTGGCCTTTTAAAATTCAGGGTATGTTTCACTTACTCTCCTCTCTCCATGTTCCATGGTTGATATCTATGTAGGATCAAAACAAGCAGCAGTACTGTAAAAGTCTTTTATTCAACATTGTGTTTCAAGGCTTAGGGGAGGGGAGTTAACAAAGGGCAGCATTCTTGGGGAGGTCTCTACTTAGTAAAGTCCATTTGAGGGCAAGAAATTTATAATAAAAATGTTGGCCTTCTACATTGCATTTGGCTTCCAAAACTTGCCCATAAAGTGTGTATCCAATGAGACCCTTACGTTACCTCTACAACTTACTGATCGCTGAAGCTATCTTCCAAAACAAACTAAAAAAAAGAGAAGGAAAAAAAAAGAGAAAAAAATAGAAGTCAGCCCTTTCGCATTTTCCTCCAAAGTCATATAAGTAGCAGTAGTAAAGAAAACAGGGTTTGTATTTAAGACTGCAGTCTTTTGTGTCCTGTGGAGAGTGTCAACAGTTTGTACCTCAGCATCAGATGTCAGCGAATTTTGATGAAAGTTTGCAACAGTCCCATCCACATAATGAATGTACATATGAAGATTTTAGGACTTGGAAAAAAAAAACAAGAACCAAGAGATGGGAGAATTTGTGCTCCCTGGAATCCCACTTCTTTTCTTCTTAGTCAGTTGTAGAGGGTAAAGAAAGAGGCGGGGGTTGCTATGGTCCACAGTTTAGAAATGAGATTGGCATTCTGTGCTAGAAGGGCCAACGGGGCTGACTTTCTGGCTGATGGAGGAAAAGTTCTCGAGGATAATGGGTGGAAAAAAAAGCGACTGGACCATCTTGGGAAAGACTAGGACTTCTTGGAGTCCTGTGTGTTGCGTTTCTTGAGGTCACTCAGGTCCACTGGTGTGAAAGCTGCAGAAAAAGGCAGAAACAAGTTGTTAACTGGCCTGCACTTAATGAATTTAATCCTTTAGTGTGGCATAAAAATAAAATCAACTTCGCTATTAAGCTACACTGTAACTTACAATGTAGGTTAGGATTTGGGTTCTTCTCCACATACTCCTGTGGTCCACGGTCATTACGTTCACTATTCTGTGTTGATCTGATGTCTCTGAGCACACACTGCCAGGCTGTGAAAGAGTGAAGACAACAATGCTTTTATTTCATTTAGAAAATCTTATCTAAACCTGGACACGTTTGAGCAACAGCATCACAAGACAGACTGAAGAAAAAGTTTTAAAAAAAAAGGGGACAATACATCTTTTCAAACGACAACAATCTATCTTGTCCTGTCCCTGAACACTGAGTAAAGCAGCTTGTTATACAAAGTGAAATGCAGAGTTTTCATGACTACTTCACATTTTCTAGTCTGTCACAGCACTTTGTGCACAAGGGCCTGTGAATCTCCATAACATTTGACCCCCAAAAGACAAGCTTGCCTTGGAACTAAAGTGCCTGACAGCTCTGGTAACAACTGGATTCTCTGCCTTCTCCCCATGCATCCAGGGCCTCAGAAATGTGGCCTTACAGAATATGATGTTCCCGAGCCAAGGAGTCTGCCATATAATAGGGGGGCAAATGCCGCACCTACATTCCAGACATCTCAGAAAATGTGACTCATGCAATTGTCCACCTCAATGATTTACAGCAGGAAGACAAAAGTAGAGACACCCAGAGCACCCAGAGATGGAGCTTGTGGTCCTGGCTGACTGGAGGTGGTTGGAGTGCTATGTTGATGAAAGTGATGACACCTCTGTTGACTATAATTGTGAAGTTTACATTATTAGTCACAATAGTATGTTAGTATTCCTGACCTCTCTCCATTCTCAGCGTGGACTCCACCATATGTTGATGAGGATGTTTTTGTTTGAGCTAATTGCTTCTTTCTCTGCAATCAAAGGAACTTGCAAAGGTTTTCAGGTTCCTGTGTACTTTGTAGCGTGACAAAGCAGAAAAAGTGAAGAAGAAAACTCTGCTTTCCACTTCTCTTTTTATAACAAGCTCTTAGTGCTTCACTTAGTGTTCAAGGACAGGACAAGAAAAGATGGCCTGATTGCTTTGTTGTCTTCTGAAAAGATGTTTCCGTGCCCAGTTTGATATAATATGTAATTTACTGCCTTCCTGACCTAAGCAGATGTCAGTCGCCTGCATGCTGTGCTCATTTGTTCAGCTCATTCATTTGAATGCATTGGGAGACTGTCTGCAGATGCTGAATTAAAACTTACAAGAATGACAAGATTTGACTTTGTACTTTAATCAACAGAAATAGCCACCACAACTCAAAGTGAGCACATTAAGTTATCGACTTACACATTAAATGATGATGTGGTTATTAGCACTACATTGTCAGTCACTGTCCAAACAAATCTCATAGACAGCACTATTATAAGGACTCAAAGGATTCCTGGAGTTTTTGACATCTAATAGCTTGATGGCGCGTTTTTCTGTTTATCTCATGCATGTGCACCAGGAGACACATGTGCAAGTGCATGCATGACACACACTGTAGTCATGCTAATGCTTTCAGTTTATTCCACTGATCTACAGGTGGCAGTAATGTGCTGAGATACGATTGTTTTTGAGCAAGGAAATGCTTTAAACGCTCATGTTCGACCTCAAGGATACACCACAATGGGTTTTAGTGAGTAACATCAGTTTTGTTTGTTTACAAAAAAACCCCCAGAGGGAGCACGGTCACGACACACACAATAAACAAAGCAAACAAGGAAACTGTTTGGGGCCTCTTGCATTGTGGAGAAGGAAAGCTGATTGAAAGGTGAAAATACAGTAATGCCATGAGCGCTTTACAAATTGTGTCCTGACATTCAAGGTAGCTTATAAACTAATTTCTTGTTGCATAAGCTGTTTAACTTCCTAAAGCTATGAGTTCATCATTTAACAATGTTATGTTTGGAATGACCTACTATATGAATTAATGTAACAAATGCACACATTCACATTATTTAATTTCATAGTAAACAACTGATAATGGCACAGATGATCCAAAGGCATGTGTTCAGTTTATGGTCTCAACCATTATGCTGCAAACAGTGTAACTCTAGATTTAAGCAATATGAGCTGTGGTTACAGATGCAAATTTAACTTGCAATTCTCATGCAAGTGTCTCAATGATGCGATAAATACAAAATGATAAGAACTGTGTTTACACGTTGGACATTAACTGATCAAAAAGAAGATTTGTGACTTGCACAATAAACAGAATCCAGTACCCTCAGGGGGCTTGCATTAAGTTCTTGTGCTTGAATATATTACTCTTGTTATGAAACAGGAAAGGGTGCAGAGAGAAGATTCAAACAAGATCTACATAGGTCAAAGCTTGTTTTCCTGTTGCTGTTTTCGCTAATGTCAGTAGCCAACTGGAAATAAATCTGGACCAAAGCTGTTTGCTGGCAACACAATTCAATTTTAGTTCTGAGAAGTCTATTATTCTGAGAGTATCAAAAATAAAATGCTTAGATTATTCTGAAAGAAAATGTAAGATATCAGTGTTAGAAGTTGTACTTACTATCATGTATAAAGCGCACATTTTCCTCATGAGCTGGGGTGAAGAGCTCCCCACTGTTAGTAGGGGATCGGGGGCTTGAAGTCCGCTTGTAACTATTCACCATCCTGGGAGCAGATGAGCTTTACAAATATGAAAACAGCAAAATCAGCAGCATAAACATCGTTTAATGTAAACTAAGCTTCAAATGACAATATTCTCTGTCTCAAACCTGAAGCAGTACATGCCTAAAATTACATTTAATATTAATTCTAATGATCACTCGAAACACTGGCTCATTTGAACTCATGCATCAGCAGTGACGTGCCATGACTTGTTCCAGACCTGGTCATTCTGTTTGCAGTCTGTACTCGCTCCTCGCTCCTCTATGGTGAGTGGATTTGAAGGATGCTAAAGGTGCAGAAGTCCTCAGCTGAATTCTGACAAGAAAACAACAGCCAGCTATAGTAAACCTATAGTAAAACTCTAGTAAACTAGTGAGACTGCTGGTTAGCCCACACAGTTACATTTGCTAGCTACATACAAGCCACTAACATTAAACTATATTATCTAAAGACCTCTGATAAAGTCAAGTAACATTAGTAATAATAAGAGTATTATTAACTCATAATTGTTAGTGTTAACCAGTTTCTGTATATCTAAGGTAGGCAGAAATGATCAAATAGTGGCGTTACAGCAGCTAGCATAGATGCTATTGTTTACGTTTTTACTTCAGTACTTTCAGTTGTGTTAGCAGCAGGCTACAGAGCCCAAAGCCAGCAAGTTCACCACTGCTCAAATTCTCGCCAATAACAGTCTCTAAAATCGTTGTTGCTTATTGGATTCATGTCCCTCTATAGCTTCGTCCTGAGGGACAGCTAACTATAGATTTGCTGACACAATAATTTCAGCTAACTTTAGCCAGCTAGCCTGCTAGCTAGCTGCTGTTTTACATTGTCTTGTCGTAACGTTAGCTTCCGCCAGCTAATATTTTGCGGGCTTTACTGCTCCCTGATATTTATTAGAAAGAAACTTAGCACAGTTATGAAAATGTCAACATGTCCAGTAAAGGGCACATTGTTTAGATTTTCAACAAACCTTTTTATGGCCCTTTCCTTTCGATTTCTTTATTCACAGACTGAGTCCGCCGTTAGATCCTGGCTAAAACGTTGCCAATGCCAACCAATCATTTCCGGGAAGAGACACGGAAGTGAAAGAGGTCTCAGCGAAAACAGGCGTATAATATTACAGATATGATATTACAGCCAACAAGAACAACAACAACAACATCACTGATTATAGTACTGCTAATATCAATAATACTACTAATTATACTACTACTACTAATACTACTACTACTAATAATAATGACAATGAAAAAATATGATAATAATTGTTCTTTTTCATTGTAATAGTCAAATTACAATTCACATTTACATCTTTTTCCCGTATACTTTTTAAAAAAATCTTTGCCTCTTTAATAAAAATCCATCCTTACATTTGTCATTGATGTCACTATATCTTCAGTAGAAGAGCTTGTGCAGCATCAACTTGATGTTTTGTGATTTCTGACCATCAATGAAGTATAAATTATTAATTTGGCTGATCATCCTTTTCCCTAGCAGAGAGAATGTAAAACTCTCTCTCTCTCTCTAATATACAGTATAATTACAATTGGAAAGGGATCTGTTCAGTTTATTTCCAGGAAAAGACACAGATGTGAACTATAGATACGTGTGATATTACAGCCAACAAAAACAATAATTCTAATAATGATGATAACAATATTGCTACTACTATTACTACTACTACTAATGATGATAATAATAATTATTATTTATTTTTGTAATTCTGGTCAAATGAACACACACAAACTGTATTACTGAGCAGACTGTGCATACAGGAGGAGCCAGCCCTCTACAGATATGAACTATATCTGTAAGAAATTGTATGTGTACGAGTGTATGAGTGTGTGTACACTAGTTCATTTACAGTGCTTTACTTTCACATGCTTTTCTTTTCATCACTATCTCTTTAATAAAAATACAACATTACAGTTGTGTCTTTTATTGCTGCCACCATATCTCCATAGCAGGATATCAGGATATATTTTTGTTATTTTAGAACAGCAGCAACAGTTATAGCTTTTAAACTAAAGGTTAAACTAAACTTGCCATGTCAAGACATGCCATGTATCCCATGTAATGTTAGTTGTAACATATAACAATGCTTTACACAAAGATGGTTGAAAAGCTACAAAAGTTGAAGTGATGATGGTGAAAATGCCAGTGTTCTTCTCAAACAGACTCCACCACAGCAAACTCAGTCATATTTATAAAAGATCTCTTTATTTATGAAAACGTACAAAAATAATTATCAGAGAGGAAATTATAAGACTTTCATTGCTGACATTTGTACTTCTACTACAGAAAACAACAGCAACACATTAGGGAACAATGCTGCAGCAGCAAAAAGTGCTTGCACAGCATAAACTTGATGTTTGGTGATTTCTGACCATCAGTGAAGTATGAATTATTAATTTGGCTGATCCTCTGTCTGCCCAGCAGTGAGGATATAGAACTCTCTCTATAAAACCAGCTACTTAAAAAGTGGCTGCGTAACATGAACACAAGTGAAAATACTTAAAGTGAAATGCTCATGAGAATAGAAATGAATCAGTCAGACCTGGACTGTACACAACAAGCCCAGATGACACTTTGATTCAGCGACACATTGGTTTTGTGTTACATGAGCTGAGAGTGAAGACAGGGAGATAATCATTGACCAACATTTGCAGTATAGGCAGAATACAAGTATAGTATACAATATATACAGTGTACAGTATACGAGACAGACAAATACACAAAATAAAAGTAAAATGAAATAAAAACAAACAAAAAGAGAAATACAGCTTGACGGAGTATTGCTTTAAGGCTGTAATTAAAAAAATAATAATCTCACAGCAATTGCTGCTTTTCAAACAAACAGACTGACCAACTTGTTTTACAGGATCAGTGACACAGCTTCAGTTTCTGGCTGTGTTCCTCCACCCTGTTACAAGTTTGTTTGGTATTGTACTGTTAAATATGCCTTTTTTTCCACCCCTTTTCCAGGTGGCTGCTTGACTTTCTGGGGTCCATTTGGTGCCCAATCACACACAGCCGGCCTCGAACAGTTTGAGCAGATCTGCACAGTCTGGGTCGATGAGGTCTGCAGGCTTCTCCCCACTCTCGTTCTCGGCCTCTGTGCTGGCTCCCATCGACAGCAGGTATCTGAGGGGGGAATGGAGATGTTAAACAGAGCTTCTCAGACATGAAGAAAACATAGCAGAGTTTATCATTACTGCAACTTTTTTTTCTCTGTTTTACTGTATGGTATCAATTAAGCTGTATCTTTATGGATCCAATTTAAAATAAACATTACTCCTAATAATTTGTCATTGAAATTCTCTCCTATTCAATTGTTTACTCCCTTGCTTTGCTCATTGCTGAATACCATGCTTTGTTAATTGCCATGGTTGAATTATGTCACAGTTTCATGTTTCAGTATCCAGAGCCAAACTCCCAGTGTCATATCCACATAAACTTTATCTTTGTAAGGTCATCACGATTAGATGACCTCCCTTACTCTAGGAGATATTCGAAGCCTGCATATTTCATATAAAATATCAATGTCACATTGCTGAACTTTCAAATGCCTCTATCTGTGTTATATTAAAATTTGCAGGAAAAACTTTTATTTTGTGAGCTGACAAAGTGAGCACGACCAGCCAAGACTAAAAAGGTTAAAAAGTCATGTGTCACCTGGCAATTTCCGGGTAGCCGTCGCTGCAGGCCATGTGCAGCGGCGTCCAGCCGTCCTCGTCTCTCTGATGAACGTCGGCGCCGTATTTCACCAGCAACTTCACCACCTCCAGGTTTCCCGTCAGCACGGCTTCGTGCAGCGCCGCCATACCTGAACACAAGACGACGTCAGTCCTCTGCAGCAGCACGTAGCCATGCAGTCAATTCAAGTGAGTGAGAATGTCAGATCTGAAGCCTCGATTCTGATTGGCTGACATTATTTCAAACCAAATTTTAGAGTTAGAAATCCCTGGCTGACAAAGTGAAATCTGCAGAGACTTTGCTCACCTGAGTGGAAGAGCGTATCCACGCGAACCTTCCTCGCTCTCATGAACCGACCAATCTGCTCCATATCTCCCCGTCTTACGATGTCCTGGAAGATGATGTCATTGGGGAAATGCACAGTTCTCTTTGCAGGTGCGACAGGTATGACGGGTGCAGGGTGCTCCTGTGCTTGCGTGCGCTGTGTCGAGCTGTACCGTGAGCCTTTGCTGTACGATGGGATGTACGTCGATGCGGCCTTGTAGGTGGACGTGTAATGCGATGGGGTGTAGTGTGTGGAGCTGTACTGTGTGGGGGTGTACTTTGTCGTGGAGGTGTATGTGGATGTGTAGTGCGTGGGCGTGGAATACGAGGGGGTGTAATAGGTGGGTGTGTGGTACGTTGGCGTGTACTGTGAGCTGCGTGTGTACGTCGACACCGGCACGTGGTAGTTGTACTTCATCCCTGCAGCGGGTGTCTGCCTCCCCCTTTGCTGTCAGCCCAGGAGGAGGTGAGTGAGAAATCCAAGAGAACGTATCAGTCCAATAAAAGAGCAGTATCCTCCTCGCTCGCTTATTATCCTTTTAGTTTCCAGCTGGAGTATCTCCTGCTGTTCCGATATATGTGCTCCTTCTTTCAGCTTGTACGCTCCTCTTTTTCTCGCTCACTGAGAATCTCTCCTCATCCGAGTTTGAAATGATCTTGTCGCACAGTGCGTTTGCTGTCGTCTGAGGAGGCGAGCGCCAGAGGACCCCTATATACCCTCTGTAGGGCTATTTTAGAGCCTAACATCCCAGTGAGGTCAGCTCAGAAATGAGTGGCCCTCGTCCCGCTCCTCCCACCGTCACATGCCCACTGACCCTGCACCCACCCCTCGATCATAAAAAATGTTGACATCCAAAATGTTCCCGTTGAGTCTTACTTTAGACCTGCATAAACATCGAAACCACTTCATTTATTATATTAGTAGATATTGCCAAAAGAGAGAGAGAGAGAGAGAGAGAGAGACAGAGAGACAGAGAGAGAGAGAGAGAGAGAGAGAGAGAGACTGTACGTCAAAAGCACAGGAGGCTTGGAGCTAAGTTTTTTCCCTATTTTGGGATTTTACCAAGATTTATATGCATCAGTTTCCTGTGAATCATGTTGTTTTGGTGGTATTAATGAGAGAGACTCAGGACAAATAAACAGCAGCAAACAGCACATGATTCATTTTAGCATGTGTTGTCTGCTCACGTCATACCTGATGGTGCAATGTGATCACAGATAAACCAGACACGCTGGTTTCTGAAACACATTTGTTATCTTTACTACAAAGAGGACAAGATTAAGTAATATTTCTAGGGTGTTTTTCGCACCGCTCGTCCACGCCCCCTTCTCGTATTCCCTGTTGACCTGCAGGGTCCCTCATGTGACGGTTGCCCTTTGCATCATAACCACCGACAGAGTTCACCCAAAGAGGAGTTTACGTGTGGGAATGTGGTCAGGACCGACTAAGGGGACGTGGCCACTAAAACGTAACCTCTCCCCCTCACTGTCACATGGTCGCCAGAGAGGCGGCTATTTGCAACACTGAACTTCTGCCACACGCTGAAATATACGCAGAAAAATGACAACTTCCTAAATAACATTGATCCAAATAGAACAGAAATCCTATTGATCTTGACAGAATCAGAATGAGAACAGGTTGTAATCACTGTGTGTGTGTGTGAATGGAGCTGTAACATTGTGCTCCAGCTGTCCCCAGACAGGCTTCTAAGATGGGCTGAGCTGGTTATAACTGGTTCCCAAAACCTTTGGAAGAGGACTTGGGTATTTCACTGACGCTGCCAATGTAACAGAGGAAATAGCAGAGCTGCCATCCTCAGGTTTTTTTTTCTCTCTCCCATCACTTAAAGCATGACCTTGCTCCAGAACTGGATCTCCTCTGTTGGAATTTGCATCTATTCTAATGCACCTCTGCGTATTTGACATACTTTATTCATGTAATTCATCACGTTAAAGGCGCCTGCTCAGTCTTCACCTGCATAACAAACATCAGGCATTGTTTAGTGGCATTTTATACATATGTCCAGGTTTGTGTGTTACACAACCAGAGGCGGGGAGGTCACATGACTCAGATTATCTCAGCAGGAAATGATCAATTAATTTCTGTCGTGGTAAGTTGACCCCAGATCTGAAAGCCAACATAATTTATTATTCATCATCTCTACTGCGCTACTGGTCTCTAAACAGGGGGGAACGAGGGGAAAGAGGCTTAGAGCGAGCGTCTAGACAAATTGAAGTGAGGGTATTTGAATGTTCACAGCTTGAGGAAGAGACTTTTAGAAGCAGCTATCGGTTTTCACACTCTCTTATATGGTATGGAGGGGGCGCAGGGGCGTCCCTGAGCAATGGTGAGACTCTCTCCAGCTTCCCTCGCTCCTCTGCACGGACACTTCCTCAGCAGAAGAAACGAGAAGCTCTGCGTGTGGAAAATGTTTGTTTGCTGCAGCTCGGCCATAGGCCCGCTTTCACACAGATGCCAGAGAGAGGTCTCACACATCACGGCTTCACGCTATACATAGACCCACGCTGTCCTTCCCCCTCCTCCCCGCCAGACCTTTAGGGTGCCACGTCATGACCTGTCAAATTACCGAGAAGTCAGAGTTGAAAACATTGAGGTGTATGGAACATCTCCAAAGACACTGTCTGCAGCAACATCAGCTACGTCAAAATGAATTTTTACACATCATGGTCCAGTGTATGTGCTGAAGCACCTGCTTTAATCAAATGCTTTAATGTGGCCATGCCTGAAAACTCAACACTACTCAGTAATCCAGTGCTTCTGCTCTGTTCAGGGCTGCTGGAGATTCGGTGTCTGACAAGAGAAACAAAGTGTATATTTCACATATTTGATTATTTTAAATTATATTAACTCGTTCATTTGTATTGACTGTTTCATTTCCTGACACAAACATCTAAAGCATTTAGATTTCGTTGCTGAGCTCTCTTCTCCATTGCGAGTCAAGTACAACCCTAATTCCCAAAAAGTTGGGACTCTGTGTAAAATTTTGATAAAAACAGATTTTGATGGTTTTCAAAGCATTTAAACTCTATAATTAATTGAAAGCAATGCAAGACAGCACATCAAACAACATATCAAATGTTCAAACTCCAAAAATGTATTGTAATACTGGACGGCCGTGACCTTCAGGCCCTGTCGTGGAAATCTCTGCATGAGCTCAAAATCACTTCCAAAAACCAGTTTCTGTGAACACAGTTTGTCGCTGCATCCACAAATGCAAGTTAAAACTGTACCATGCGAAGAGAAAACCATAAATAAACATGATCCAGAGACACCGGTGACCTCTCTGGGCCCGTGCTCACTTAAGATGGGCAGAGGCAACTGTCACCTATTGAAATCATTGGGTGCTTCATGAAACAAAAAATACAACAAAGGCGACCCTGAACGGTTGAGCAGCTGAAATCCTATATCAGACATTTCACTTTCAAAACGTTCACAGTGTGAGTGTGAGTGTTGTTGGCATCAGATTTTAAATGAGCATTTATTTTTCATAAAACAATCTTTTTTTTCAGTTTCAACATTTGATATGTTGTCTTTGCAGTATATTAAAAACCTCACAATCCCTGCACGAAAAACTTAAATAAATATGACAGACATGACCTCAGTGATAGCTCTGTGTGCGCCTCCGATAGAAGAGGGATCGACTGAGTCTGGTTTTTTGAGAATCCATACAAACATCAGTCGTATTGATTTTGGGCACTTGAATGCTCTTTGTTTCTCTGCTGCTGTTGTGTGTACGTGTGCAGGTTTCACCTCCCTAGTTCAGAGAAATGAAAATAAACATATTTCTTTTATCATTGAAAATGTCAATTCATGTGATTTGACTTCAATTTCATTGAATAATTAACAGTCAAAGCACAAAAGAATAAATTTGGAACATCGAGGGAGGAAGTTTGGTTCTACTTTGGTCGGGACGTTTATGTCAAAACAGAACATGCATTCTATATTTTTCTCTGACCATGAACATATTTCACATTTTAACATTAATAACATCAATGTTTAAATCTTCTCAAAACATTTATATCTTAATCAGCCTGTGAACGTTTAGTCAGACAGACCTCATTCACAATAAATAATATTTGATTCTGGCCCTGATATTATTTTTTATTGGATCAAATTTTGTGGATTGGTTTCTTGATATTTTAGATTTGGACGTCACATTCATTCAACAATCCTTCACAGAAAATCTTCTTGTGCAGATGAATCTGAACAGACAACAACAACTGAACAGTTCCCAGAATTACACGAGGTAAAAACAACATGCAGACGTTGCCAGGTATTCAGGGACAGACGGTTCAGGACATGTGAAGCCGAAGTCAAAAGACAGTTTTAATAGTGACCTGTCACAGAGGCTTATCACTGTGCTACAAAAAAAAGCCAGCTATACGCATTCCTTAACACTCGACTGACTCGCGTGATGCAGGTAGCGGCCAGGTCGGTGACTGCATCGCCTAAAAATAAGACCCGCGAGGCATCCTGTCTGCGTATAGCATGTGATGAATGCAGGCTGCCATCCTCATGAACATTGCTGTCCAACAAGGTCAGTGTAACACAAGTCGGATGTATCTGTGAAAATTCACTCCCAATAATCCACATGTATGCATAAACATACAGTGGTTGCACAGCTCTGTTATGACTCTCGGCAGGAATTTTAAACAGACGTGGGGGCGAACGAAAAAAGGCCTCTCGAAGGTGTAGCTTTACGAGAACACCACCCGATCTCGTCTCATCCGCCCCTCTTATGAGGTTTCGGAAGCCTTTTTCTGAGAAACCGCTCCGCTGTCCCGAGCACATGTGGTCCCATGGGTGACAACAGGAGAAGTGGTAGCTTTCTAAACAGGCAGCACTTGAACGCAAGTGACCGGCAAACAGCTTAGAACAGGGACACTGGACTTGTTTTGCCTGGGGGCCACTTTACAGAATGACCGGAGACCAGGGGCCAGTTAGTTATCAAACATTAATAATATGATTCAGATAAAACAAAACAAAATTAAAAGGCCTGTTTCTGTTTCTTCAACTTAACCTATCAACTGACACTAAACCTATATGACAGATAAATGGGATATTTTGCTGCTTTTAATAGATACAACTGTATTTTTTTTATACATTAAACATAGCTGGAGCCACTTCCATCATGCAATCATACAAATGTTAGAATGATTCAGAAACTAGTAACTTTTGCTCCTCCTCAGCTAATAGTAGTCTTCCAATGCAAAGCTTATTTATACCATCATCATCATTATACCATCTATCTATCTATCTATCTATCTATCTATACCCATTCAGGCTGAAAAGTATCTGGTTACGGCACGCGCGTTGGGCGGAAAAAAAGGGAGTTGGAATCTAAATCAGGAGCCTGTAATCCTCTGACATTCGGTGAGAAAGATGGCTGCCATGATGCCTGTGGCTGCGGAGATGGGTCCATCTTGGGAAGCAGAGATTCAGTCTGATAACAAAAAAAACAAAAAAAAAACAGGGCTGATATTTGTCAGAAATCACAGTAATTAGGTTTGTAAAAGCAGACCTCCAACAGAAGATAGTGTTTTTATCTACCACTAATTCAACCTTCCCCCCTCAACACTATAGGTGCAGCCTGGAGTTCACCCAATATATGTCAACTCATTTCATTTGCCTGTTGGTGATTTGGCTGAACTACTTTGATACAACTGATACAAGCGCAACACAATTCAACTGCCTAATAGCAAATTCTTCCCCTATTTGCTTTGTCATTTCAATAAATCAGCAGCTAACTCAGCAAAAGTCCACGTGCCCTCATTTCAGGTATGGATCCTCGTCTGCATGTAGGCTACAGGATCAGTTTGCGTGAGGTGAATGCACAAACAGACGAGTCCTCGATCAGAGCCAAGTGAGCACACGAGACATGCCAAGCAAAAGTAAATTGAGCCATTTGCTGTTGAAAATGAGCTCGACCGCCATCTGGCCTACATACATGGCACGGCCCTCGTGGTTCCCATGCCTCTGGACTCTGAGGCTGCTGAAGCTCTCAGTCACGAGTGCGTAGTTTCCATGGGAATCAGTCCATGTTAATTACCAAAGGCTAAGTGAATGCGCATTTTTCTAACACCGTGCTATTCCAGCCTTTTCTCCCAAATTTAGTTTGACATAAAACCCATTGATGATCACAGTTGTAACGGTTGAATCTAATAAGCAGTGTAGCAAAACAATACATGTTAATGTCAATGTATCATTTCAACATGGTCGTTAAAAGGTTTGGTGATTTTACACATGAAGTGAATTTGTCATTATGAGGTCTTTGCATTCTGTGGAAACAGTGGTGGAATATCTTATGTGACTCTGAAGGTAGATTTACAAAGTTTGACAAAAAACAAACAAACATGATGACATAATCATAGTTTCTGGAGCTTGACCCATAGAAAACAAGAATCTAAATTCTAATTTTCAATCCATTTCTCGTGAGTCTCCCAAGTTTACAGATATGAAATATTTACCAAAGTATAACATATTGTGATTTTTGAAGATTAGTGACTAAGCCTGTAGAGCACAGCTTAAAGTCTTATACTGTACAGAACAGCCTCTTAATTACCTTATACCTTAATCAGATTTATTACTGGTCATAGAGCAGCTACAAATGTACAAACAAAATTATGAATTAATGCCATCATGTCGACCTAAACAGTAACAGGTGCAGCCTGGTGGAGGTGAACGAACCCTGCAGACTCCCCTGCTGGGGGTGTAAATGTACTTTTTGTTCCAACAGAACTATAACTGCTCAGGCCACGTCTACATGCTGGCGTAAGAAAGGGCAGAGCGTTTGAACCCGGGCACCTCTCGACCGTGCGTGTCTCCTCATAAACACCTTACAGTCTGATATTTTCCAGTGACCCCCTGTAACCTAAAATTAAAAGGCTTCCAGTACAGCTTTGAATAAACAGTCCAATGAGAAGCATCAAAGCGTTTATAGACTGTTGAGAATAGCTATTTGTATGCCAAATTGAAGACAAGGGGAAAAAGCTGCCGCCCCGCTGAGAGACGCTGTTGCTGACATTGGCAAAGTGTACAGAACACTGTCCTGCAAAGAGGTAAAGGCAGTAAACAGGCGCTGCAGCTGTCCGCCACGCAGCCAGAGGAAGAGAAGGGGAGTGGGAGCAGCAGGCGAAACTGGCTGACTGTTTGTGTGAGGATAGGGTTACCTCAGCCTGAGCCCGCATCCATGGAAAAGGAGGTCAGAGGTTGAAAGTTGTGCATACGTGAGCCTAATTTGTTGATGCCCGGTTGCACAATGAGGGCGTGTGTTTCAGTCTGGACAGTGAAGAAGAGCAATCCTCCTCCTCCTCCTGACTTCACTGCCCGCTGCGTGCTCTGACCAAGTTGCACAAGGTTACGATAAATTAATTTCCCCGGATCTGCGAGAGCTTAAGCAATGAAAGATGGAGGACAACGAACAGGTGGACGCACTAAATCTAACCTTGTAATTCAGTTGGAAGGTCTGTCACTGAACGGAGGTCACGGTTTGCACAGTGCATTGACCGATTCTCAGTTTAAAACAAACATTCTCCAATTGATTGTGAATATTAGAAACACTGAGAAACAGTGTGTTTTACCGCAGAGAGGCATTATGGGAAAAGGTTTTAAAAAGATAGATGCACTTGTGTTTATGTAACTACTCATCTGTGCAAGACATGTGATATTAATAACACATTCATCCTTGTCTTGTTACATCCTGAGTCTTGTTGCATTATACATGATCAGGTTGCTGTTTATTGTAACTATGGAAATTAATACTCTATATATCTGGTTGCGATGTATAGCCGTTCTTCAAATATACTCATTATACTGTCAGTGCATATAAATAAAAGTGCTTGTAATGAAACACTTTTCAACTCATTTGTCTTCATCATTTGCTCTTTTGCTGCATTTACACTTGGAGACTTGAGTTATGTGATTTGACGAATCACTTGATGCAGATTTTATTATTTTTTGAGACTATTCTTTAGTCCTACCTACATTTATGAGTAATAAGCTGCTGCCCTTTTACTACAATAGTATTTTTACTTCTATTACAACTATTAAAATAATACAAGAATATGTTAATACACAAGTAGTAATGCAGTATTTGTGCACAATATGGTGCAATATATAGACTATCAGGAATTAAATGAAAGTAAAATGATTATAATGTCAAGTGCAAATACAGAAGCACATAAATTCAGGATAATTACACGGTGGCAGGAACAAGAAAGATGAAGTCTACACGATGACCTCATTGCCGCCTCCGAAGACCACAAACAGCACTGGCCCGATAAGGCCAAGTCAAAGACAGGATATTCCCAGAATGCATTTCACAGGGGTCAATATGCTAATTTTAGCATGGCAGCCAATGGCAGTTTGCGCTCCAGATACAGGAGGGGCTGGATCGGATTACGTGGCCTAGACACGACCAGCGTACGTGCAGTAATAAAGAGGGGCCAGAGGACTCCGTAAGACCCATCTCTCAACATATGTATATCCATAACCAAGCTCCCTTCCTTCGTTCCCACACTGTTGGCAGCATAAGCCTCGATCACGTGCCAGTAATATTCTGGGGGTTGGCGGTGGGTGCCCACTTGTAATAGAAATCCCATAGGTCTGACACACATCGCAGCTTTGGGGACAGTAGTAAATCCACCATCTTCCCCCTGACACAGACAGTTACGATCTCGAGGCAGAGCAGCACCATCCTTGGGCAAAGTGTACGGTGTCTGAAACGCTCCCTTGCAAATACACTGGTTAAAATGGGCCTTACATGACTTTGCGGTTTTGGTCAAATGCATGTCAAATAATAGCGGCCGTGCAGCAGCGAGTCAGGGTCGAGCTTCTGATAAGGATAAGGATTGTGATAAGTCTCTAATTCCCACAGCACACACAAGTATAAGACGTTCATTCTGCATCACCTGGGTCTTCAACGTAAAACTTTTTCCTCCAAATGCACGTCATCATGTTGAGCTCCTCAAGAGAAGCTCAGGTGGTCTCACACGAAAACTTATGCAACCACCAGATAACAGCTGTTCATGCATGCAAAGGCAGGCAAATACACTCCAATTCTAATATATGTTACACACACACACACACACATACATATTGTATACATGTAGAATGCACCACTGTGCTTGTGAAGAGCTGAAGTGATCAAAGACCCCAACATTCATAAAGGAAAATAGAAAAGAACAAGATGACTGCTGAAAGTGCAGGCAATTTTGAACAGGTTGGCATTTTCCAAAAACTAGAGGGTGACACAAACTGCAACACAATTTTAAAACACACCAAAGAACAAAGTTACAGAGCTACGGAAACCCCTAAGGACAAACTGTGCATAAAGGCTAATAGCTAAGATGAATATGAATTGTGCAGAAAGCAGCGTTTTGAGCAGCAAGAGGAAGAAGCAAGAAGGGCAGGAAGAGGAAAAGATGGAAGAACTGCCAGACCATAATTATTTCAAAGCCAAAACTTCTTGGCACGGGGCTGGAGCTGTGTGTAAAGTTTGGTTTATTTTCATGCATGTGACAGCAGATTTTCATGTATTTGCCAACGTTAACACTGTCAAAATACAAAATACACTGGTCCCTAAATAAAACCATTGCAAGCTCATGCTTTGCTTTTCTCTGCCCACGGTTTAATTATACTGCAACAGTCTATTTCTACCAACCCAGACAGTGTATAACTTACACTCTTGATATTCATCTAACACAGTATCAGTTCCCGTGTGCTCAGAATATGCTGTTCCCTCCAGTCGAGGTCAGCCTCCCTGTTGAGTAATGTGATTGATAAAGTCCACTATCTCATCCACGGAGATGGGTTGCATTTTCATTTTGGCACCTCCGTGGTGAAGCTGTATCCATTCATAGATACCTCCGAGGACCCCACAGAGGCCATATTAATCTGCATGTGGGAGCTCTGGGGGGGGCCCCGAGGGCATGGTGCAAACATCGCACCCCACCCTGGTGTCACATATTGTGCACACATTCGTAAGACTTAGCACAATGGCAGTGGTGAACGGAGCTCAGAGGTGGTGGAGCAGCAGAGATCAGACACTTCTGTGAATCTGACAGACGTACGCCAGCACATGGACAGACTCCAGGCAGGCAGATAATGAAGATGAACACTTCATCTCCTACGTTCGTCTGTGCTAAGAATGGAGATGAAAGTGTGTGTGAGTTGGTGGCAGGCTGTTAGGTCTAGTGTCAGGTGTTACAGACTCCCACACGGATTTGATCTGCCGTTCAGTGTTCCTAAGAGCTTCCTGTCAAAACGCAGATCCTCATAATCCAGACTGTCGGCAGCAGTTGCCGTGAACTTGGCGAACCAGAACGTACGCCCTCGAATTCGGGGTCGATGGCAGCGCCTTTGTAATTAGCTCCGCTTACACCTGCTGACAGGTTAAAAACCTTGGCTGTGCAAAATGTCAAGCTGCAAAAAAATGACGACGGTGCACTTTTGACACCCTTTGGTCTTTAAAAGAGGTCAAGCCGTGTCAAATTATGAAAAACAAAAAAAACGTGGAAATCAATGAAAATGCAGCTCCCTGGATGCAAAGCAGCGCTCAAGGTCTGAGTACATGGCAATCATTATTATACTATATCCTCCTCTCAACAAGAGATTTACCTGCTCAACATATCTGGTCCTTGAACCCGTTCACGTTACATCATCCAATTACAGTTTCTCTCAGTCGCTTTGGTGCATTTCTCACATCACTATTAACATTTGCACAACAGTTAGTTACATTTCTCAAAACAATTAGTACAAACTGCAAAATCTAGTTGACAACCTGCAAAAGTGCCTCACAAATGGCTCAAAATGGATTGTTCATTCCTCAAAAGCAAGTATTCATGTCAATCAAAGTGTCAGTGTCATCAAAATGAAAAGTCCCAACACCATTGTTTTTGAACAAGATAGTCAAATGGAATAAAATGATAAAGAAATGTGTCAAATTTGTTTGACAGATTTTGACAACTAGTTCAACATTTTTTGTATGTAACGACTCAAGCAATGAAATGAGGACTATTAGTTTTATAGGGAATGACTATTCAGCATTAATAAGTACAGTTCATTTTGACTGGCATGACATAAGCAAATGATAATCTTATAAAACAGCAGAGAATCATATGAAAGCAATTGATGCATGTCCAAAGGATCTGCAATTTGTTGGAAAGAATGAGAAACTGCTACTATGATGTGCACAAATGACTAAATGTTGTGGAGGTTGAACTAACAGTTATGAGAACTTTAATTCTGATCAGAGAAATGCACCAAAGCGACTGAGAAAAACTGTAAGCATCAGATAATGGAAAATGAAACTGATACCTCCTGACAACGCAGTCACAGTGAGAGAGCTCACAGCCAGATGGCACTAAGTTTCCATGCAGCGCTGCCTGAAGTCTGTTCACACAGAAAGCTCTGAGTGTCACACAGCAGCTGACGAATGAGCTCCAGACCCCGTCGCTAAAGAGGCAACATCAACCGCTCCCGCTCACTTCAAAGACCTCTCCGACGACTCGCACGCCGTCACCGCTGCCGCCAGTGGAAGGATGCAGACTTGAATGTCTTTTCCTCTGGGCTCACAACACACATCCTCTCTCTCTGTGTCTCGGCAAGAAAACAACTGGTGACGGAAAGAGAAACATTTCACTTAACAAAAACATTTTTATTTTGCCCTTCACAGGCAAAGCAAGTGAATCTACAGCGCGGGATGTTCCTCGCAAAGCGTTACAAAAATACAAAAAGTACATAGTTGCTTAGGGCTGTTTAAGGTCTTTGAGCACAAACGACTCCAGGCGCATGATACTGGAATAAATATGTTTGTTGGTCAGTTAACAGTCTGGCGTTGAGTCATGTTTTTATTCTGCGTTGTCAGCAGTGTTGTTGTCAACGTTGCCGTCAACCTGGTTTGCGTGGTCAACCTGGACGGCGTGCTCTTCGCCGTGGTGATCCGCGTCGTGATTCAGCTGTGCGTACTCCACCGACCCCTGCTGAGAGGGGACAACGTGAAACAAGATGATGAAGAATACATGACACTCAGGCCTGGATCGATCAGCACGACAGAGGCTGCTTGGAATTATCTATGCGTGATTCATGCCATCATGTCAGCGCATTCAGAATGAACAAACTAGCGAGAACATGCAAATAAACAAAAGCAGTTACAGTTTCAGAGGTGTCAAAAATCTGTCGTGCGCTGATATTTTCTGGTGAGACAAAGCAAATTATATAACTCATAGTATTGGGTAACACTTTATTGTGCAAGTCTGTTGTTTCCTAAAACTTTTTCTGGAATTTCTAGAAAGTTTAGTGGGAAAAAAAGTGATACAAGCAAAACTGAAACAAGAGTCTACAGCCATGTGAGCAGCTCTGTGAGGATGCACTTCAGCACAGGGGCGTTTTGAGCTAATGCTAACATCAGCATGACAAAATGCTCACAGAGACAAGACACATGTTGATATTTAGCAGGTATAATGTTTAACATGTTCACTATGCGTCTGCACTCTTCTATGCAGTGGTCTGCTGGGGAGGGGGGAGCACAGAGAGGGACAGGAAGAGACTGAACAAACTGGTCAGGAGGGCTGGTTCTGTCATGGACTGTTCTGTGGACTCCATTGAGGAGGTGGGTGAGAGGAGGATGTTAGCCAAGCTGACATCTATCATGGACAACCCCTCTCACCCCCTGCATGAGACTGTGGGAGCTTGAAGCAGCTCCTTCAGCCACAGACTGAGACTCCCACCCTGCAAGAAGGAGCGCTACCGCAGGTCTTTCATACCCACTGCTCTTTAACACCTCATTATAGTAAATAATTGCATTTAAGTGATGACTGCATTTTCTCTGCTGCACACTGTAAATAATGTAATATCTTTCCAGTGCAATACCATAGAAATTTCTGTGCAATAGCATTCATAGCATCTTTATTCTCATATGAATATAGTATGATTATTACTCATGGATGCCAAAGACAAGGAAAACATGTAACATAGTGTAAATACTTTACCTCACTTATCACTTTATTGTCCTATGCCACTTATTGTTTCTTGTTTTTTTATTGCTGCCTTATTTCTTAATTAGGCACTGTTTACTGTTTGTTACTGCTGCTGTGACAAGTAAATTTCCCCTAAGGGGATCAATAAAAGTTATCTTATCTTATCTTATCTTATCTTATCTTATCTTGTCTTATAGGAGTTAATTATGTTGAAATGCTGACATCTGCTCGTTAGCACTAAACACAAAGTACAGCTGAGGCTGATGGGTATTTGGAACAAACCTGATGATTAAATGAGTAATTAAGGGATCATCAACGTTATTACAATGCATTGTGATAAAGACATGAACGTCAGAATTTCATAACAATACATCCAATAATTGAGATTTCACTAAAAAACACAAATGTGAATGTCAAGGTGGCGCTAGAGGACAAGTCTGTGGGCTTCATCTTCTGAGGACTGAGAATGCTTGTACAAAATTTCATGGGAATCCATCTAGATGCTGCTGAAATATTTCAGTCTGGACCAATATTTTTTATGATAAATTATTAATTAATTATCATCCATTCATGAAGCAGTAATCAGAGTGTTTGTACTTTCAGTTACCTGTCTACAAACAATAAAAACACACTCCACGGGGGTTCCGTTTATTGCACTGTGTCTGTCCGTGAGAGGTCTCTCTGGGATAAGACACAACAGAGCCGTGTGTGTGTGTGTGTGTGTGTGTGTTTGTACTTACACCATCAGCGTGCTCGGGAACACCTGCAAAAACAAAGCGAGAGGATGAGCTCAGGAAACAAAAGGAGCCTGGGGATTGAAGCAGGGCTTTCACAGTCATCAGGACTCCCATGAACAAGCTCCCAGATCCCAGGAAACTGCTTATCACGTCACACACATTCACACTAATATGGACATGCTTGTGCAGCCTTTATCTACAAGGCTCTTCTCAGAGCAGAAAACAGGCCTGATATTGTGCTTTCCTTCACTGCTGCTGCGTCATTGTTGGTGTGAATACTGCTGACATTTACACTGTTAGGAGTTATTAAGAGCCAATGACTGAACAATGGCCAAGAGTTTCCCTTATGAGTATTAAACAATGGAGCATGTAGCTCACTCAGTCTTAACGGATGTACACGCTGTTTGGCTGTGATTGTTAGAACAGGAAGTTCTCTTTGACGAAAGCAGGAAGTGGACACCTGGCGACTGGGTTTCTGTTTTAATGGGACATTCTTTCACTAACAATGCAGATGTTTACAGTGGGAGTTGATCCTGTTTCCTGGCGCTCTTTTTTTTTTCGTGGCCTAATTTCTCTATCCGTGTAACGTAAGTGTTATTTGAATGAAGAACAGGATGTTAGTCGCACCTTGCTTGGAGTTCCGCACTTCGCTGTACACCGTGTCTGTGCCCATTTTCACCGGCGCTGTCACAACAAACACAGAATTATTTTAGTGTTTTTAGGATGAGAATGACAATGGCGACATGGCTGTGAAAATTCTGACGCAGTCTCACCTCTGTTAGGATCCGCCTGCCTGGTCTGCACCTCGGTGTATTGAGGTTCTGGCTTTTCTGGAGAGGTCACGCTATTCTGATCATCAGACTCTGCAGTAAAAGACAGCAGCAAACATCAACAACTTCATACCATTGTAGTATTTTATCAGTACTATAGCAGTCAAATTAAGTCATATTTAAAGAAAAAAAAAAAAGAAATATTCATAACCAACAATGAACTGGGTCTAACAAGGTGTTTGTTTGGTGGAAGTCTGATATATCTTATTCCTCTGAGCCATAGATGCTATCACCCAGTGTTCTTGTGGAATGATCCAAACAGGTGTTTTTGGATCAACTTTCACAGTCTCCTGTCCCAACTTGTTTGAAAAGTATTGAGAGACAGACTGACACCATGCTGGTTTTGGTCTTTTTCATGGGGTTTGTTGACAATAAGAAAAGAAGAATAATGCCAGCATCATCCTTTATCAGAAATAAGAATGAAGTTCTGAACTGTCCATACACTCACCTGAGCCTGATACGTGTTCACTCCAAACACTCTTTCCCATAATGCCTGGTGTGACTGCACAGAGAGAACAGAGACAGTCTCAGTTGTTGAATCAATGCGATCTATGCCTGCTTGAAAGCTTTAAAATGAACAGCAAACAAAGAGAACACTTTTGAATTAGTTTACTGAAGTGTGTTTTGCTCTCGAGTGCAGCTGGCAGCTCAGAGTTTGTATCACCATTACAGACTTTACCATTGGCAGCCTCATTGACCTCCGCCTGGGTGAGGCTCTGCCGCTCGGCTTTCGTGCCGGCCGACTTCCTAAGACGAGGTGGACACAAAACACAATCAGCTTTTTAAAACAGGAAACGGTATGGGTGTCGCCATATTACCTAGTCTCGTAACTCAAGTAACCTTCAAAACAATGACATTTGATAAGAACATGAGAAAGGTTACTTACACTGACAGCTCGGCACTTGTTTTACTCTTAAATCGAAGAAGACGTCTTTTAAAGATGATAACAAGGATCAATGCCAGTAGGAGCAGGATGCAGAAGGATGCGATAAGACCTTTCTTCCAGCCAGCCAGCTTCACTGTAGAATAACAAAGATTTTAAATCTCCTCATAGAACCTCAGACCTTCCTGCTGAATGTAGTTTACCTTTCACTTCTGGGTGTATGTATGCAGTTATTTTATAATCATGTGTGAGTTCAGTTAAGGTCAGTTCAGTCTTTGTTAAAGTTTGTTCTGCACCTGCACTCACGCCAAAGATGCAAGTGTTAGCTGGATGCCACAAATGTGAATGAGTGCAAATTTCTGCACTCTCTTCTAAAATGGCTCACCTATTTAAAATCTGGTTGGTCTGTAAGCATTCTAATAAAAACTCCAAAAACAATGTGTGTAGCCTGGTGTGCTTTTAAGACGAATAGCAAAGACTTCCTTCCAGCAGTGCAATGTTAAAATGTCTTTATGAAACTAAAAAAAAAATCCTCTCAATCACACAAATGCCTTCAGTTTTCAAAAACATCCCAACTCTGATTGGTTCTCACAAAGACAGACATCCAAGAACACACACCCATGAACATCATCACCGCTGTTGACCGAAGCTGAAACACACCTGTGATTGTGACTGAGTGACTTTTTGTGGGTACGTCAGCCGGGTTATTGCACACACAGTAGTAGCTTCCTTGGTGCTGTCCTCTGACATTGCTGATCCTGTAAGATCCTTCCAGTTTCCTGGCGGTCTGGGAATCGAGAGCACCCTCTGTGTTAGTGTGGTACCAGGTGAAGCTGATGGGAAGAGTGCCTCTCTGAACAGAGCACACGAGATCCAGATCCTGGCCCTCAGACACGTCCCCTGTGCCGGAGCGAATGCTCAACACTGGTTTTGACACAGGCTCTGTGTAGAAAATGTTAGACCAAGTTAACATCAATTTGTTTGAATGCGTTGTTATCATTCCTGCATCCAACACACCTATGACGATGGTCGAACGTAGCAGCTTCCCGGATTCTGTCACGGTGATCTTGTGTTGACCGTTTTTCGCGTGGCAGAGAAAGTTGTTTAAGTCTGAAGTTTTGTAGATGGTTGAGGAGTTAAAGATGGCCTGCTCCCCCTGCTTGCTCACCATCCTGGTCTCGACCAGCCTGTTGGGGCCAAATAGCTTGTAGATGATGGGCAGGGTGCCGGTGTCACTGTGACAGAGCAGCAGGAAGGGCTTTCCCAACACCAGCGTACCCCCGGAAACACTGAGCACTGGTTTGGAAACAGGAACTGAGGATAAGATAATTCAGCAGTTAGTCGGTGCAAGAGAACAAGATGCCAGATAAACAAGATAAAGTAGTCATGCTGGCAGCCATGTGAGTCTGTACTTGCTAACAATGACATTACTAACATATTGATGTTAAGCAGACGAGATGTTTAATGTGATCACCATCTTAGTGTGTTAGCATGTTAACATATGCAGAGGCTGATGGGAAATTGTGACCTAATGCTGACACTAGATGACAAGTGATGGGATCATTATATTTTCACGTATTTGATGACTCACCTTTTGCTTTAACAACAACGGTTTGGCTGTCTTTTCCAAAATTGTATGCAAGAGAAGCAGTCTGCGCTTTACAGGAGTAGTTGCCATTTTTCGAAGGGTCTGCCACGGTGATGTACGTCTCCTCACTGGTGAGTTTGACCTCATCTTTGTAGATGGAGAACTGCAGGCTGTCATTGCTGATCTTCTCAGGAACGTAAATGGACACAGAGCAGGTTAGCTTGAAGCGGTCTCCCTCAAATATTTCTATGGGCTCCACAATCAGGCGTGGCTTTGAAAACAGCTCTGTTGGAGTGGGACAGCAAAAATCAAATATACAATGTATGTGTGGTGCAGAAAAGTCTTTATACTTCATATAAGAGGGTACTTAATGTCATATTAGATTTCAGAACACCAGGAAATCCAGCTCTTGCCTTTGACTGTGATTTTTTGATAGGTCTCTCTCTGCACAATGCCCCACTCTGCCTTGCACACCAGCTCCCCAGAGTCGCCTTCTCTCGCTCTCAATCGGTGACTGAGGCTGACCGGGGCTTGCTTGAGGATCCTCTTGTTCTTTGTCAGGTACACTTCAATGTTCCTTAGTGGACTCACCACTTTACAGACAACCTCCATTAGGTCACCCTCAAAGACATTTGAGGAGGGCAGCACATTCATGATTGGGGAAATGTAGAGTCCTGCAAGACACAACTGAGAATGATCAATCAAACGTTCCTTTTTTAAAAACAATCTGATATTTTTGGGGTGACACAACAGCTCTTGATCGAATCACCTTTGACTATCACTGTGATCTCGCTGCTGCGGTTGGAGCGCCTGCTCCCAGAAACCAAATTGATCTCGTAGTCACAGTACAGGAAGCTGTCTCGAACCTGCCGCAGGCGCAGTGTGGTCTCTGATGAGTTCCCAGTGGGTGCTGGCTGCTTGATTGTCTGAGACTCTCCGGTCCTAAATCTCTGGTAAAACCGGAAGTTGAGGGATCCTTTCTCCTCTGGAGCGCTGCAGGTGGCTGTGAACTCCTCACCCTCATAGGGTGTAGTCTTATTTAAATGCAGAATGGGAGTCTGCAAGCCTGAGGTGGGCAAAACCAAATAGGGCAGCCATTACTATACATAATGATGTTCATTCAGATATAGCAGTTAGTACGAGCTGCTCGGGTATGAGGAAAATAGGTATCTTGGTTGGTATGTGAAAACCTTGCTGAACGTTGATGATGAACATTTACAGGTGTTACAGAACTTTCTTGAAACACTATGGGCAATAAAGATTTGAAGAACCATACCCATGATATTGTGTGTATATTCACATTCTTGATAATGATTTTACAAAGTCTGCTTTAAGTCAAAAGACCTTTCTTTATGCTGCAGGAAATTTAAATTTGTTAAGTCAAACATCCAAAATTTAAACGCCAGCAACATTTCTAATGCAAGAAAACACTATTATTATTAACATCTTTGCAGAATCAACAATATATTTGCTTATTATTTGTCCAGGTTGTTATCAAATGTTGGAGAGTCCTTGAACACAACACAAAGGAAGTAGTTTAAAAATTTAAGCATTTTTCGTGGCATAACAGGTCGACAGCCAGAATGTTCACAGTGACTGATAAAACTGATAAAACTCAAAGTTTTAGGTGTCTGAAATGGGTATTTATACTGTTGAGGGCTGGAGCTCAGATTAAAATCTTCTGTCATACCGTGGAAAATGGTTGACAATGATGTAAATCTTTCATAAATTGGGAAAAAAATACAACTGTTAATGTTTTCTGTTTTCCTCCAACTGCACTGATACATGGAAGAATTTCAGGTATAAGATGACATTTTTCATATTATTCTACATTATGCTACCTTTGTGACACAAAACAATACAAACAAAATGAAACATTGCAAAACAAATAAACCCTGGTGTGAGAAATGTATTGTACCAGTATGTCACCCCCAGCATTACCTGTGACGTCCAGTTTTTGGCTGTAGCTGGCCTTGCTCTTGTTCTTGACTGTGACTCGACATTCGTAATTTCCAGAGTCAGCGGCCCTGGCCGGGTCGAGTTCGTATACGATTGAGTCCTCTGTGGTCGTGGAAGAGTGGATGGGAACGTCGTCCCGTGTGAGCCGGAAAGTATGTGTGAGGTGAGGGATGTTGTCATGACTGACGCTGACCTGGCAGCGCAGGGTCACCGGTGTCCCGCTCTGAACTGTGCTGCTGGGCAGGATCGCAAGTCCCACTGTATCTATGGTAAACGCTGTAGATCCAAATGTCACAGAGACACACAAACATGGACATGTATTAGAAAGAAAGAATATCAGATGGACTGCATGTCTTATGTAAAACCAACATGAGGAACTGAGCCAGTAATACAACACAACAGCCACGGCCTGTGATTCTCTCCACAATAAAGGTGAAGTCTGAAGGAAGGCACCAGTCTACTGCAGAGTAAGCAGGAGCTGCCGAAGGAAGGAAAACGCTTCAACAAACAGCGTCTGACCCTCTCCGCCCCCCCGTGGGAGAGACGTGTTGATTTATCCCAGCTTCTGCTCTCTCTCAGCAACAACAGCACAGTGTAACCTGCCTCAACAGCTACAAAACAATCACTTAGTCCACAGCCTTAAAGTGCTGCTGGTGGTTTGGGGCTTGGCGAGGCGGAGGGACAGAGGCAGTGACTAACTGACGCCGTCGGAACAGAACATATGGTGTGTGAGAGTTCACTTTTGACCTTGGAAATATCAGCATGACAGAATAATCAAAATAACTCAAGGTCCACCAAAAAGTTTTCAAATCTGTGTAAAAAAAGTGGTGAACCTTGAATTAAGATTGTCCTTCAAAGAACACACGCAGGTATTGAGATTTCAAAGGAATAGCTCAACATTTCTGGAAATCAGCTTTTTTTCATCCTGAGAGTTGGATGAGAAGATTGACACCACTCTCAAATATGAAGCTACAGCCAGAAGCTAATTAGATTAGCTTAGCACAAAAGCTGGAAACAGGGGGAAACAGCTAGCCTGGCTCTGTCCATAAGGTGACAACTACTACCACCTCCAAACCTCACTAAATGAAATGTCAGATCTTTTGTTTGTTTAAACCGAACTAAAGCATAAAAGCAATCATATTTAACCTGGAGCAGTAACTTCCTGTAGTGTCCACTTGTTAATGGCAACCTCACACTGGGATAATCAGTGAGCTTTGGAGGTGCTGGTAGGCAGATTTTCTTGCCTTTAGAACTCGCCACAAACTAGCTTTCCCCCCTCTTTCCAGTCTTCATGTTAACTAAGAAGTCATATCGAGCGGACAGATATGACAGTGGTATCAATCTTTTCATTTAACTCTTGGCAAGAGATGTGTTTCCAAAAAAAGTCACACTATTCTTTCAGACACTGCCTACCTAGTCAAGAGCTTCAGATAAAGCCTGATACGAGAAGCAAACAAGAAGAAACAAGCATTTTCATTCAAACTCATGCCGTTTGAAAGCTATTCAAAATTTGGGAAGCTCATTCAAACTCATGCTGATTTGAAAGATTACCCAGCTTCACCCGTGACAACTAAAAATAGCTTCAATGAGAGAAATCTCAAGGAGGCCAGGAGTGCACGATACAATGCCCGTTTCCTGCAAAAAATAACTGTGTGAGGTAAAAATAGATTAACCGTCTCATACAGCGAGGACTGCATGACCTGAAACTGTCTCAGCGCTGGAGAAATCACAACCCCCCCAAGCCCAATTATTAGACAAGAGTCAAATACACAGTGTAATGCAGTTATACTTACACTGTCCTCTGACACACTGGCCTGTGTTTAGAGACAAAGGGAAGAGAGAACAGAGGTGAGAATTAGGCTTAACTGAAGGAACATCCGTTATCCTTGAAGCTGCACAACAGTGGGTCCTTACAGAAACAGAGGAGGCTGGTGAGAAGCAGCAGCAGGTTGGGGGGTCTGGAGTCCATCCTGAGTGATGGTGGTTCACTGCTCTGAGATGAAACTAGAGAGGGATGTGGAGACGGAGGTCAGAGAGGCAGTCGGAAGGACCGGGGAGGGACATAGGAAGGGAGAGGTGGAGTGTGTTGGAGGACAGACTCTTCAGGCAGCGGTGGTGGTGAGGGGGGTGTTCCTCGTCTTATCATACACATTCCTTGTGCTGACCAGGAAATGGCTGGTACTTCCTCAGGAATCTATGTTCTTATTAGTGTGTGTGAGTGAAGAGAAATTTGCACAATAATGCCAGAGAGGCTTGTTTCTCCTTCTCTTTAAACCGCAGACTGAAGGAAGCGTCACATGGTGTCCTTTTCACAAAGAGCCAGTTCATAGTGAAACACAAATAGTCAGCAGAAATCTCCAGGTGATCAGACCCTGCTTGGACATTTTAGCATTCCCTGGTGGTTATTTGTTTGTGTTCTGCACAACTGATGATTTACCGGAACAATATTTTCAGGCCTCATATCATATAACACATTTTTTGTGTCGCACTTCTTTTTGCCAACGGGACTTTCCTATATAACATCTGTGATGCTGAGCATATTTCAAAAAACAACCCTAAGGAATGTGACTCTTGATTTGCCCTGAAACACTGACTGTACACTTTTGTGGTGTTCCAAAGCCAAGACCCACAAGACACATCAAAGACAAATTCCACAGAACTGCAGGTATCAGTCTAAGCAATAATTTATTTATTTAATATGAAGTTTTGAGACTTGAAGCTTTAATCATTTAACTCGATATATTTTCAGTTTTCCAAGTGTGATTGGTTGAATAGATGGCACTCATACTATCACAGCGCCTTCAGCAAATGAAAGTGATGATGTAACTAGGAAGTCTTTCCACAGCTTTCAAGTGCAGGTAGGCCCAAATGTTCATGTGCTATATTAGGATCAATATTTCATCTCTGTTTCTGTCATCATCTTATTATCATAGGAGAGTTTGATGGTTACCTGCTCGGTGACAGAAACCCCTGCCAGGTCATTTTGTTGACGTTCTGCCCTGATCCTGAGCCCGGCGCACAGTTAAAGCCTGGTTCACTGTGGGACACAAGTCAGGGCAGGGATTCAATTCAATTCAATTTTCAATTTAATTTTATTTGTATAGCGCCAAATTACAACAAAAGTCATCTCAAGGCACTTTACATACAGAGCAGGTCAAGACCATGCTCTTTATAATATCATTTATAGAGACCCAATAGTTCCCATCATGAGCAAGCACTCGGCGACAGCGGTGAGGAAAAACTTCCTTTTGACAGGCAGAAACCTCGGAACAGAACCAGGCTCAAAGATGGACAGCCATCTGCCGCGACCGGTTAGGTTGAGAGAGAGAAGACCGTTGGGATGCTACAGGCCAGGTTCCAGTGCCTTTACAGGCTCAGGGTCAAACCAGAATGAAAAAACAATCCTGTATGCCTCTCTTTTTTTATGAATTTTAAGTACAATTGTAATACACTATTAATAATATTTATTATGTTGTTCAAACATCCTCCACCTGTGGGCACCTCACACACCTTTAACTGATGTTGCAGCAGTTTCTATTTCTATTTTTGTATCTCCCATCTGCAGCCTGAGGTGGTCTATTTCTAAATTTGATTTTTCATTTTGTTTCTCTAAGTACCTTGTGCAGCTGTTTCACAGAGAGCAAGAGGAACACACAAAAAATAAGACATTGAATTTCACATTGCCAGGTCTGCCTAGTTTCATTTAAAGTCATGGGCCAATGTTGAACAACATCTTATTGAGGTGGATGAACCCTCTTCCTCATAGTAATTTCCAGAATTGCTCTGTTAGAAAAAAAAGCAGGTTTTATTTTTGTACAACGCTATCATCAACTGTTATTTTTGAGGCAAAAACCTCAACAGGCCTCTCTCTGTGTCTTCCCTGTTGACATCTTCATCATCCGTCTGTAATGAAAATGTTGTGTTCCACTCGAGCTCATTATGAAAAATCTGTACTTACAACTGCATGGAGATGGCAGAAGGCTCCACCATCAGCAAGATGAAGAGGATTAGACAGTCAAATTATAACTTTAAGCATCTAATTTGGATTATGTTTTTATGACGGCGTGCAGGTCACATCGCAATTTTAGAAATATACAACTCATATTAAAATAGATTATGATGCTTGTAGGAGAACTAAGAATCTTATAAAGCAACAGGAAGTCAATTCAGAAAATCAGTGTGCCAAGTTATAAGATGGATTGGTGTGCACCAGTAACTAAACTAATGCAAACAGATGAATACATACACATCATGAATTTGAATGACTAACCTCTGATGCAGGTCCTTGTGTCCTGGGGGGTGGTTGGAGCAGATGAGCTTCCTCCACAGAAGCTGAGGTCCATCTCTTCAGCCTCTGTGAGTGGTGCTGGTGTTGTTGGTGGAGGATCCCTATCTGGTTCTGGGTTTCAGCCTTTCTCTATAATAGAGGTCAAATGTGAAAATATCCAGTCAGCACAAACTTATAGAGAGACGAGATAGAGATTTTACAGAGTTAGTTATAGAGACTTTAGAGTATATATAAACGCATTTAGGTGTAGCTTTCAAATAGACATTGATAAATACTGGCAGTGTCAGGATGGCAGAAAAATTACTTCACTACTTGAATATATCACATGTTGAATCTAGCCTGAATACTGTATCATCAAGTAGGGTAGTCTAAACAACACCACAACTGCTTGGAATAAAATTATACCTCGCATTTTCATATTTCATCTTCAGTTGTTTGTGCCTGTTGGGTTGCATCGGCATAAATATTAAACATGCTCTCTCAGACACACACACACACACAAATATACTCACACATTGGCTCAGTCAGCAATTTTCCACCACACCAGCTCACGTTCTTTTGCTGCAGCTACTCTATGTTTTTTTGTTTTTCAAATATATACTCCTCTTCTGCTTACACATTAATTAATATGTCTAACTCCACTGGGGAAAAGCAGGAGGATCGAATGCTTTATTCTCCTCTTGTTATTATGAATCATGTTGATGAAGGCTCTTCACCTGTTCTGACACCAAAAAGTCTGAGCTCACAGCTCAGTTGTTGAGCTCAGGTTTTAACTCAGAGTTTGATAAACCTGCCTTCTGAAACAGGGCCCAGATAGTCTGACCAAAACAACAAACAGTTAGAAGCAGGGACCATGCAATAGGCCTCACTTTGCTTGGCCCACAGTCGGTCTCACTTCTTAAATTGTCTATGTCAGCTGCTGTTTCTGTACTGAACTTCAGGGAATCCCCCTTGAGCCATGATCCGCTCTCTAATTAAATACATTGAGCATAAGCATAATCAGAACACGCAGTGTTTTGACAACACCACCTATCACCTCACAGCCCAGAATCCTCTGCTCCTCCGGTGCTCGGTACCCTCTTGTTCAAACCGTGAGATGAAACTGTGATGGAGCCACTGAATCATTTATAAGAAACAAACTAAGATCTTAGAAACTGCCAAGCTTTAACTGCACAGCCTGTGGTGATGATTTATATATGACGAAGTGTTTGGGCAGTTTGGGGATAAATACACAACATGAAGGACTGTCAGATTAAATCACTGTGGCTACAACTTGAGAGAAAATTGCACTGGAGCAGGCAGGTATTATTGTTGGACAGGTGTAGAATAATATCATAACAAATATTGTAGTTGTCATGGATGTGTTTCCTCTTCAAATAAAAAGCCTCGGGCTGTGGGAGTCCTCTGGGGAACAGTCACTCCATGTAACACAGTATACTTCCCACAATATCAAAGGCAATATACTTAGAACGCCAATATCACAGGCTACAATCAGCTTTTGTTTTGACGAATACACAACTGCAAACATTTTAATACTGAGAGGGTGGTTTCATTTGTATTCAAATGCCAGATGTATGCAAATGCTGTGCTGCACCCTGCAATCCTCAACTATGACCACTAAGAGCTGCTGAAGACTAAGAGGAAAAAGGTGCTTGAAAACCCACACGGTCTGTTCTGCAGCTTTATCTGCATGATGCTCCCAGTTGATTTCAGTTGTGCCACATTTCACGTACAACAAATGTTTTTTTTTTTCTTCAGTCTTCACTGAAGTGCTTTTTTATCTTCCGCAGAGCTGAAACAGAGGCGACCTTGATGGGACGCCGTCATGTTATTTCAGCACGTCCCAGCTGAGCATGACTAGTTCCAGTATCAGTAAAGAGTCTGCTCAGGCTATTTCTAAATGCTCATGTTGGTCTGCAGCACACGAGAAGCTTCACGGACGTGTCATCCGTGCTGCTGCTGAAATTATTGAGACAGGTGAGGACAGTGACATTTGGAAATAGGTGCATCAGAGTTCACTCTTTCTAATAAGCATCTGAAAACTATGAGCACATACAAAAGGCTGATCTAAAATTTGAAGCTCAGTTTGTCCAAGAACATGGATTTAAATGTGACCTTTGTAGTGTTATGGGTGTTTTAGGTTTTCAGCCTTAAGACTGTATGTTTCAGGTGGGATGTTTGTTCCAAGTAAACTAACATGCAAGATTCCCGTCTTCATCCAATGAAGCAAAGCTGTTTCCATTCAGACCTTTATGCAGTACTCTTGAGTCCTCTCAAAACAGATCATCAGAGGTCAGTACTGGGATGTGGACCATGTAGGCACCAATCGGTCCGTATCCTGTAGTAGTCTTGATATGGATCTGTTTTTTTATAGAGTGATTCTACAAACAGCCCATTGCAGGAAAAATCCCAACCTTTGCAACCCTTCATAAACCCCTTGAAATCTCCCCGTTGTGGGCTGAATAAAGGTAAATCTTATCTTATCTTATAACTGGCCTCACTGCTGTGGACGTTAGTCATAATCTCACCTCCTCACTTCCACTGAATTAGCTTTGGTTAAAGATTCATAGAGAGGGTCAGAGTTATTGTACAAGTCAAATCAGCAGGATACACACTCACACACATACACTCATACAAAGATAAATTCAAATGCTCCATCTTGATAGTTAGTGCACATACAGAAAAGCTTACTCACCGCCTGGGGTAAAGACATAAGAACATATGCTAACACATGCTCCCCGACTGTTATCCATGATTGGCCACATGGGAACTGCCGGAGGTCGCCACCCTCTCCATGGTGCAACAGGTTTGAGGTGTTAGAACTGGAGTGGACTAGATAACTTGACATCATGTCCTGCCTTTATTTCATGTGTTGACCCTGTGCCGAAATAGCTCAGTTGGGAGAGCGTTAGACTGAAGATCTAAAGGTCCCTGGTTCGATCCCGGGTTTCGGCAACTGGAGGGCCATCTTTTGTAAACACACTGCCTTTATTGAGCATCTTACAGTTTGGGACAATAAAGTCTATCCATTTCAAATTTCTCCTCCGTCAAAACGCAGCTTACTTCAAAAATATTCTTCTGATCAAACGTGACGTGGAGAGTGCCTGCACGCATTTACTGTAAGTTCAGGAGTGTAAAGAGTGTTTTGCATTGAAGGGACTGATTGATGGTGGCCATGGTGGTACCACTGACACCATCAGTTCTCAGTGGGTCACGGGCAGGCGTGTGAGTGATGCCTTCGCCCTGAGCTCTATACTGCCAGCATTTCTCTCAGACTGCCAAACAGGTTCTGGGTGCTGGCCACTGCTGCACACTGTAATATGGAGGCCAGTGTGTTGAGACTCAGCCACTGCAGCAATGCATGCACGAACACACAAACTTGAATGTTTCACAAAATTGACTGTATCCTTGAGAAGTTCCTTCCGAAATGAGGGATTTATCTTTTCATAAAACTTTTTCTTTTCATGATTGGATAATTTTGTTATTGACAAAGGTTTGTGTGAACACAGAAGAGAAAGACGAAGTCCAGATGAAATAAATACTAGTGAAATTCAAACAATATTGCTTCTGTCGGAGATGAGACACAGCATAAGAAATCAAGAACAGTTTTTGTGTTTGAAAGATGTTTTTTTCAAATTGAACATAATTACACAAGGACATTCTACAGTAACAGATGTCTGAAGAGCAGGACTTTATTTAGGCCTATGGTAAAGTTGCTGGATAACAAAACACTCCATTGAAAGGTATGGGTGAGAAGTGTGTGTCTGTTAAGCAAACTTTTTCAGGATCTAAACACACCAGCAATCAGCTCAGGCTTTGTAGTATATATAGCCTGGACAGTGATCTTTGGTGGGTCAGGGTCAGGGGAGGTTCGTTACCATGGTGACAATATTAAAGATGTGGTTAAGGTTAGAGAATGATGATGTTTTAGCAGAAACAGTAAATGGACAACTGTCTGTCAAGTCCAGTGTTTTGTTGACTCATACACCTTCCTTGGACTCATACCTATGCAGATGTTCTATAAAAACAACAGATGCTTTTGTTCCTATTATCTTCTTGGGAGGACAGTCTCTGATATTTTTTAAAATTTCTTACGTTTCCACTCAGGTTTGTTTATTTGTTTATTTGTAATTTATAATGTGCATAAAAACATGCGCACGGAAACACTTAAGTTATGTGCAATATTTTCTGTGTATTTATTCTAGATATCTATATTCACTTTTACATTCAATACAACTACTTAGTGCAAAAATTCAACTTGCTGACTTGCTCTGTGCAATAACCTGTATATAACTTTTGTTCATTTACATATGTCTATACATATATATATATATACATAGCTCATAGCACCTGTATTTATATATAGTATATATTTATATCTCTTTTTACATATTTTTATACTCCACCGACTGATACTATTGTTGCTGACTCTTTGTTGGAAGCCATTGCATCGGAATTTCGTTACCCAACTTGCACTGCTGTGTATATTGTGTAATGACAATAAAGAAAGTCTAAGTCTAAGTCTCTAAGTCTAACTTAATGCACAATTGCGTAAGAAGCCCTTCATCTTTCGAGTGCCCTGTGCCGATCAATCCAACTGACCCGGCTACAGCCGAATGTTTACTTCGCAAAGCCACTCTCCGTCTTCACCTCTCTGGCTTGGTGTGTTTTGACAGAGTGCAGCCAGCTGCGTCCCCAGAGATCTCCTCCACCTCATGCTGGAACCAAGACAGGGAACACTGCTGATGTGGGACGACGTGGAGATGTTTCTGCCTCTGGCGCAACAGCCTGCAGGAGGGATGGAACGTGTTGCTACAAGGCAAAGCTTTGAGGCTACCTGTCCCACACAACCTCACGGCCAACCTCAACTCCATCTGCCTTTCACCAACTGTCTGTTCGAGCGTCATGACTGTTCTGTTTCACTTATTTATTTAAATTCATTCCTACTTTCTATCCTCACTCTCTCTCTCACTCCCTTTCCCTGCAGTCTTTTTCTTAATTTGCACCCTTTTTTCCTCTTTTACTAAATAGGTCTTATGACTGACTTTCTCTCTCTCTCTGTCTCTTTCTGTCCTCCTTGCTCCACCCACCTCATGTCTGCTGAATCAATAATAAATGATCTGAGAGGCTTGGCTGTGACAGGCTCTCTGCATCAACTCTCTCAGGGTTATACTGGGGAGAATCAGACAATGCTCCAGGTCCTGGTACAGCAGCAGGTTTACAGTAGGACAGTGAAGCAGAGGTGACTCGAAGAAAAGTCATGCTCATTGTTCCGTACTGGAGAACATTAACGGATGTGTGCATCACGGCACAGCCGGGCCTCCGCGCCTTCGCTCGTCGCTCCTCGATGCAGCACATGTATCAAGGCGTGCAGTATGTGGACAGCTCTATCTGAAATACCACAGGGGGGCTTTTTGCTCTGAGGTGCCCGCTGTGTACTCACTCCCTGCAAAAACCTGGATCCAAGGCCTCATCATGTCCACATGCTGGTTTGAACATGAGCTTAATTCTTTTTCTCTCTCCCACTTTTCTTTTTTGTTTTTCGGCCCCTGTTAGATCCACCGCTGGTGAAGTGTCCTTGAGCAATGCACTCCAGGGGTGATGTTCTGTTGCAGATCCTGGTGAGACGGAGAGAGGATCACATCTGTGCCACTCTCAAAATCTAATATGCAGGCATCAGAGAACATGCAAACCAATTGCCCTGTAATTCAATCAGTCTTTCTGAAACAGCTTGTTTTCTCTCATTAGAGGGGCAAAATGAGAGGGTCTTCAAAATGGAGATCTTTAAAACTACAGCAACGTTTCCATCCAAAGTGATGCAAATTATGACAAAGTCTGCAAAATAAAAATAAGACCAGTGTTGTGTGAGTGTCAGGAGTGGCACTACATCACTGACTCACAAGGTTAACTGTAGAAGAAGAGTGTGCAACGAGATGATGTGATTAAAAATGATGTAAAGCAATGAAGAAAACATGATAGAAATATGACATATATGTTTCATGTACAAGTATTATTATGAGAAACTTTACAGTCTCCTCATCTCTCCACACAGATCTGATGTTTTCTTCGTGCCCTCTGTAGAACTGAAGTGGACATTTAAAGGCCAAGTGTCATTAGTGTATAATCACCTGAAATTAAGAATTGTTGCATTTTCATTACCTTAGAATGAGCTTTATAACTACACAGGGAGCAGGTCTTCTTCCACAGAGGCCGCCATGTTGTACTGTCATATTTCTACAGTAGCAGAACAAACAGACAGACAGACAGACAGACAGAGTACTTTATTAATCCCTTTGGGAGGTTCCCTCCGGGAAATTGGCATCTCCATCGCATTCTCATATATTGCACTGTTAGATATAGAATACAAAGTATAAAATAGAATAGAAAATAAAAATATATAAAAAATCTGAAAAAGGACACAATAAATTAGGCAGTAGAGGTAGCAAAAATTTGAATCAACAAACCAATATATGTAATATAAACCAATATATGTGATGTAATATATATGAATAGCAAACATAATAGAGTAGATTGCTTGATGAAAGTGGGGCTGTGAGTTTCATACAAACAAGCCACTCACAACGACTAGCGTGTACTTAAAGTACTGCAGTCAGAACCAAAACTTAGATACTTTTGTTGGACTAAAACATTCAGACAGCCACACAGAATCAGACGGGAACAGCGCCGACGAGGAGCCTGAAGGAAACACGGCGCGAGTGTTGGCGGAGAAAAAGCTCTAAATAGCCTCCTCAGAACAGAGGCTCTCCAGAGAGGGGAATCTTTCTTTGGGTTCTCATACATCATGAGATGGATGCTGGTTCGTCTTCAAAGCAAAGTGCTGACACACGAAAGTCAAGAAGACTCTGCACAGGGACAAGGGGAGGTGGAGAGGAGCCTCACGATCAGTCACGCAGGCCTATTGTCAGAGCCTCAGCCTCAGAGGCCGAGACGAGAAAAACGTCTTTGCATCCAGTATTTTGAAATTCTGTTTACTGGTTCGATTTCAGCTGCGCCTATAGCACTCGGAACACACTTTGAGTTGTTTGCTGAAGAGGGAAGCACACGCAGAGGTTGGCCCGATGTCAGTGTCAGCCAGCGAAGGCATCGAGGCCCACGAGAGCAGTTCCACCTCAGTTAATCATGATTCCTCCGATTAAAGCATGCATTTAACCTCAGTTGAAACCCTGTGGTCGGCGGAAGGGCATCAGGGAGAATCCACTCACGATCGATAGGAGCATTATGTTAATTCACGGGATAAAGACAAAAGACCAGCTCCTCTGTGCAATCAGACTGTAGGACTCATTTAGAGTTATAAAAACTGTAAATGTGTGAGGGGAAAGGGGAAACTGCCTCTGAATACCTGCCCACAACAAAACATCTCAGAGTGACAGAGTGCCTTTCTAAGTGTTACAGTCTCTCTGCCACTACTGGCACCAAAAATACTGAAATGTTTCGGGCTGAAACTTTTACACTTCTTTTCACTGTTGAAGCATGAAACTACTCTGCAAACACAGATAGGAATACAGTTGGAGGTACAAGGCTTGACATTTTTGCTTATTTTCGCAGTAAATGTCAATAACAGCCCCAAAAATGAAAATACCAGCACACAGGAGAGAAGCAGTTGGTGAGGAGTGTCTTAAAGTAAAAAGGGATGTGGGGAGGAAGTCATTTATTATAGTGAGTTAGCATGGAGCATTACATAACACCGAGCCTATGCTGGCATTGGCCTTTACAGCAGAACAATGTGTCTCATTTGGGAGGAACGCTAATTAGCTGGAAAAAATTAAGTTAAAATGGATGTTGTAGTCTCACAGTTGCTCTCTGCCACCTCTTGGCGAAGTAAATGCGGAAAAATCACAATTTTTAAGTGTCTGTATTTGTTTCAATGGGGCACAAATTGCAGAAGATTTGGTTTTACTGAATATATTTTTCTCATCAGAAAACAAGTCAAACTGACGTTGAATACGGAGGAAAAGGAGGGGTTATTTACTGCCAACAAGGTCCGGTCACATGTACCCAGAAGTGACTGCAGGAGGCCAATTAAATCAATCCTGGCAGCATCATACATAATTAACCTCTTAAGAGGAGATGTACAAATGTTTGCCAATGTTACTGCAAAGGAGAAGAAAAGTCTATAGGTGTGACTCTTGCCATCCAAGAGGTGATGCATACGTGAACAATGAGGGACTGAAAAGAATTTAAAGCACCCAAACTCCTTTTAAAGAATAAAACACAAACTGAAAAAAATAAAGTGGTGGAGGGCAGAGGCTGGCTTCACGCAGATTACAGTGGGGTCTAATTATGACTCACTTAGATTAAATATGTAAAAAAGTAAATAATATATAGCAAAGGAAGTAAAACCATCCCCTCGAGGTTCTCAAACTGCTCCTGCACCGTGAACCATTTCTCTACTGTCCATCCTTAAACCCAACATTTGGCAAATGCTCACGTCTGATCAAGATACAGTTAGATACATTTAATACATGTGCATGACGAGTGCATTTATTAGTTTATTAGGGTGAAATCTTCAGTCTGTATCCACACTTATTTTGAGCCATAGCCTTAGTTTTTAATATTTGGAAATTATTTCTCCATTTGTGTTATATTTATCTAATTATAATGCTGCATTCATGGTTCTAATTATGTGATTTAGCTGTGGTTCTAATTATTGCTTGACAGCTTGATCAGGACAACAGGTATGGAGGTTGGCTGCTAGTCAAGTTAAACTTTTTCTGAAAAAATGAACTTGCAATATATAAAATGTTAGCAATATTGTTATGCAAGTGTTGTTTGAGTAATAGAATGTCACTTACAACTAGGGGGGAGGTCACACATGGAAATAAGTTGAAAATAAATAATGAATAATAAATTCTCTCATCTTTCATTAACTTCTGGGATAAGTGTGAATTTCAAGCTCGAGTTGAAACATGTTCAACTCTTCTATCTAAAGTACACAGACTTTTTTTTTGCAGAGAAACACCAGCTTCAAGGAACTGCAATCAATCAGTGGTAAACTCATGTCAGACTTCTACTCAGCCGTGCTCTGCTTTGTTTAGTATTAGGTTAGCTGAAGATTAAGCGTGAACAGAGCAGGTATTACCGTTTCCACTTCTGGGCTCTATCTCTATGTTGATTTTTTTCATTTCTTTGCAAAGCCCTTTGCAGCACAATCTTGCAGGAGAGTCCCCCGCATGAATAAAATTTGATTTGACTTAACAGCCATCTATTTCTCTGGATACCTATGTTGAGAATATTTGTTCCATTTCATCATTTTTACTCTTTATTTCATCATCTTTGTATAAAAGTGCAGAGTGGGGATGTGCTCGACTCAAACTGCGGGATAAGTTACAAAGGCTCATTAGGATACACCACCACACACACACACACATGCAAAAACATACGCTGCGATTTAGTTAGTAATGAATGTAGCGTATATAAAAAGCTCCATTTTAAAAACCAGTTAATGCGACTGCAGAGGCTATGGCTATTATCAATCCTGAAAAGGCTCACTAGGAGGAAGCAATAAATGGAAGGAGGGGAGAAGAAAGGATATGTGAGAGGTGGGGAACACATGAACTGCAGCACTTGTCTGCTCAGCTTGAGGAGACTGATTACGGTGCTAAGTTGAGGCGAGCGTCTCTCAGCCCAAACATGGAAATGAGACCCAACACAGGATGCAGACTGATGGAGGGAAAAGCGATGCTGTAAGAAGACAAAGAGCAGGTGAAAAAAAATGGCTGAACGTGGGCATTTCCTTTTTTTATAACCTTGAAAAAATAATTACAGAGCAGATGAAAGGACTGACCTGACAACACAAACTAGTCAATAATCAACACGCCGGACAATAAGAATCCTCCGAGCCTCAGCAGGATTGGTATTCAGGCATACAATATAACATGTTATGCAATCTGCTGGGTTTGAAGCTTGATTTTTTATTTAATTATATTGCATTCCATCTATTCATTTCCTTTCTGCCAGCAACATTTACAGTAAAAGCACCCAGACAACGAGGTGACCTTGGTGCCGCTTTATGGCGTATCCAAGCAGAGCAAGTATTCAGTGAATGACAGCGATCTTTGTTTAAGAATGATCAGAGAAAAATCACGACCAGAATATAATGAAACCGCAGCCATAGTAACAGCTCTGCTAATAACGAGGGAGCTGTCAGAAGACCCCGTCTACCTTTGTCTGCGGACGACAGCCGGATGAAAAGACGAGAATGAATTCCTTTGATTTTGCTGGTTTTAATAGGACCAACCGCTGGAGAAAAGATGAACCTGTGTTGTGTTACATGGAGTCAAAAGGGAAGATGAGGAGGGGAGGGAGGGTCTCAGGTGCACGCGGGGGGAGGCAACACCCCCGCAGATACACGCTCCGTCCCTTCATGTTGAATCGATCCGCAGGGAGACAGTTCGTTTCCAGTCAAAGCGACAACTCTCTGTTTGAGCGAGAAAGTTTGCTGCCAGTCAGTTAGTGCAGCGTTATGGTCATTAAAGTTAGGTTAAGGGGAAACGGATCTAATTAAATTATTAATCCCATCTGTCACATCAGCCTTGTCTCCTCCAGGGCTCCAACCTGTAGCAGTCTCAGACTTTCAACATGAAAAACAGTGCAAATCAACTTTCTAAGTAGCCCTCTGTGTCTGTCCCTGTGTTTAGTGGACAATCATTCACCTCTGGTGGCTGGACACTATATTGCAGCAATACCACTGAATTACTACTGAAATAAAATTACTTAAGTACTGTACTTAAGAACAATTTGGGGGAACTTGTTCTTAACGAGAGAGAGTTTTTTGCTTTATGTCTTTTTTCTTTTTAACTCCTACTCCAGTACATCTCAGAGGGAAGTACTTTTTGCTCTTATACAACCCCGATTCCAAAAAAGTTGGCACACTGCGTAAAATGTAAATAAAAAGTATTAATCTCTTTTATGCAAGCAAGTGTTTGACAAAGTGTTGAACCTCTCTCCATCCTTGCTTGTGAATGAGTCTTTNCACAGTTACAGCCACCGAGATTGGATTGGATGTTGAAAATTACCATTAAATCAAAGTACACTGATGTGTTTACAGTTTTTGATACACAAAAATGTGTGTTTTGATATGAAAAAGAATGAATCATTGAGCAGCTGAATAACTCTGATTTGAGAACTATATAGTGGATAACTCTGATTTACTAGAGAACACACTGGCAGATATTATGTTAATAAATCACTAGGTAAGGACTAAATCATAAAAATTGGGGAATTGGAATAATAACCACTTTCTTCATGAGTCGTGCCTGATTAACTCAGCACAATACTACTCATTAATTACTCATTATTTAATCATTACTCTTTCTGTGCACCTCAAGTAAAGCTATACATCACTAGTCCCTCATGACCATTACTTATCGTTTTATTGTGCCCCCCAAATATTTTTTGTACATTTTACGGGAAGAAGGAAGAGAGAGGGATTTTGTTTAAAAGCGCCGAAAAAAGTTTTTTTTTTTCCAAATATAGTTTGCATAGAACGAGATAAATGAACAAGTAAGAGAACATGGAAATTTTCATTTCAATGTGTCTCTAAGTGTTTTCTGGATCTCAGGTTGCAGACAGACTTGAAAGGGGAGATCATTCCAGGCCAGCCAATGCTAAAATATAAGCACGATATTGGAAATCACATTGAAAACACCTGACACCCAGTGAAGAAATGTTAAAATAACAGAGACTTGGATCTGAGTGTAGTGCTCCCTCTTCATGATAAAGGCTGGTAAACAACACGTCGCAGCAGCTGAGGTGAGAAGAAATAAAAGTGTGTGTAATCCTCTCTGTACCGATATTCAGGATGGATCTAATTTTAGCCTTTAGAGGCAGACAAAAAGCATGACTGAACAAGCTTTTTAGTATGCAAGCAACTATTTGCCAGTGTTGCAATGCACCAGTCCTGTCATTCATGCTAATCATCACCAGCAACTATGAGGCAGAGAAAGTATTTCCAATGGAGTGTGGGCACGCAGAAGCTCCTTTCAGCTCAAACTTGAATCGACTTAGCCCCATCCCGGTCCACTCTGGCACATCCCCGCTCTGCAACAGTTAACAAGCTCTGCTCGAAGTGTGTGTGTGTGTGTGTGTGTGTGTGTGTGAGGGGGAGTGAGCAATGGGTGACAGCTCTGGTAATGCGTTGGGGGCCATCATGAATGGACTGGCTGCACCTGCTTTAAACCCACCTCCTCTCTTTCACATAAAGGATCCTCCTGCTGCTGCTGCTGACTGTAAACATCCGCTTTAGCAAAAGATTACAACACTCACTTCTCACTTCTAATTAATCCAGGGAGTATTGTAGCATGAACGTACAGTGTGAACCCCCTCATCATGCATGCGCGCACACTGGCAGAGGATATGCAAAGAAATAATGAGGGAGGAGGTCGAGGAAGCGAGCGGGGGGGCAAATGGCCGCTGTTTTCCATCACATTATATTTCTTAATGCTTGATGAAAAAATTATGCAGAGCTGAGAACGCGTCTTACTTTTATTTACCTGGCCTCTACCTGACCTGACGGAAACAATAAGCAGCAGCACGTAGGCGTGTGTTTGTGCGATCAGAACACACACCTGCCACAGACAATGGCAGAGCCGACACCGGCTTTGATGGCTGGAGGCTGAAAAGGCTCTTTGGGTGTGTGTGTGTAAGGGTGGGGGGGTGAGTGAAAATGGCCTCCTGACTGATGCATGAACATAATAACCCCAGACAAAAACTGCTGCGCACTCATCCGCACTCAATATTTCAGATGGACTCTAACGGAGCGGCTATGGCTGTTGCCTTATTATTTGTGATACTGCGGTGTGTTTTTTTTTTCTTTTTTAAAAAAAAGCAGATGAAAAACAGAAAAACAGATTGAGCTGAGAGTGTTCGGCAGATTCATCCGGCTGAGAGGAGACGAGCTGACACAGATATTTCTGAAGACAAAGATGTTAAAGGAGGACAAACCTCTGGCTGTGCAGCTGGTAATTACTGTGTGAGATACTATGCCGGGCTCAACCCCCCACCCCCCTAACCCTCGCTGCTGCAGGGAGGCTGGGGACAAAGCAAGGCATTGGCATTTACCCACAGGTCTGTCATTCTGACATTACAGCGTGGCATAATGAAAAGAGCATGACAATCGTATTCACATGGGCGACGTATGGCGGCGAATGGTGATTAGAGCTGAGAACAAAAACATATAATCCCTCAGGTTTCAATTATGGGATTTAATTATAGCAACAGCTAAGCGCACTGCATTCATGTCTGCTGTGTGTGGTATCAAGCCAAATACATGTACATAGAATGACTCAGGGGAAAATATATGCAAAGTAATGCAGAGGCAAGAACAATAAGCCTGTGTTTGCTGTGTACTTCGCAGTGATACACAGGAGGAGGTGGAGTTAGATCATGTTGCGTGTCCCGTCCATTGATGTGCTTTAGGTTACAGTTGACTTCTCATGCCGTATATTTGCATCCTATACCTGCAGCCTTTTATAGGTACTTTTGTTAACTATTTGCGAGGTTGTGCTCTAAATGCAAAATCAGTAGTCGGGATATGCGACAGCTAAATTTTCTAAATCCTACTCAGTCTGACATGCCAGTCTGGATTTCAGCGCCTTCTTGATCCCAGTTTCATTTAGAAGAATTTATTAACAGAATAATTCATGACATGCAGCCAATTCTACCCTGGTGGTCGCATGATGAAGTCAAAACAATGTCGAAGAGAGCAGAAATAACTCACACATTTAGACAGCCGAGAGTTAATACTGTAAAGAGGACTGTGTTGATTGTGCCTTCAGCCTCATTAAATGCATGTTAAAAATAGGCCAATTTAATTTGATGCTCGTATGTAAAATAACAAAGTAAGATACAAAAAACATCACATACGTGCACCAAGAGGAACAGCCCGGAGTCAGCATTTCTGGGAGGGTTTGATGCCGCAATCTGTGTGCATTCAGCGGCTGATTTACTAAGGCAGCAGCTCATTATGCAGTCAGCTCCAGGACTGATCCTGGTACTGAACCTCCAGACTTGCCAGTGAAGGAGAGCACACAGGAGCAGTTCAGAGGTGGGACTTGATAAGGTGGGAAGTGAGCTTGATTACAAAAGATTTACTCTGGGCAACTCCACCTGAGAGAAACTGTCACGATTACTCAAAATATTTCTAATAAAATCATGATAGTATCTCCATCACATATCTAATTGTTCATATATTAGGAGTCAATAAACACTTGATAAAGCCCTTAAGCCCTGATGGTGGAGAGATGGAGCAGGTGGAGGTGGATGTGGCGTTAACATGGATGTAAATACTGAGGTAAATGCAGCCAAACACACTTAACTGACTTCAAAAAACAAGTGTATCTGCAGCCTGGAGTGATTTTACAGCTCATTGAACTCAAGTTTGATGAACACAAACTACATCCATCCACTGCTCAGTACAGTAATCCAATTGTGTTAATTAAGAGTAACTGCTTCATATTGTTCTAATAATCAGGTTTTATTTATATATAAGACAATATTTAATAGATGTTTCTTTTTCCCACTACAACCTTCTGTTGAGGCTCCTAAATCCCATCTGCACCGTGTTTACGCCTCCATCTCACAGGCGGAGAATTTACTCCTGAATACATAATCAACCTCTGTTAACATGTCTCCTCCTATTACCCTCTCTTAAATGCAGATGCAATGAGAGACGCACCTTGCAAACACACGCACAAACGACACGCAAACTCCAGACTCCAGCCTTGGTGCTTGATAAACAGAGCACGCGTGTTTGTGCGACTGTGTCACACCTGCACCTGAAAAACATGCCTGAAAAAAGGCGACCCTCAATTATTAACATTCATTAGATGGGTGGAAAAAGTTGATGAGGGTTCACATGCAGTACACAGGCCTACATTATGATGTACAGAGCAGTGCACAAGAGAGTCAGCGACTGAACTGACTGACATCTGCTGCAACTTTGATTTCCTATTTGAGATAAAGAACAAAGATTGAGGGGTTTAAACAGTGGCTCTCGCTCGCTGAGAGGACAAAGCACTGCATCTGATAATAAAGTGGCTCCTGTGCTGAATTATTAATAATAAGTGCTTTTTCTTCCAAAGAACAGGGATCAGCGCCCCACAGGGGGTCTTCTGAGTTGCAAGAGCCATGAAAATCCTAACTGCACTACTTTGTTCAGCTGTAATTCTGATATCCCAGACTGGCTTTGTAAGGACTGGTACAGCCAGTCAATAGGAACTGCAGCCATTGTAATAGCACTAAAAAAAGGTTCTTCTATATTTAAGAAAATCAGTCTTTGTAGTGCTTTTGGACAAACACGCACATGAGGTGCAGTAGTCACTCCAGCGCACTAGAGTAGAGCTTTGTTCGATTTCAGTAGGAGAGGTTTTGAATTTGGCTGCGTCAGTTCATCCAAACAAGAACGGCCATATTGGGAAAATGAAGCAAAACCCCAGATTCCATTCATTAACATTAATATTGCTTGCTACAATATGTACACATGTAAGTTTGACAAATAAGCCATGTTTGAAGTATAATTACGTGTCACAGTTCTGCAGTCAGGGTTCTGTTTAGACTTTTTGTTAGATTCATGCTGGCCATAGTTCTGTCTTTCTTCTCAGTTTAGTCTCCATTTTGCCATAGTCTCATTTCTGCCATAGTCCTGTTCATGTCTTGTATTTGTCTTGCTATGTTCTGTGTTAGATTTCTGCCTTAGTTTTCTGTCTTGGATATGTCTTCGTTCTCCCTTAGTTCCTGTTTGGTGTTTGTCAGTCTCTGTTATGGATCTGTTAGTTATGGTCTTGTTCATGTCGTTGTTCTTTCTGTGTAGTCATGTCATAGTCCTGTCCTGCCTTTACCCAGCTTTGCCAGACGTAATGCAATGTATTAGTTCTGTCTGTTCTAGTTCTGTGTTTTGGTTTCTGTTCTGTCTGTCATATTTCTATGTCCAGTGTCTCGTCTCTGCTTCACCTACCAGCCACACCCACTTCGTCATGTCACCTGTGTTTCCTGTTGGAGCTAATGACCACCATGACACTACATAATGCAGTTGTTTTCTCTTTGTCATTGCCGGATTGTCAGTTTATGTTCACGCTTCATGTTTATCGCTTCACGTTCCTGATCACGTCATGCCATGTTTGTTGCTGATGTTTTTGTGTTTGAATTTTTGACTTCCTGGGACCCGACCTTGCCGTAAGTTTTTGTTACGTCCTCGTTTATTTTTATTAAAGACTTTTCTGAGCTATATTGTGTGATGCGTTTGAGTCCGCAACCACCCACCGTCATGACATTACGGTTAGGCAGTTAAAACAGGTTGATGTTAGGGAATAATTGCTGTTATGGCCAATAAAGCACAGAAGCATGTCTGTGGCACAAACTCTAGTGTCCAGCATGAAAATCAGACTTGTTACACATTCATCCACTGCCCCAGCATACTGCATCACGACTGCTTCCTGATGGTCGAATAGCTTTATATACCCCCTCCCCTCCACACCTTTCTAGCTTTGGAATCTGAGATCTATGTTTGACTACTTCTTTAACTTTCCGGGACTGACAACCTGACACTCACGCCCACTTCTTGCAGCGATTGGCCAGCCGTGTCGGGGTAATTTGAACTTCTGTCTCTAGCTCTCTTTTTCTGTTCTTTACACATCTATTCCACGTACTTTTCATGTGAACAACCAAGTGCAACACGATGAATGTCTTCCAGAAGAGACTGTCTGGAAATGTGTGGCGCAACACTTTCTGATGATCTCCACAACAGAGTCTGACACCTCTAAGCTCTTTTACTACCTGCGAGAATCACGCCAAAAAATACAGAGAGTCTACAGATGAAAGCTACAAAAGTACAGTCGAGTGCTCAAAACAAACCCCAGACTTGGACGTTGCAAGAGGCTTTTGCTTGCGGTAATTGTCGTGCTATATCTTGATATGTATGTTCATCTGAATGTGAAATGACCTACAGCAGGAATTAAGATTTTGGCCATATGTCACAGCCTTATTTGAGAATGAGTTAGAATTAACGAGAACCCTAAGTGGGAGCAACTTATCACGAATTCAACAATGTTAAAAAGTTCAGTCCCACACAATCCCCAGTAAAAGAAGAAAGTGCAAAAGCAGAATTTTCTTTTTAACTTTTGTCTCAACTTTGCTTCCCTCAGTCTCTGGATGATTCATCTCATATCTAGGTATCAGACGTAATATACAATATAATGTATAAAAACATGTCTTCTTCGGCAGGTATTCATATAATATTTGGTCTTTTGTAACTTTACAATAAGACTGAGTTATTGTGTTTCAATGCAGATATGGGGCATCTGATTCTTTTTTAACCAACAGGGAGTTGTGTGAGTGTTGAGAAGTCATGAAAATGTAATAACTCTAATATTATCATCATCCCCTTGGAAAGTCTGCCAAACTCTGAAGCCCTTTGGTAGCCGCATTGACATTAGCTCTCACTTTCCTCTGTACTCCTGACAGACTCCAGATTTATGCGCTGGTGTGAGCTGTCAGTGATAATTCCCCTTTACTTTGAAGAGAAGGATTTACTTAAGTATGTGAGAGAATTCTGTAAACAGCCCCCGTGTTTTTCCTCCTCTCTGATCCAAAACTTAAAATGCGTGTAGCGAAGTCGGGCGATGTGAAACGAGGATCGAGGTGGACGCTGCTTTTCTTGTTCCCCCACCTCACCTGGAGTGCCACAACTCCAGCCAGGAAAAGAAATGAGAGGCGTTGTTACCCATACGACAGCAGGCGAGACTCGGGCCGGCTCCGGCTCAGGCGCAATTTCAAGAGGCAGCAGAGTGTTCTGGCACGTACCAGAGGAGGCTTTTGAGAAAGGCGCGGGCCCTGTCTCCGTCGGTCCAGTGCAGGGAGGCGTGGAACAACCTGAAGAAGAGTGGCAACAATCTGCCTCGCCCTGACATGTACCTTCCTCCGGGAGACCCTGACAGGACTCCCATCAATCAAGACGCATAGACTTTCCAAAACTTTGTTGTGCCTTTCATGTCTTTGTTCTATTTTTTGTCTCAGTTGACCGTGCTGTGCAAAAAAAACCCCACTGTTAAGGAAGAAGGAGAATTTTCCCTCTTCTCCTGACTATCAAAACAGTCAGTAACTGGTTAGACAAAGCAGCTCCACTGATGGACGTGTGCATGATCACTACATGCAGACATATCATCATCATGCACTTCACTGCCTTTGCCAGCACCCTGTTGGGTTTTTGCTGAAAGGCACTCCCTCTCTGTCAACCTCGTGAATCAATCATGATCATGATGTGATGATGCAAGGTCAAGCGAAAGGTTGTCGGATGATTCATAAACATTCCCCCCCCCCTTCCATGCAGGCATTAAAAAGTGTTTGGCTGAGGCTCATAAGGACAAAGCAGCACATCACCTCAGCTAAAATCCCACCGGTCCTGCTTTGAACCTGCCACTAAGCCTGCAGGAACGACCGGCAGAGAGAGAGTGAGTGGCAGATTAGAGATTCACCTCCACCCAGGTGACATCCACCTCTAAGCATAATCGTAGCAATTTGCTTTAGCATCAGATATAGCGAACAGTTCAAGCTGCCGCTACAACCACCAATGTTCACGTAAACTGCATTCCTCCCTCGCTTGCCGTGCCATTTGAACTTGAAAGCAGCAGAGATGTCCCCAAAGGTACAGTACATTATGGGATTTGTGTGCTGAGTCTCTTGAGTGTGAACCCTGGGGGGAAAGATCCAATCCTCTCCTCCCTCCGCTGATCTCTCACTCTCTGAGGCATCGGAGTCATGTGGGAGGTTAGAAGCGAGAGGAAGATGCTTAGAAATGAAACAGGAACTGATGAGGGTTGTTAAGACACTGAAAAGCTGCTCCTGCAGGATACTGTAGGTACTGACGCTCAACAAACATTTGGTCAAGACGTGGCAAGATAACAAACCATCATCAGGGGAGAAAAAAATCTTCCTCAATCTGGAAAGCTGGTACAGAAAGACTGGCATGATTTTTGGAAGTCCATGCAGCTTTGTGCCAAGGTCTAGCTGTGTGTGTGTGTGTGTGCATGTGTACACATGATGCTGCCTGCTCAGGAAACAGTCAGGGCTCGTCTGAGGTTACATAAGACCTGCAGGAGCTTGGTGTGAGCTGAGCACAGGTGAGAAAGACAAAGAGAGGGGAAACAAAAAAAAGTGAAGCAAAGAAAGTCAAGGAGCTCACAGAAAGATGTCACTGAAAGGTTGGGTTGATTAGGAATTACTGAAGTACAAGGTGGACACAATATCACGACAAGGTTTATATAGGAGGAGCAAAACAAGGGAATGAAGCTTAAAGCAAACCTGTTACACAAAATAGCCAAAAATGCTCCAGTCACTGTGAACTTGATAGAAACATACTTTGATTTTCTTTCAACTGAATCCATAGGCTTATATCCTAATCTATGTATATCTCTAATTATTATGGGTGCAGCAGCTTCCAGGAGCATTATTTTAAGGGTTCTACTAGTCTGGAAATAGACCCCTGTAAAACCTCAAATTGTGGGTTTACACATTGTTTTTGTGTGGATTAAACAAGCAAGATACAGCATGTTAGTTTGTGCGCTTCAGGCATGCTCGTAGGCAGATTTTGTTACTTTTGGGAAGTGCCAGGCTTGAATTTTACTCCTTTTTTCCAGACTTTATACTAAGTTTAGGTAACATCTTTCGTCTTGACAAGAAAGCAAATAAGCAAATTTCCAAAGTTGCTATGAGTTGAATGATACCTTAGAGTATGTGGCTGATATTAGGGATACCATTGTTTGAGATGCTGGTATAAAGACGGATCGGTCAACAATCATTCACAGTATCACACTCACACTGTTCACACATAAAGCCAAACTGCAGCTGATTAACATAATGTGGCGACACTGCAGCCAGAAACACGATGAATCATTGTCAGTAGCTGTTGTAAACCCAAATTATGAAGATCAATGATAAAAGGTTTATGGATGTGATGTAACAGGTGATAAAACAAAATGAAGAAATGAAGAAATTATTAAATGTCATCAGTGGATCATCAACAAGTGAGTCAGAGGTTTTTTTTTTTTCCATCAACATTATGTAACTCTGTTCCGCTCCGGCTGACAAGGACAGCAACGCTTTTTTCTCGCTCAAAGGCTGCTGCTCTGTTTGTGTTGGAGAATATCTAAAGTCTTCAACACTCGGGGGAGGGACTCATCCACTGCTGCTGCTCCATGTCATCCAACACTGCAGGCATGGTTAAACTAGCCTGCGCTTTGAGTTTCAGGTGTCCGGAACCATAGATGTGGGCAGCGTCAAGATTCCTAGAGGAATGTATTAGTTACATAACGAAGGTTGTGTTGCCTGCAGAGTAAGATCTATGAAGGATCAATAACACAGGAACCCCTTCCAGTTTCTCTTTCCTGCACTCGAGGCCAAAAAATGCAAATGCTGGGCTCTCATTCTAAGCTACACAAATAATCGACTCAGCGGCTGAAAAACACACAACACAAACTCACAAAAGCAGTGCAGGAAAAGGGGATTTAGAGGACGGCGCACGAGCCTGTGGGAATGTGGTTTTGAACATGAACATGTCCTTGGGATAGGAGATGACTCCATCATGATTCGCCAGATCCAATAATGCTGTGCAAGCAGAAACCTCTGCTCTCCTCTTCTACCACAAAAAAACCCAGGGAAACCTCCAACGGCTCAATAAGCCAAATCAGTTTATATCTTTAGGGCTGAACTTCGTCAACAGCGAAATAAAACTGCATAGGATTCATCTCATATTCCACATTTATTCCAGTTACGCTGTGGCTAGGGGAAGCACCTTTTAGGTTTAACACAATGTGTATATGCATATGCAGCCTGACAGTAACATTTTCAAGATGGTTTTATTATTAATTTCTGAGGCAGATGCAGTTGAATAATAATCTCCCCACAGGCCACACTCATGGAAGAACTTGCATGAGAAAATTCAAACATTCTCTTGTATTCTGCTGTCGAATAGATGTGGAATATTACATTAGAGCCTAATCATTACACCACATATTGGGCTTCAATCAAACAACAACATCTTTAGCAGCCTTGAAAACATCAGCTTTCTTTTTCAACAGCCTGCACAGGATGACTCACGATAGCCTCATTTTCTCACAACATCCAGACTAGATATGACATTGGAGAATGGAGGCAAACTATTAAGACAAAACAGCACCAATTTTGTTCTTGTTTAAAAAAGACCTATGGAAGACTGTGAGACTGGACAGTAGAGGAAAAAGTGCATTTTTTGTGCTTTTTTTTGGGTGAATTGAACGGTTTTCATCTTTGGGTGCTCAGGGCATTTTTCCAGAAATTGCAAGGCATGCTGTGTGGATAAAAGTGAAGTGCCTGGAGCTCAAAGCAGCACACGAAATGGTTCAAAAGATTCAAAACAATTACAAAAAGGTGCTTCAAACTGCTAAAAATGCACCATGTGTAATCACAGCCATCAAATTTTTGTAGGAGTCAGGAGGAACATCATGAGTAAACGGGCAAGCCAGAGGCCAGATAAAACACCACTGGAAGGAAAAAGAAAGTGCATGGATCAGTATTAATACTTTCTCTCACCTCTTTTAGTTTGTGAAGGACAGGCAGAAATGTGCCCAAACATACTCCAACAATATTTTCATCTTACAAATGCATTTTGAAATACCAGAATATATTAACTAATTAGTACTAAACAGAAAGTACAGCAGAGGTTCATAGGAATGTCATTAGTTTTGCAGGTATATGGTCATAAACAAATTGGAATTTTCAGACTCAGAAGGTCAGCAACATCACAAGGGTTCATCCTGACGATGACAGGAATCACGGGAAATTTGTGAAAATCATCCAATGGTTCTGGATACATTTGACTCAAAACCACAAATGTCAACATCCAGATGGATCCAGCACCTCATGTCTCTAAGTGTATTGATTACATTTTGAAGTATTAAACTTGGACAGCTGTATCTTTTATTGAGTTTAAATCACTTGGAAATCTCACTTCACACACAAAAATGTAAAAAAGAGTACAAGTGAGGAAGAGAGGGGAAAGTCAGATCACGTCAGGCCACGCCCACGCTACGTCTGAAGTGGGAATTTGACGGCTGTCGCTCAGAGAGAGAGAGAGAGTGAGGGGGAGAGTAATGTTTTTTGTTTTTTTGATGTATCCCGTGACATTTTGGTCTCCCTCTTACTGCCAGAACAACACCCGGTCTGTGTTCCGGGTCCTGATGATTTACAAATTAAGCACTGCTAGTAGTGCTAGAGGAAAAGAAGGAATCAGAAAAGTCTTTAGAATCCATCCTCCGGATACCACCGAGTACTTTTGAACCTTGCTGCTAGCAAGGCTACAAATTTGTGCCACATACAATATGTAAGACTTCATTTACTCTCCTGCATTTTGTGTGCTTACTGTATAATACAGAAGCTCGTCTTGTAGCTGAAGCAGATTGTGACACTACATCTATGAATGTGAGATCATGAGAAAGTGCCCGGCGCCTTGAAAGAGTCATTAATGGTAATTGTGAACAGAGGGCTGCAGGGAGTCACACTGGAAACACATCCTGTGATGTTAAGGCCACTGGCTTGACTTACTGAGAGAGGACGCAGTTCACCAGCTCTCTGACTAAAGGGAAAAACCCTTCAGGCAATCCCAAGCAAGGGCAACCTCTTCGACAATCTAATACAGACTGCAGTAATATTCCCCCGCATGCATAATGCAATAGCTAAATTTAATAACAAGAGGAATAGAATGACAAGTAAAGACTCAGCTTCATAACGGCAGCTTCATAACAAAGGTGCAACTGGGAAATATGGGGTCTCTGTGCTATAGTTGACTATGACCCCCCCAATCACTTTCCTCTAATCCCCACATCACTGTTAATGCAAAATTCATGTCCACCCATACAAAGTTAAACCTCTCACTCTGATAATACTGAAAAAAAAAAATCACTTCACATGATCAAAATCTGTGAAGAAAAGATTTTATTTTGGTCTGCACAGCAAAACCTCAAGTTCAACCTCAACTACTCTATACCTTTAAAACTTTGTTACTTGCAATATTGTCACATTTCCGACTTTGATTTGTTTGCAGTTGTGTATAATTAAACCTCACCCTGTCTCAATATTGGTGAAGATTCAATAAATACATACATCTGCATTAATACACACCTGGGGATCACAAAAGGCATTCTATTCAAGCTCTCTGAGATTTGAGCTTTGGCATGTCAATGCCCCACATTCCCCACGATAAAGAGCCTTCAGGGAATAGTTCCACATTTTGGGAGATTCTTATTTGCTTACTGGCTGATAGATAGATGAGAAGATCCATACCCCTCTCAAGGATATACATGAAAAATAAAGTTATAGCCAGGCGTTAGCTTAGCAGGAACAACGAGAAATGAACGGCAACAGCTACACTGGTTCTGTTCAAAGGTAAAAAAGAACAAATTATACAAGATTTTGTTTTGCTTAATCTGGACAAAAAGTAAAGTGTAAGAATTATGTTGTGGTTATTGTTGCCTCCAGGAAGTCAGGAACAGGAATCCAGAACCCCGGAGGTTAACATTTTGGCACTTTTCTTAAAAAATACAGATTAAACAAAGGATGTGCTAATTGAGCTTTAATCAAACGATGTCTTTAAAATCTCTTCTAGGTGTGTGTTCATGTGCAGTGATGCACTCTGCAGCTGACTAAGGTTGCAGAAGGAACATGAGTAGATGGAACTGTGGATAGGTAATGGCTGCCTGTTCCTACCATTAGAAGTGACATAATGGTTAAATGGTGTGAAGCAGAAAGAATGCTCTCTCTAATAGGATCGTACTGTAGGTATTAAATACTGACAGATGGTAAGAGAAATTTGACTCTGAGAAAATACCCGGTTGGCACAACTGAGGAAGACCAGAGAAAAACAGAACTAAATGCAAATGAATGGGTGGACTCCATTGACCTCAAAGTTGTCTTCTGCAAATTACTCTCTAAATCATTTTATTTGCTGCCTGAGGCGATTACTGGATCCAAATTACACGCTGGAAAAAACAGGAAAGATGAGACTTTCAGCAGCCAGAATGCCATTATGCTGTATCCTCTGGACATTATGTTTGCATCCACCAGCACATTAACTGCAGGACTGAGGGAAAACAACTTGCATATCATTATGTCCCTACATGAAGAATACAGACGTGTTACATAGGAATCTTACAATACACTATATGATGACAAATAAATAGAATGCATGTGATATGTTGTGTGGTGATTATGTTTAAGATACAAGTGAGTACTCTGTCTCTCTCTGGCTCAGTTTTCTTGCTCGTTAGTTTAAAAAGACACAAAACAGGGTGAGTGACACTCCTTAGAAGTAGATTACACATCAAGCCTCATACTGTAATTATGAGCACATCTACAAACCACAGGGGATTCGACAATAACAAACTTTGATCAGATCTGGTCACAGACCCAGAGGTTTTGTCAGATCTGCATTAATAATTATCTACTAAACAGAATAAGACTGAGACCAGAGATCTGGATGAGCTGTAACTTGCATTTCAGCGGCCTGTTTCTGTACTGGGACGAGGATCAATAGCACTGACACAAGACTAGTAACGCTAGTGGCTCTCAACATCAGCATGCTAACATGATCACAATGATGACATTAGCATGCCGATGCAGGTATAAAGTTTGCCATGTTTGTCATTTCAGTTTAGTGTGTTACACTGCTTACACTTGCTAATTAGCAGCAAGTACAGCGAGGATGATGGGAGTCTATGTACAAGTCAAGGCTTCCATAGCTGTAAAGAATACAAATAATGTAAAGGAATAAATATTGAATGAATACACATACTGTACACAGATTGGGTTATTATGCAGCTGACAGTCTATGCATTTATACATGTCCATCTACATTATGTACAGCATGCAGGATATGTTTTGCAAATGACATGCATGATGATATGTGCATTTTAAGCTGTAAAAATATATTCCATAATGGAAATAAGTGGATTTTTGGTGTTTATCTTATTAGAGGGGAGAAGCTGAAGCAGGTGGTGACCAAGGTGTGATGGCTCTGCAGTGATGTTTCCTGCCCACTTCCTGACTCTGAAGTCCGGGCACTAATGATTTTTTTTCTTCAGTCCTGACTGTCCTTTGTAGCCTTTTTCCTGTCTTGTTTAGTGGCCGATTCAAACCAGACAGTGATGGATGTGCAGAGAACAGACTGGATGATTGCAGAGTAGACGTGGATCAGCAGGTCCTGAGGCAGGTTGAACTTATTGGGCTGCTGCAGGAAGTATCCTCTGCTGCATGTTTGATGGAATCTATGTTGGACACCCACTTTAGGTCCTTGGAGATAGTGGATCCCCGAAACATGAATGTTTAAAAGTTGTGCCTTGTGAATGTGAGCAGAGAGCTGAAAACAGAATGAATCAACAAAATAAAGTAGTAAGGGGAGCAGTTACAAGGCTGCCATCCGCTGCGCCATCGTGCATTGACTTGTAACCTGGCAAGATCATGGCCATCCCAAGTCAACATTTTGGTAGGAAAAGTAGGATTCATCTTCTTGGAAACATGAATGCAGGCAGTTTGTTCATAGCAACAATAAGTGAGGTGTCTGCAAACACATGGATTTCTTCTAACAAACCTCAAGTTACTGATTGAAGCAAAAAGTTCAAGTGAACTAGAAAACTGTGTCAAAGGTGTTATACTTTTTCTGGTACTAAAGATAAGCTTCTTTTTATAATCATACACAGCCTCAGATCTTTGCCAGCTTCAAAATAACAAGGAGCTACACTAATAATATTCATACTCCCTAAGTGAAAGTCAACAACATTGTTTTCATTGCATCTCTCAACGCCGAAAGGTGGGAGCATAAACGGTAACACCGAAGAGTCCAAATCAAACATCCAATTTGAATGCCATCCTATTTTTAAACTTTGCTAGGGAGCTCTAATTGATCTTTAAAACTACAACAGGCATCAGTGTTACCCAACTCCTGCATAAGAGGGAGAAGAAGTCAAATCCATCTGGTACTTGACCCTCAAGGCGATTAAACAAACATGACCTCAATCTCTCTCCTGCTAGCTCCTCGGCATCAGCTGGCAAGCCACCTGTTTAGCTTACTGCTAATTTGACACTCTCGGGGGAGATGATGGATGTGTGTTTGAAAGCCAGCTGACAAGAGGCTCTTCAGTGTTTCACCGCTCGCCATCGCTATGCAAAACCGCCTCATGGCCTTCAGCTATATTCAGAAAAATATTCACATTGAGTAGCATGTGAAGGTATCTGAGTACAGCGAGGGACTGGTGGTGTCAGCAGGGGTTTATTCTGTACTGGGAAAACATGCTGATAGAATGTGCTATAGTATTTCATAGCATGAGGGAAATAACCTAGCGTCTAACTGAATTCAGCAGTCTTCTGATCAGATGCCTTCGTCCCGCTGCAGATTCTCCTTTGATCTTTACACCACCACCCCAGCTTTCTTTCTCTTTTCCCCCTCCTCCTTTTAGCCCCGTCTTCCTCAGCCGCCACGGAAGGTCACGGGTGCGCAGACGATCTGATCACGCTTTATATGTCAGAGAGCCTGGGATTTGTCATTATTCATGAGTCCGCGGCGGTGAGAATCGGGCCTCGGGGCTCCACATGCATCGGGAACAGGACATGGAAGATCCCAGCGGAGCTGAGTTCAAAGCCATCAGCTGCCTCGGCCGAGACCACAACTGAGGGATTTCCGATCTGCTTTCCAGGGAAACCACAGGGCACATGTGTGTCTGTGAGTGCATACGTGCAGTATGTCAGTAACATTTCATGCAGGTATGACTGGTGTAATCCTGTCATGGTTTATGCAACCTGAATTTGAATTGAAATCCTCTGACATTTTTGATCCCTCTGTTTGAAAAGGCTTCTTTTTACAATGCTGCATATGTCCTCAATGCACCGTTTTAGAATCTAAATATGAATCACATCAGTTTTTTTAAGCTCAACAGATAAAAAGGTTGTTTGCCCATATTAATCCATGCTGACACATTACTACAGCAAGGACCAATTACACATATTTAGATTTTTTGATCTGCCTCTGTTGCCTTCCAAAATAGCTGTTTTATGATCTGCCACTGCTTTGGTTAAAAGCAAATAGTAAACAGTTTGATATTTTGGGGAAATTCGCTTATTTGCTTTCTCGCTAAGAGTTAGGTGAGAAGATTGATCTCATTTACCAATGTCAGCAGCTGGTTAGCTTAGCTTACCACAAAAACTATAAACAGGGGGACACAGAGAGGCTGAGTTAGTCCAAAGGGTAACAAATATCTACCTACTAGCATCTCTAAAACTCACTAATCAACATCTGTTCACCAGAAGCCAAAACAGACAATGAAGGGAAACAACATCAGTTTCCAAGTCTGATTATCAAATTTGGAACAAAAAACAACATTTAAGACACTAGTTAGCAGGCCTGCCTGTCATGTCACAATGCTAATCATTTCAACTATTATGCACTAAAACCCAGCTCTATTCAACTCAGTGATGATTATAGGTGGATAACAGAAGTCTGGTCAGGCCGGAGGTAGCAGGGAGTCACCCAGGCAGAGTTTCGCCCTGTTGCTCCTGACTCAAAATACAGAACATCGATATCTGAAAGCACCTTAATGCCTGTGTTTTGTGCAAGGCTTTTTACTTGTCTGCATGCAACGGCTTCCTGGAGTCTGCAATGGTTGCCTGGTGGCCTCACGGTGACAACAAGACTCCAGACACTGCATGCAGCCAAGAGGAAGTTCAGCACATAACACCCACAACTTTTTCTCAGATCTACCTCCTGGTAAGAAATACGAATAAGCACACTCTCCAAAAGGTTGAAGTATTTATTCATTTTAAGGTTTGTTTAGGTTTAGGCACAAATCTACCTTGCTGAGTGAGGAAAAGATTGTGGTCAGAGTACAAGCAATTTGCCGAGCCACAGGAGGTTCTTGTCAGCTAAACATTTTTTTTAGCGTTTTGTGGCAATAAAAGCCTCAAAACAATCTAATCTTGGTATGTCTCACACATTTATTGTGTTAGATTATTGTTCTTCATCTCTAATATGTTTTGCAATTTAGCCACTGTATTATTTTAAAACATCTTTTGGGGGCCTTGTGATATAGCTGCTTTGAAAGAAGTTGATGGGATGGGGGGGAGAGCAAAACTCACGTAGGGTCCTAATAAGTCTGAGGCTGGACCCGAGACTGATTATGGTGTTACATAACTTGTCAAAAACGTTTTTTTTTCCAATGAAGAAACTGACTGGATTTTGAGGGCATCACATATTCACCCCACACAATCATGATCTCTATTCATACATTCAGTCTCCTCGGTTCAGATGCAGAGCAGGTGAGGCAGTGACAGGTCAGCGAACAGCAGAGTGGATGCGCAACCCTGACAGTAACAGTCGTCCACCCATTCAGAATGTGGCCTTTACTTCAGCCTCTACGCAGCCCCTAATGTGATATATGCTACACCTCTTCAATTAGAGCCTGTGTAGGAAATAATGAACTACCTGGTTGAGTGCCCAATCAGCACCTCTCTCAGATGGTTTGACATTTACTGAACTCCATCTATGTCGAGGTAAGTGTGCACTGTGTTCACTGCGAGGTCTGAGCTCAGGACGGTCTATGCTCTTGGGGAGAGTCTGAAAATATCCCACCTGTCCTAGGCTATTACAGTCAATAATGAAGGGGGGGTGCACATGAGGAGGAGACAGGGAAAGAAGGAGAAAATGAGTAAAGGGTTGGGCAGAAGTGGTTGAGATTACAGATGACAGATGGTGACGAGCAGGGAGGGGATTAGAGCTGCAGGTTGAAATCAGGCACAGCGGGAAAAAAAAAGAAATATTCAGGTTAATCTCTCCGGTAGCTCCACCTCTACCTTTTAAGCCCGTGGACACATCATAAATATATTCAATTCTATTTTATTCCATTGAAAACACTGATTTTATTTTATAATGCTATACATCCATTTGGGGCAAAAAGGCTACCTGATGTCGATTTCTGATGTTCAGTCAGAGGATGATGACATTCTCTGAAATGTTACTATTCATAAGTAAAAAGGCTCAAGACAGCTCAGCTTCAATAATATTCAGCAGTGAGATCCACAGTTATGCCAGTAAAAGTCAGACTACGTGACGTGCTTTTTAACGGCGCGCATCTCATTTCGGCAGGAAACTTTTCGTGTGCCGTTAACAAGCAGCCACTTCTGAACGTTGGAGCCTTATAGTGAAGGTGCCCCAGGATGCGGTTCATCCAACAAGAGGCTGCCTCCAAAAACTCTAATTTGATGGGAAAATCCTCCAGTTTCTCACTTAGTATACAGCAGTGTGGCTAAGGATCGTTATCTTGGTTGTCTATCCACCAATTTGGTCCAATATTGGATGGACTGACATGAAATTTTGTACAAATATTCATTGTCCCCAGAGGATGAATCTCATCCACGTTGTTGATCAAGTTTTTTCATCTTGCACCACAAAGTTGATATTTGTGGTTCTGAATGACTTGTCTCAACTACTATTGGTGGGATTATAATGAACTTTTGGACACCATTTCAAGTTTCAACAATAATAATAAACTTTATTTAATTAGCACCAGACCCAATTGCTTCACTTAGAAAAAAAAAATAGAATGAACACCAGACTTGAAACTTAGATCTGAATCTCGGGTAACACCAAGACCTTAAACCTCAGATGAAATCCAGGGAGCTACATTTAGCATTTAGCTAAAAGTACCACCTCACAAAGCATGGATTCTTGAAGGCCTCAGTAGCTAATTTACCTATTTGTTATGTGTGTTGCGGTGATATTTGCGAGAATTATAGTTAGAGTAAAGAGACATTAAGAACATTTTGGGGGTGTTTGCCTTATTGGCAGGTGAGGAAACCCACAGCTGTAGTGACCACCTCAGTCAGCCTGCAAAACATCTTTTCACAAACCAGCATGTGAAATCTCAGCCGCTGCACGTTTGTCTGCAGTCTGAGCTTGTTAACAGCCCTACCCTTCCTGTTTGCTCCGAAACAGCCCTTCAGTGCATGGCAAAGCTCCTTTTAATCACGTGTACAAACCAATAGATGGGTGAATTACTTTCTGCGGCGAGCTCCAATCTGTGCTCGCAGCGGAAACAGCCACATTTCACGCTGATGTGTATTTACTGTATACAGTGTTGTGCTTGTGGCCATATGTTGCTACTGATGTACCAAACACTCGGCTACACTCTGTCTTTGGTTGCAGTAACTCACGCTCAACGGAGCCATGGGTGGGAGAAGCTGGGGTAGAAAGGATTGCGCCGTCCACCTGCGTCTCCCTTCCCTCCAGATGTGATGATGGAAAGTCACAGCTGCATGACGCAAACGCTCCTCCTCCTCTCTCACCAGCCTGATTTGTTCTTTTTCAATGCCCATCTCTTTCTCTCAGTGGATTACACATCATCTACCTCCTGCTCACGTGCCGCTCTTGCAAGGTCTTAATCCCCCTGGGTTTTATTCACAGTAGCCCCTGTGCTGTAGAGACTTTCCAAGTGGACACATCGCCCCGTCAGAGGCTCCTCTACTGTTGGTTTAGTCAAGGAAAATCATGACTAAAGGATCTATCAAACTCCTTCTTCTTCCAGAAAATAATGACGGCATTAATAATGAAAGATGATGAAAAAAAAAGATGATTACAGCTAAATTACTTGTCAGTGAAAGCAGATGGTGATGTGATAAAATAGATATACTAGCATTGACTAGATCAGGATCCCTGCACTCTGGGACGTTTATTTAGCTGTTTTAGCAAAATACGTACTTTATGCCTTCAATTAGACATTAGAGGAATGAGGGGATAGAGATGGAGAACAACACGCATCAAAGATGGCTGAACACAAATGGGGGACGTTGCGGCTCATGATTAAATTTTAGGCCACAAAAAACATGCTTTAAGGAGGTAAAGTTAATCCATACCAGAGGCTCAGGCTGTATTGTACAAGTAATTGAAGAACTTTTTAATGATATTTTGTTACTGTTAAATGGCCACCACCTTTGCAAAGCCTCGGTTCCAAGTTTTATATTAGCAAACTTTAATAGCGCTTTATTTCACAGGTCCCACGGTGTCCTTTAATGTCCTAGAAATATGTAGCTATAAATTCAAAGGAAGTTTCTTGCAGTCGGTGCACTTCCAATTAATTTATATCAATGAATTGCTATTATAAGCTGGAGAGTCCTTTAGTTGGGGCGCTGCAGGTCGGGTAAAGTTGGGAAAATACAAACACTGTTTACAGGAGAGCACACAATCGAACAAATACGGAGAATAAAGCTTTGGATAATTAATGAATAATGAATGAATGTTTACATAAATTAACTGTTCTTAAGGAAAAATAACAACTGCTTAGAAACTCAGCAGAACTAAATAAACTGTCTCAGACTTTTATCTATATTTATTTTATTATACTCACAAGGAGGTAATTGGGAAATAACTGATGTCACCAGATGCAAAATTTGTCATGTGGCTTTCCTCTCAGCCAATCTCAATGTCATTAATGTCAAAATTCAAGACATAGTCTTAAATACAAGATTATGACCGCAATAAATGTCACAGTAGACTAAAATTCTACCAGATTCATTTCAATAAATTAACATGAATTAATTTTGCCACGACTATTCGTTAAGCTGAGGCAAAAGTCATATGTCGTAAGCTGCGATCAAATCCAAAAACGGGTGTTTGAATGAACTCTGCTCCTCTGGGTCAAAGCCTTGTGTGCAGACATGAAGAGGCAGACAGACACTGACACAGAGTGACACAGAGGTAGACAGATGCTCACACACAGACGCGCAAATACACACAAACCAGACGAGAGGAGATAAATGGCAAACCATCCCACATATTGGAGCACACGCCCCCCCTCCACCACCACTGGGATTATCGTCGTGAATGATATTTGATGAGAGCCGGACCTGCTGAAGCAGAAATCCATGCAGTGGGTATCACAAGACACAAGAGCAGCACCTCTGCTCTGTGTGACAGGCGTCATGCTTGATTTATGACTCGGTTATGAGAGAACACAGTGGTCAGCTGGATAAAGGTTACAGCTCAAAATGAGATTGTCATGACTCCTACTGACATGGGAAGACGAGGGTTTAGATATTGCATCTGGTAACATCGACCGATATGTGAACGGAATTTATAAGAGGGAATTTTTTTTTCTCCTCTCTGTCAGAAAAACATTCTAAACTGTGTGTAGGTTTCATTAATGCCAGGTTTTATTTAAAATGTGATAATTTATTAGTACTATTTTGAATTAAAAAATGTGATATTCAGATTTAATTCTAAATTTAAAAGAAAGTTAGGTACAAACTGGATTTAAAGTATCTAATACTATGATGAGCACCTTACTGTATTTGCATTTTCTCCACTTTTCATGTTAACTTTCTTTTACTTATTACAGTACTTTCTATGATCCTTTCTTATTATCCTGAACTTGCCATAGGAAGACCTCATATACTGTGCAATGCAGTGTACTGTATCTCCTTGCAGCAGAAAAGACAACTTTTTGGCTGGTGTGGACATAAAATCTGGAGAAAAATCCATTTTAAACTTATGACCTCTCAAAAAAAAGGAAAATAGAGGGATATTTTAGTGAAAAATCACTAAAAGTCAAAAAGAAGCACTAAGTATAAGTTAAAGTAGTATTATGTGATGTGTTTGGCCGCTTGTGTGTAAAGAAAACATTTAATCACCTTATGTTTTGATGTGGTCAATGAGTTAGTCAATGTAACCCTGACACAAAGCAATATTAGCATCTGTTTGGAGTCGTTTTTCTGACTGAAGAATCTAAGTCCTATATTGACTTTCCTTTAATCTCTGGTCTGGTCTAACTCCTGAGGGAGGTAACTGGCTCTTTAGCTGCTAACTGTGTCTGTGTACACAGGTATAGTTGGTTTATTGCAGTATTTTCTTTGAAAACAGCTGTCTGCTGCGGTGAGAATCAAGGCCAACGAGAGCAGTGAGAGTGCTTTGAAACAGTAAAGCTTTTTATTTTAATAGCGCCACATTAGAGAGATAAAGGTCAGTGTGGGATGATGCACACAACTTTTGTTCTCAGTCAGTGTTGGATTTAACATAGACACACATCATTTAATGGCATGCTCATTAATTTTTGGTGTTTCACTCTGGTGTAACATTCTGCTCATGTTGAAAACAGTTTGCTCTGAACCTCGAGGCGCTTCACTCTCACCGGACTGTGGTTCCTCTTTATAGACTCCATGACGCTCTGTCAAAAGCGTTGTCCCTTGAAGGCATGCTGGCCGAGTGAGTGGAGGGTTTTATGCACCGACGTTCACTCCAGTAAGCTGAGTCCAAGCTAAATAAGCAGCCTCACTCCTCTGGGTGATTGATTCCTTCCCCTCTGGACACAAAGTGTCAGGGTGTGTCTCCATTCACTGCTCGCAGGGATCACACGCTGCAGATGTTCGGACTAGTGGTGCACACAGACAGAGATGGATGGATGGTGTTGATGATTAGGACAAGGATTCATTGTCACAGGGTTGTTTTTTTCTTTTTTAGAAAGCCTTTACAAAGGAGGTTGACGCTGCAGAGTGACAAATCAATGTCAATTTGGAGAAAAAAACAGGAGGACATTTCCAGCTTCTCCTTGAAGCCGTGCATGCGTCAGGTAGAATTGTGCAGCAAGGTGTGGCCTACAGGTTGGGATCAACTTTACTGAGGTGGTGCATGATGACCGGAGGTGTGGCATCATTCACAGTGACAGCAAAGATCCTGCTGCTGTCCACTCCTGCAGAGTCAGCAGCGCTACAACTCAGCACTGGTAACTCTGGGCGATGGGCTTGCCAATAGACAATTAATCTCACCTTAATGAAGCATATCAATAATGTAGAAGATAGCTAAGTCATTCAGAGAGCAGGGTGATTTTGCCGATCTTTACAATTCTGATTCAATCTTGTGACCTTGCCATTTTCAGTTCAGTAAAGTTTGATTTGCAGCACAGAGACAAACAATTTGACAGCTGAAAAATCAACCATCAAAGTATTTCTATCCTTTACTGCAAATATGGTATAAAAAAATGACAATGTCAAAGTCGTACATGCAAGTTTTAACAAAGTATTCACAAATCTACCTTAAAGTAATCATTAAAAGTAATGATTGTGTAGCAAAATAAGTTTTTATTCCTGATGCAAAATTATGTAAGTTTTGATGTAGCTTGTGAAGGTGAAGCTAATTTCAACTACACCACATACTGTTGTGCACTTTAATCTATTACAATACATCATTTTAAATGTCTTAATCTGCAGAATATCAAGTACCTGCAGCTGTCAGATAAAAGCCATATAAAACAATATTTGCCTGTGCGTAGATGTAGTGAAGTACAAGTAGAAAGTAGCAATGGAAGAACTACATCAAGTACATTATAAGTACCTTCTTACTTCAGTTATCTCAAAATTGCACTTAAGTTCAGTGTTTGAGTAAATATACTTTCCAACACTGTGTAAAACTGTCTTTACACGAGAAAGGTTTTACAGGTAATATTGAGAAACACAGTCATCCTGATGATGTGCGTGAGCATACAGTTGTGGCGTATTTCTAATGTCAGTCAAAAGTCACATCAGCTGCAGCGTCCTAATTTCTGCTGATCCCATAATCCTCAAATATCAGCATGACTGTGGGAAGATGAACCCACAGCATTTTGGCACAGGAGCTGAATAAGGCATCATGTCCCGATAGGGCCAAGCACAGGCTCATTTAGAAAAAAAAAAAAAAAGCAAAAAAAAAAAAAAAAAAGCGCCATAATTTAAGCTGCTGCTGCTGCACTCAGTTGAGCTGGAATTAGCCCAAGATCAGAGACAAAATAATTCATCAGACTGCACAGTATCTGGGTCAGACTACCTGCATCTCCAGCCAAGAAAAAAAATCCTCAACTCTGAAATTCAAGATAAATGGAATTGGAGAGGCATTTGGTTTTGTTTGTTGCCAAACATGGCACTAAATCATTAAACCCTCCAGTTCACACAATACCTCTAACGCTGAGTATCATATTTCTGTTGGATCATTCTTTCGCTCTTGATGTATATTTGTACACAGACCTCTTGTGTCTAAAAGTAATGCTCCACAAATGTTGACGATGGAGATCTTGTTTGAGAAGTGTCGGTCGATGCTGTAGTTTCCATGTTATCCCCTCTGCACACCTCATCATTCCCTCTCCATCGGGGGACTCATATTTCACGACCAAGAGCTCTGTGATTGTTCCGGTACCTTTAGCACAGCCGGCAGTCCATAATTTACATCTTAGCGCCCCCCCTCCTCACCACCCTTCCCCTAAACCCTTTCTGCTGTCTTGTATGTGGCAGCAGCCCTCATAAAACACCAGTGAGCTGTGGTACGGCTGAGAGGTGTGGCAGGCCATAAAAGTCTGGGGCCAGCTGATGATAATGTGCTCACCAACGCACCGGACCCCTATCAGGCTTGTTTTATGACCTCTCGTGCAGCACACACACAAGCACACACACACACATGCGTAGATCCTATAGCATGCAGAGCTAAACAATTGTACATATTTTGCACATTGCAAATATTAAGATGGTAAATGGTGCACAGTGGTACAAAAAAAAAAAAGCACACACACACACACACACACACACACACACACACACACACACACACACACACACACNCACACACACACACACACACACACACACACACACACACACACACACACACAC